>OX246744.1:7653152-7699226 GCA_945910005.1 Isoperla grammatica
CAAAGTACATTTAAAAAAACACTGTATTTACTATTTAGTAATAATACTGAATGAATTGATAAATATTGATACAAAATAGCAAGAAATTATTTTTTTAAACCACATGAAATGCAATGGGTAATGCCAAAGCCGGCAGCTAGTCTACTAGAATGCAGGGTGAGGCTTACCTGTCTCCACGAAGTCTGTCAAGCGAATGAGGCAGTCGAAAGTACAAATCGCCGCACGTAAACTCGCTCTCGTCAACAACTACGTCATCAGCAGCCGACTCTGTCGCTATGCGGCCAACTAGGCAAACACAAGATAAGAAGGTATGGGCTGATTCCCTCCCTCCCCCCTACCCCCCTTCACCACCTAACATCGAAGGCCTAACCCAGCACGTATACAGGGGGACACTCGGGGGGCTTGCCCCACGCCCCAGAATTTCCAGCTTTAATTATACTCTACAAATCAACTAAATTTACGCAAACAAATTAAATACATTCATTTTTACGTCTTATTCTTTCTATTTGCTTAGTCAGAAAATGCTCTCGTAGTTGAAATTATTGTAATAATATAGAATTTTTATATGTGATGTGAAAATACGGATTATTAAAAAAGTTTTCCAGCGGCGCTATTGTTGGGGGCATCATCCCCCCCCCCTATAATGTCGTTTATGGAGCACCTTTTAAAGTTATGTCTACTCTAGGCACGCCCCACGTACACTCGCCCCCCCACCCCCACCCCCCGCCGACCCCACATAAACCCCCGCCGTACTCGCCCCCCGAAATATATACCTGTGTACGTCACTGGCCTAACTCATACACCCTCAGGCAAATCACTAAGTTTTGAAGAAGTAACTTCCCCTATGAAACCCAAGTTCAAATACCCTTATCCCCCACACAAAATGCAACCCTTGTAACCGCGAACTTAGTCATATTCATATATCTTTTAAATTTATAGTTCCTTCATAATTAATATATTATTATTATTATAATATTTCATTGTATTATTTTATATTCCTTTATATATATTGAATCTTGAATATGAATCTTTATTGTAGTACAATCTTGAGTGTTTAACACTCTTTACAGATTTTGTATTAACATTGTTGGTAATTATGCTTAATTAATAATCCTGGTTCTATTCATAATGTATTTTGTATTAGTTATTGTACTAATAGATTGTACCTATTTTGTATTTTGTACTATGTAATTAAGCGAGCGAAGCGAGCGTTTTCACTTGACTCTTATGGCACTTCGTTCTGTTTTTTTTTTTTGTTTGTTTGTTTTTTTGTTTTTTTGTTTTTATGTCTGTCGATAGCGGTCGAACGGAAAGTCCGATCAACTTGAAATTTGGACCATCCACAAGCCTCGATGTGGATTGAAGGTGTATAGTTTTGAGGCAAAATCGTTCGAAAAGTTACAAAGTTACACCATAGTTACTGCAAAATATTTTTCTGAAACAAAATGGCGGCAAAATGTGAGATAGCCAGATTTTTCTACAGATTTTTCCGGTCACGAATATGTTAATGTAATGGCGATCTGATAAATATTGGCAAAGTTACACGAAAGTTACTCGAAAATATTTTTCTAAAACGCAGTAACGGCAAAATGTGAGGTGGCTATCTTATAGTAAATTTTTGTCCGGTCACGAATATACTAATGTAAACGCGATCCAATACGTATTAGAGGCAGAAATTACATTTCCATTGCTGTCAATAAGTGTTAGTAACGGTAGCGGACCGTGTTGAAAACATGACCACGAAAATACTTAGCAACGCACATTGCACTGCATACAACAATGTCGGGAAGTATAATAGCTATGGAAATTAGAAAAAATTTTGCAATGCGCATTCTTGAATTGTTGTTAATTGTTGTTTTTATTAGCTTTGAGATATTTTCGCCAGAAAGTTCGTAGATATTGACGCGCTCGCTTATCAACGCGTCAAACAGAGCGTTTTCCTAGTATTGTACAAAATGATTTGTATTTACATGTGTAACTAACTGTACGGCTGAAGAGAGCCTCCGCACAGGCGGTGGTTCTGCAACATCCTTTACAAAATATTAAATAAATAATAGTCCCTCATGATTTAGCAGTGATATAGTTAGCTACCTGCATGGTTGTCTCTAGGATATTTTCCATTGGGAGGGGGTCGGAGGGGGGGGGGGGGGGGGGGTGAGAAGAGGAGTAAGACTAAACCATTCACTATCCATTCTGGTATACGGGGAATTTGGAGGACAAAAGCAATTCCCATTTGTCTCCAGCGATTTTTTAAAATTTGTACCCGATTTGGGCATATTTTGCATATTATATTTATGTTATAGTCAGTTAAAATTGTAATATTTCCTGGAATTCTGGGGGGGGGGGGGGGAGGCAAGAGTTCCACTTGCCCCCCCCCAACCCCCCCACATTCTGCATCCCAGCTCCTCATGCCGATATTTGTAAAATCAATTTGTAGCTGTTTCTTTAATTAAATGATAAGAACCCTAAACTTGATAGTACAACCGTAAATAAATAAAACCCTTAAAAGCTCTTTATTTTAAATCCCTCTTCACGACGTCTTACGTCTATTTGTGAAACGTCCCCGACTCGACTCTTTCGATCCCCCCCCCCCCCCCCCCCTATTATCACATATCAATGCAGTAATCGTCTCGATTAGCAACGTTGCCAAAATATGGGCCGTAATGCCCAACTATCATCCTCTCTCTAGTCGCGAGGCAAACATGCAATCTCCTCCAAATAACGTCATCGTCAGCCAATAGCGACAACCATGATCAGACATCACCATATAAGGATACGATGATGTTTCATACTCCCCTAGCTCAACTGGTATCTCTTATCTGTGTCACGCCACCTTACATAGGGCGGGCGATCACGCGGTTGTTATGTGGCCCAGCCCAGCCTGTTGTGTCATCATAATACTACATTGACATTGACTCAGAACATGTCTGTTACTAGGGGCTTGTTGAAAATAATATGACGGTAAAGGGGGGGGGGGGGGGGGACATTATAATTAATATAACGGAATCACTCAGATGCGTAGATTATGATTTCATCATTATTAATTGTTTGCATAGCCTAGTTTTATTTAAGGTCTTCCTTTGTATATCAGTTTTCATAACTGAATAGGATAGACATTTAATAAATAAATAAATATTGTAAACCTGATTTACACAAAGGAGCACAATGAAATACGCAACGAGTGGCGTAAACAGAAATTTATATTTCGGAAAGGGGGGGGGATGGTGGTATTATCAAGAGATAAAATATATAGTCAGGAGATCCGAATCCCCGCTCAAAGCAACCCGGGGGGGGGGGGGGGGGTGAAGAGCTGAAACTGTTTTTTTATGGTTCTAAGCGTTTGTAAAAGATAAGTGGGATAATTTCACCCATTTGTTATGGATATCACTGGTATCTGGTTTTATTGAACTCATTTTGAACAAGCACAAAGTAAGATTGAAAAAATTCATTATTTACCTAAATGATAAGGTTTATGAATGTTATAATTATTTAATATTTGCCACTCACCCCTTCCTGACCTCTTCCATCCGGAGCCGGATTATTAGTGCTCGCACTAGGCACCGGCTTGGTACGGGTCTGCAGTTGAGTCAAAACAAACAACACAGCAACAAATCTACCATACAATCATTTGCCGTATATATCAGGCTGCAGGTTTATAACCATCTTCCCCAGGACATGAAGGAGAAAAAGGAACCGAGTTTTAAAAATAATGTGAAATCATTTTTGTGTGACAGTCATGTTATGCAGTGTAAGACTTTTTAGAGTGTACATTTTAAGACATTTAGGGTAAAATGTATAATCGATCCTCATGTGCTCCTCAACTCAGCCTTTCCTCAGACTCGCACAAACACCAATTACAGAGCAGCATTGCCATGTGGACTGCTCTGTGATTGGTGGTTGGGTGAGTCTGAAGAAAGGTTGAGTTGAGGAGCACGTGAGGAACGATTTTGCATTTCAGTCTAAGACTAGAGCAATGTTTTGAATATGTACAAACTTTTTCATTTTAAAATGTATAACTTAATGAACTTTGTATATTATTATTAGGCATTTGAACATATATAATAAAATAATAATAATTAACAATTATTGTATATACATTTTAGAACTAAAGTACTGCCAGTTATTTGTGGCACTAAAATAAGTTTGTTTCTTGTTTGCATTTGTTTGTCTGTTTATGGTGTGATGGTTTGTACCTATACATAAGTTTGATAATGCTTATATTACGGAGTATGAGCTAGTCTGGCCTCGTCATGTAATCGCAGAAGCTGATAATAAATACAAACAAATACAGACATACACAGAAAGCATGAGATCACTGGGTGAGATCAATGTAATTTAGTATCACTACATAATTAATGATAACAGGGCTAAGATTTTAAAATATGTTTAACTGGGAGCATATTCTATTTTTGTTTTAAAATATTTTCGTGCTAGCACTATCTTATAGAAAAAATGCAATTTTACGGGCATGTTAGTGCATATTTGTAGCACATTTGTTTTGGATGCATATTCTTCTATTTAGAAGGCATATTTATACATTTCTTACACACAACTACAAAATATATTTTATATTTATTGGTGTAAATAGTAAATACATGCCTGGCAAATAGTTTTAAGTATAATTCAAGTGTTAGGGATGCCAAAGAAACGTGTTTTACTTTACCTTTAAATCCCTTTTTCATCATTTCATGATTAAAGTTCTATTTTGGGACATTTTTACGGTACGATTATTCTATTTGGATATCATTTGCTCAAGCGGATACAGAACCTGCGAGTGTGAGTGAAGTATCGAGCTTGCCACATTATCGGGCCAAGCATACGCAATGATCTGTGTGTTGTCGAATACTGTAACGGCGGATGAGTCAGAGATGTTTGAGGCATAAGATAAGCATAGGGACTGGACTATTGTTCCTTTGGATTCTGATTTAAACAATAATACATATTACAAACAATAACTATTAATATATAAATAAATAAATAAAGTTAAGTATATTTTTTCGATTTCCCCTGATGCACTGGGGGTTTGACGAATTCCTTGCAAGTTTATTTAATTATTTCTAGTTTAGAACTTTAGTATCCACGTTTGGGTGGGGGGAAACAGATCTTTAGGAAAGCATGATCACTGTTGATAGATGCGGCTTTGCTTGCTTCTGTGTGTAGATTCCAACGAACGATGTAGGTCTAGTGTTGTACCAGAGGTTGACTTGTTCCCGCCCTTAAAAGCCAATCGTTTGACCTGGCATCCATATTATTGCTGTGTGCTCAGGGTGCGAATTGACAGCTTGGCAGAGGGGAGGGGGGAGGGGGGGATGCCCAAGTGTAGTATCTGCGTGGGCAGTAAGGGGTCTGGAGCAAAGCCCCAGCCGCCTGAGGCAAAATTGTTTTGGGGGTATTATTGCCCTCGAGATGGCCTTAAAAGCGATCTGAGAGTAAATGTTCAAACACTTCCTGGCTGGGAACAAATGTGTTAATTGACGCATTATTTATCAACGTTACAAGATAAAGTCACTTGATATTATATAAGATGAGATGAGTATCCAGAGGTGGGGATTTAGCCATCCCTGGCAGGGATACCTTTCAGTAAAACAGAGGGAGGGAAATCCCCCCCATCCCCCCCGTCAATTCGCACCCTGTGTGTGCTGGTTGGGTGATGGGAGCTTGAGGTGGTGGCTGGGAGAGTTCAAGATGCGTGTGACGTAACGGAGCTGCAGACCTTGTAGACTCTCACATTACCCGTCTGGGCCCGGGGAAAAATAGGCCCAGAGTGACTCTGCTAGTCGTAAGAGGCGAGGAAAGGAGACCCATCTCAGCCCGGGGTAGAATAGGCCCAGAGTGACTCTGCTAGTCGTAAGAGGCGACGAAAGGAGACCCTGTCCCTTTCCCCCCCACTGTCCCATTGAATATTTCTCCTCCCACTTGGCCCTGCCCTCCCTTGCTGGACTCCCGTATGACGACCCACGCGACGTACAATGGATCTGATTCGGATATGGCTTTATTCTTCATCGTCATCTTTCTCATCTTCATCATCACCCGCTCATCGTCTCGATTAGCCATTGTTGCAAAAATATGAGACGTTAAGCCCCATTAATCAATCAATCTAGATATAGTCTAGTCTTACCGCTGAGCTACCTCTTTCGGAATTGGACTAATTTTAAACAAGCGCCAAGGACGATTACTGATGATAAGCTTTAAGGGTCTGTCACGATTAAACTTAACCGCTAACTTACAACTTGAAGTAAGGTTTGTCTTATGGAAGATAACACGATTGTTTATGACCAAATCTTAAACTTAGTTTTGGGCTACGATTAAGTTTGGAACGATCAAAGTTTAAAATAAAAATATACTTAACAGTAAGAAAGAACCAATCAGCGCCAGCCGCAAGGCCTAGGCTAGCTAAATCGAAAATGGAGCCGAAACATGCTCAGAATTTATTTGACGAAAGGTTATTACATGATTTTATGAAGACCTATAGCGTGTAAGTTAAAGTTAAAGTTTACTACTAAGTTTTTATCGTGAATGAGCCTTTATCAATATGATATTTAATATTTACCCTACATTCAGTGTAGATAATGATAAAGCTGGGAAAGCTGCAGCTACCCAATCCCCCCCAACCCTATATATGTGTCTGGTCAGTGGAGAACGGTGATCAAGGGGAGGGGGGAAGGGGGGGGGGATTTTGACGATCAGCCGTTAAAGGGGGGCTGTCCAGTGTGTTTAGATTTATAAAAGAAGAAAAAACAAAATGTTAATATTAAAATTTGACCATTAGTATTTTGGGAAGTAAAAACATGGTTAATATTAAATTATTAGCGGCGTATGGTATCAATATTGTTACTGTATTTCCAATGCCCTTTACGGTACTTTAAGAGTATTTGGGAGGGGATGCCCATGGCCTACTGCACAGAGAACTCAACCAAGAATCGTCTTTTGACTTTGGAAAATTTTGATAGAAACTTCAGTCAGGGAAGTCGGTGGTCGGTATCGAACTGGCAACCTCCCAATTAAGAGTCTCGCTATATCGATCTTTGATTGGTTATCGCTCACTCGTCGATGGTGTTCGAAGCCTACAGGGCTGGTTTAATCGCTTTAAATTAAAGTTCCCCACTGAAAATCAGTTTCGTTACTGAGTGGGTAGACTCTAAATGGGAATTTATTTATTTACCACTACCGGTACCAGTACCACTGAGCCATCTCTATCTTTGAATATTCAATATAATATATTGTAGTTTAATATTATGAGCGAAGGGTACCTCTTCGTTAAAAACCGCAGAAAATGTTCATAGAATGATACTCGAAATCGTAAATGTGATTCAACAGCGCACTGTGTTTTGGTAAGCCCTACAACCTGAATGAAATATTATAACCATTAGCGTAGTTATTTTATTATTAAAAAGATAATTAGCAATAAAATTAATTGGAAATAGAAACCACACTAACTATAATGTCAGATACAATTTAGAGCATTCAGTATGTGGGGCTTAACAAACCACATTGCGTTATTAATTCAGATTTTCGATTTCGAAGTCTATTCTTGAGATGTAATTTAAAAATGAAAATTTAACGAGGTTTTTCTTTTAGAGGTATCCTTTGCTCGTATTATTATGGATTCATAAATAACAAAACAAGATTATTGTAGATTCATCTTTATTACCAAATAGTTTTAATTAACATTACAGTACATTTTCTACACCATATAAACATGTTTGTAAATCGTTTTTATTTTAGATTAACATAAATGGAACTTTCACTTTAAAACTATTACCGATATTTTTAAAACCCTTCTATTATTACCTCGACCATATGTAAAAAACAAAAACACAGGACTTTTCATTTTAAAAATAGTATACATTTCGTGACGTTAAATAAGTTTACAACATACAACATTACAACATTGACTGACGAGTCCAAAAGGTAGAAAATATAAGCTTTTAGTATAGAAGATACATCAATAAGATTCATACATAGATGAATCATTATATACATTTTGTTATATAGATAACAAATCTAAAATTGTTCAAGTTTTTAGTTTGTTTTTCAAACAGGCAAGTTTACTTTAGAGTGGAGGCCATTGACAAACCAGATATTTAATTAATATATAACATTGTTTATTACTTATTAGTACATATTAATTTTACGACAGTCCTTCAATAGCTACATTAAATTGTATGGAAATTACAAGTTATGAGCATTTATATTTTAATTCTTAAGCATATTAGGTTCAAAATATTTAAAAATTTCGTATCACTAAGTTGGTTTCTACAGAAGAGAATGGTATCCAGTGTTAACGTCAAACTTTTATAATATAATTGATTGAAAATGGTTTCGAATGATTAAAGATTAAAAAATGCAAACTATGATGAATATAAAATGTTGTTTGTATATTGCACACATTCGTGATGTAAGAAATGTATTCAAGATATCGGTAGTCTTGGTGATGGTTCTAAGTTGTTAATGTTCAGTGGCTGAAGCAATCAAATTGTTAGAATGTTATGGCCCTTGCATAGAATCCTTTAGTTTTTTTTTTTTTATTCAAGCAGATGACGCAAGTGAAAATAATCAAGTAAACTCTCAACAAGGTTTATGTTGATAATAATAAAATCAATAACTTACAATGGTTTTCGTGAAATTTTGGATAATGAGTAATGACTAAAGGGAAATTGTGGGTGGACTATTGTTTTAAATCTCAAAAGTAATTATACACATTTTTCGTGGCATTACAAAGTATTCATATTTAAGCTCATTTGGTTAAAGCATACATTTTCGAACTCTCTAAAAAAATCTTCGTTTCAATATTGTAAACAAATTCTCTAAACACTTAATTTTGACATTTAGTTGTAGATAATTGTTGTGTTTGACCGCAAACAAATCACGATTTCTTGAATCGTGGACCAAATACCGAAGAAAATAATTACACATGATAAAAACAGTTCACAACGTATTTTCCCTTCATATTGATAGTTTTTACTTCTTAATGTTGTCACCATTTTCTGCATCCATATATGTACATGTTACGACCACTTCCATCTCAAATAATATACAAACTTTATCTGTTCAATGAAACTATTATTCCTAAACAAGATATAAGACACACATTAAATACAATGGTATGTAACTTTCATCTCATTTCTAGAATTTTATTTTAAACTTGCATATATTTCCATATTAACTTACACTCAAATTTAGCCCCCCCCCCCCAATCCCATCCTTCAATCGTTTTTACAATTTGCTAAAAAATTCATCAAAATGTCTAAAGAGTATTTACAAATTTGTCTCTTTCCTTAATTTTGATAATTTAAAGAATGCATTACAAATTTACAATTTTAAATGATGTAGCATGATTGACTTATATACAAAGTTCAACGATACACTTAACAAATTGGTTTTATAAATGGTACCTACAGATTTCATGATATGTAGTTTTGGATTTTCATGAGATTTCCCAGCAAGCAAAGAAAGATTTTATCTTTACACGAGTCTACTAATACAAGCTTACAATTCACCCCACACTCCCAGTTAGAATATGATTATTTGTAAATAATATGGACGAAATAGAGGAATTAATGTTTGTTTGGAAGTGGTCCAGTTTAACATCGAACTGGAATTTTCTCATTCTTTTAGACATTCAACAATTTATTTTAAATATAATAATGGACCTAGAAAGAATTCTTGAGGAAATCCTATTTTTTTAAAAATGCAAATCTGTTTCCTTTAACCGAAACGACTTGTTCCCATGTATATGGAAACTTTCTTTTATCAATTTGTCACCACACATATACATATATACATTTGTGTTTTACACATCACGTTGAAGGATGAGCCAGCCAATCGGTGACGACTTCCTAAGCGAGACGGATTTTGTGACGTCACAGTCAAACTGTCTTTAGTAAAGTCTTCAATGCACAATAGTAGAATAACTACAATACGATCACTTGATTTCACATCATTAACTTTCCACTTGTTCAATCAATCAATCAATCAATCAGTCAATCACTATGGAAGTGAGCATAGATAAGGCTTATTCTTGTTCCTACCAATATTCACAGAAGCACTTTATTTATTGACTTTTCTTTTCCCCCTTAAATTTCAAGGATCCTTTCAACTATAAAATGTTTTCTTACGTTTTAACCCTTGAATCCGCAAATCATCACTGAATCTAATTTTAGAAAAAGAACACACAACCTTCCTTGGACAAGGTCACTTACTAAATCGATTTAAATTTAAACACAATGTGTAGTGTAGTTCTTTAGCAATATTTTTTTTTTGGACCATTTGATTTCGTTAAAAGGCGTCGTACATTGAGTGAGTAAACTCAGCGAATGAGTAAAAATGTTTCTCGTTGTTCCCATTCTCATCGATGAGAACAATATGGAAGTGTTCGGCGAACAATGCGAATGTATCGGCCTTGGTTTGATTTCTTATATTCTCAAAAGTTGGCTGGATGAAAGATTTATTGATCAGGAGTCATTATGATAATTAATGTTATCAATGTAAAAGAAGGGGTTCAAAATACGGTTTTCTGCACGCGTAATTTTATTTTAGGGGATGTAGTTTCTCAAGGTTGTATATCCTCTTACCCTGTGGAACCTATTTCTGTTTGATAACATTTCTTTACTTGCTTTTAAATTGTTAAAACGTTAACCAAAATATAACATCCCCTAGATAATTTGATGCTTTTTCTAATAAATAATCCTCTGTTTCAATAAACATTTCAGTTTTTCAAATGTTCTTATTTAACATATTTGGTAACGTGGTATTGTAATACACCATTCACAATTAAATAAGGACATTTGAAAAAGGAATATTTATAAAGCAGAGCATTACATTTTCTAGGAGAGTATATATTTTGTTTTTTGTCTGTGACAATTTTAAAATATTTTAAAACAATCTCAACCGACAGAAATCGGTGATTCAACAGGTGACGGTGCTCACTTTAATTAAGAGTTCTCCACGCGGTCCGCCACAGCAATCAGCCAATATAGCAAGTGATAACAACGTAAATATCACTAAGTGAGTATTGTCACCCTGTGACAATTTTTACGAATAGCCCCCCAGGATGAAGATTCTACCCTGTAATTAAAACCTTAAAAAAAATTTAAATATAAAAAAATTAGAAAATTAGAAAATTTAAAAATAAATTGAATTTAAATTTAAAAAAAAATTTAAATTTATCGCAGAATCTTTTACTCAGCCAACTTCCCAACAACAAAATTTAAGAAATCACCCCACGGTCGATACATCTCCCTTAACAATACTCGTCAATACGATCCCAATCGTCCGGCACCAATCAAAGATGGTGGTCACTCTCATTGAGGTCCTCAGGGGGCGAAGGTCCCGATACCGACAACATAGGAAGCTCAAACTGTCTCCCGCTCAACGAAATATTCTCGGCACTCCGCGTTCTTCGCGAATACTCCGATCTGAACGGTCTGTGGTTGATGAACTCGGCGTCTCGCAGGTCGGAGCTTATAAAGATGGCGGAGTTGATGCGTGGACGCGTCGGGGGTAGATTTGCACCCGGCCAACTGCCAAGGTCGAAGTGTTGTCGCGACCAATGGTGGTGCTAGAGGCCGAGATACAGACGATTAGTTTTTGGTGGGGGTTGGTTTACGTGACAGATGCTGTCGTCATAGACGGGTAAATACCGATCGCTGATTGGCCATGACGATAGCATCTGTAAGGTTGTCTTGGGACACGTATACAAATGTTCAACCAGTAGATATAGGTCATAGATGAATGAATAATAATAATAATGTTTCCTATAGGAATACCCGTTATAGGGTGCACACTAGCTTTACCTGATGTGCCCCTCTTCAGATGACTAACTAGGTATATTAATTAAGGTGTTTTGATATTTGAGAAGGAATGTCCGAGGGATGATAGTATGAGCCAGTCCCAGCATTCGTCTTTACGACTGAGGAAAACCTCGGAAAAACCTTCAGTCAGAACTGCCGGTGGCCGGAATCGAACCGGCGACCTCCCGAATTAGAGGCTCGCGTCTTACCGCTGAGTCACTTCTATCGGTAGATGAATGAGGCTTTGCCCAACCAAATGTCAGTATGTGAAAAGGCTCCGCCTCGCTCATCTATGACGTCAGCTTTCACAAAGTTGCTATCCAACCACTTAACTACATTGTGTATGTGTGTTATGGGAGGGTAGAGACCCAACTCCAGTATAACGCATCGTAGAGTCAATGTTTGCTAGTCGGCTAGTAGCAGAATGTAAACGCATGCACGTGTCACTGGTCCGTACTATCGCGCGCTATCATCGTCCACGCACTTGCGTTCTGCTACTACCCAACTAGATTATATTGAGCGGTAGACAGACAACTGCAGCCGTTGGGTCTCTACCCTACAATACACACTCAATGTTACTATTTTTGAGTATTTTAAAACAGTTATATTTTATTTTAGCAACAAAACAACTCAGCAAAAATGAGATGGCAAACTAGTCCCAACTGAATTAACTAGTCTCATGCCGAACTCAGATCCTTATCTACTGCCATTTCACACAAGGTACTTCTACGAAAATGAACAGATTGCCTTGTGTTCGTTCATACATTTTGTAAAGGGAATCTACCGCTTAGTAGCGAAGATGCCAATTAAGTTGGTTATTGTGGAATCGGTTATTTCGTACACATGAGATAAGTTAACGTTGGGACAGTTTTAATAAAATTAATACCTAAGAAAATAAGCTATTTTTATAAAAATTAAAACACTTAAGTTTTATTTGACTAGGAGGAAAATTCAAAGCAATATTTCTGTAAACCACCACCAAAAAGTTAAATAAGCTTACTAGCACAATGCTGATCTACTAAACTACACGATAACCGAAACCCATGCGAATTGTATAGTTGTAATTTTTCATGTTTACAGCTGAAAGCTACTGTGTACGTCTGTAAATTTTTTGTGTCATCCCATCTTAGTAAGTTCTTGTTTTGTTACCATACCAAAACATCAAACACAATATATTATGTAGGAGGTATTGTTTTTCTAGTAGAGAAATGAAAATAATACCACACATAAAAAGTAATGTTTAAGGTGTAGGTGTTATCTAGGCTTGTATGTATATGCCTACTGTACCGGTATGTATTTATGGTATAAATAATACAGGAAAAGTCGTGAAAGCGATTACATTTTCTATGATTCTAAAAATTTCACATTTTCATCGCTAGAATACATCATAATTATATTCTAACAAAATACAGTAAATTTTATAATTTCATATTTTTATTTCTAGAAAAGCAGAAACTATATCACATATTCCAGCAAAATAAATGTCATGATATTTTTATCGCTAGAATATCCTTTATTACAATATAATTCTGTAAATTCTATAAATTTCATTATTTTTCCATCGTTATACCAAATATAATCCAATTCTATAAATATCATGTTATATTCAGCGCTAGAATATATTCTATAAATTGCATTATATTTGTATCACTTTTCTGGCTTTATCCTTTACTACATAATTAACCAAAAAATGAAGACAGTTCGACAAGTTTCCATCAAGGGATTATTAGACCTTGGGTTACTCGTGGCGAGGGATGGATCTCGCCCGTTGGCGAGCCGCTCTCGTTCGGTGTGGAACACATAACTTACCTGTTGCATTCGCAAGATAAACTCGACCCTTTTATCAAGGGTAGAAGACAACCCAAAACCATAGTAGATAAATAACAGATCTCTACCCAACTAGCGTTAAAATAAACGTTTTATAATCTTCTAAAACCTACTAATGTACAAAACCATATATTTAGAATGCAATAAAATTAATTTAAAATTAAAATTAATTTTCGCCCAACTTGCTATAGAATAATTGTATTCGCTGTCAAAAATCAAAACACTCCATAAAACAACCAACACTAGTCTATGTATTACAAAATAAAAACTACGTATATTTTAAAAAGCGGTGCTACCTACATATATTGCATAAATTTTGAGTATTTAAATTATGTTATGCTGCACAATATTTTCAATTTTAAACACATTAAAAAAAAGGTGGATTTTGTTTGTATTGTCTTGATTTGAAAATTTGAAATCACGCAGATATTTAGAAACATTTATTTTGATGCTGTTTTAAAATTTCACGTGTTTTAGAAAAGTGTCAGGTTCACGATAATCGATTAATAAATTAATTATATAAATTATAATGTGTCACAATATGAGAACTTAAATATTGTATAAATACATTTTAAATATTTTATATTTTGAATGTTTTATTTTCGACTTCAATATTTTGTTTCTATTGTTTTAATTAGCCAACATATAATACGACAGCGCAATCATCATCCTGCCATTGAATATTCCACATTTTAAAAGCTTTTAGAATAATTTGAATTATGGTAGAGCATTAGGATAAGCTCAAGTGATATAAATTCAAGCTGTGTGTCAGTGTGGTACGTCTATGAAAATGCAAAACAAATAGTTGTGAATTCTGTGCTTTGTAATATAAAGTCACGTTATTACCTGTGTGCAAAGTATTTCAGAAGATTGTGCTATTAACAACGACAAGATAATTTACAGAATGTGCTTAAAAAGGTGTGCCCTGTGCTGCCTTTTCTATAACTGAAATCTTGAACTTTTCCACACTGTTAGTCTTGAATGATCAAATAAAACATGGACAAAATATTAGAAGCAACTTATTAGCGTTTTACCTATGTACTCATTTTGTGAGAGTAACTTGTAAGACTAAATTGTAAAAGTAAAATGTAAGAGTAACTCATATGGTTTGACATCCTTGATAATTATTATATTTTACGAAACGCTTGTTTCATCAAAAAAACGTAGTATACGGACATCTTGGTTTGAATTTAGTTTATTCAACTTATAAAAAATTGTGCTGTGTGAAATTTATTTTATGAATATATTTGAGTACTATTGGTATTTTACAATTTTTAAATTTTTACTTGCTACAAGAATAAATTTATTTCATGTATTTAGTTTCTCTGTCTGTTTTGGACTAATTTCGAAAACTAGAACCTGAAATGCACAAATTTACCAAACACCTCAGAAAACAAAACCGAAAAAATAAAAACCATTCATAGACCATGAAGCAAAGAGTTGCAAAAAGAGAAGAAAGTCACATGCAAAGAAATTAGAATATATTAGTAATAACAATGCGTGCAGGAGTAAAGAACACTTCAACACTAAACACTATTATATCGCATGCTGCAGCCGAAACACAATAAACAACAAACAAACACATATTTCGAACACATTGAAATTAAGGATATATCTCGACCACCATTTCTTACGGTTAAAATTGCTAAAAATGCTGTAACTGTCAAAAAGTAAAAAAATGTCATCTCCCAGGCTAAAGAAGTTATTGTTCTTTTTTATGTATCTCTGTTTGAAAAAAAAATTCTGTTTTTCAATTAACCTAATCATTTAACTTTTAACACGACCTTCACAACTTAATAAGGTAATTAAAAAAAAACAAACAGAAATATGACTTGCAACAGCAAAAAAATTATAAGTAAGAACATCAAGTTCTCTAAGGGAAAACACATTTTCGTTCAATTTTTGACAACTTTAAAGCACTTCAAAACAATTTTAACAGCTGCAGGATTGGTCGAGATACAACCTTAAGAGCGTTCGGAAGTAGTTTTGATGTTTTTAGTCAACTAATTTCTCTTAAACAAATAAAAGGATTTTTATGAAAATTTACCTACTTACAGAGAGATGTCATTTCTACGCACGGTTTTTAAGAACATTTGTGACAATCCTGCTCAAAAATAATAATATACTCATGTTTGAATTATGCAAATAAATTACTTTCGTCGAAAATGTTCAGGGAAATAATACGGAGAATCTGTTTAAAAATGGGTAGATTATTTTTGAATAGGCTTCTGACAAATGTACTTATGTAAATATTTATAATAATCCTACTATCAGTTTATGAGTAATTAGTTGACGGCCAATACATCTGTAAAACTCCTACTGCCGAACTCTCGTAAGTACTTGATAAAAAGAACAGACTTTGATTGGGTGTCGACCAGAAATTATGTCACGCTTAAGGAGGGAACCATTTCAAGAAGGAGAAAAGAGGGGTAGAAAGGTGAGGGGTGCAATTCCAATCGAAGAGAAGGACACATAGTTTGTTGTAACTAAAAAGAGTTTTGTTTGTAATAACGGATTTAGAGTTTATTTCAATCGATTTTTTTTAGTTTGTCTGCTTTGAACTCTCTGTTACGAATTGTTTTGGGGAAAACAGAAATCTTTGAAAAAACCTAACGAATCAAATCAATTTAAATACCCGTTTTCGAAGGTCATAATTAATAAATATAATAGTTTGTTACACATATTTCTTTTAACTCAGGAAAGTATTTTTTATTTAAATCGATGTATTATGTCGGTTTATTTAAATAATTGGACTCGTATAAAACTAAATCTTAAACACTTAGGGTCATACCTATGCATAGACAACTGTCAAGTTAAGTACAGGATTTATTTCTACGAAAGTGTTTTATATCATATGATATTTTCCATAAGAAGAACATACTCCATAGCAAACCATAAACAAATAATGTATTTAACTCGACTCTGCATTCCGCCCTAAATAGTTGTGTGAAGTGAAGCAAAACGACCAAATTATTAAACATTCGCAAACACAGACCACGAGTCTCAAAAAAAAGAAGAAGAAAAAAATACACACACAGTTACGCATAATAGTTAAGGTGTCACTACAGCAAGGACTAGGGCCCGCTAGAGGGGTAAGGGGAAAGTTAGCATAGTTTGTCTTAGTTCGTAATAAAATAGTCATATCTTCGACAATAATAGTAGTACGAAAACGATTTATGGCTTTTTGAAAACCCCAAACTGTCAGCTTTAATGTTGGGTATTCTTTGCTTTTATTGTACAAAGCTGGACTACAATAATTGTATTTTAATAAACATATGCAAAATTGACTTTGAAAAGGTTATCATACGCAAATATCCCTTCAGAAATTCAAATTAAACGTTTATAAATAAATCACGCACTATTTAACGGCTTAATATCGAGATATTTTGATTTTGTAAATTTTAAATATGATTAAAAAAATATTATAGTTGTATTTTGTAATTGCATATTTTTATTTAACGTTCTAAAAATTGAGAAAAATAACCATGTAAGAACATACAACTCAACGCAGTAAGTATAATGCTTTTTAAATTTTGAAGATATCTATAACCGTTCTTGAGCAAAGTTTCTCAAAAGTTTACTAACATTGTAGAAAATTAGTCGCCCGACAACGAGCGCTTCGTGCAGTCAGCGGCATACTCACACACGCTTTATCAGTGACTGACGGGTGGGAGTAAGACGGCTCGTCATGGGCCGGTTGAGGGGAAGGACGAAATCACTGATAACGGATTCTCGTTATCTGTGACGGAATGCGACATCACACACAAGGAATATGGTTACTGATGAAAGGTTTTCGCGTTAGTACACGACTCTATTTTGGGAGGTCGCTGGTTCGATTTCCATCACCGGCGATCCTGGCTCTACTTTTCAAGAGGGTTTCCTCAGTCGTAAGACGAATGATGGTGTTCATAACTAAAACAGCCCTAATGCCTTCCCGAAGAAGCCCAACCTCCTACTAATAAAAGCTTTCCCTATCGTTTTAGGGTGGAGTATATAATAAAAACATAATACTAATATAGTGAAATAGTAATAGTATAACTCAAATAAATATATGCAGAAATATTATGGATTTAAATATGCAAATCATCGCAAAAGGTGAATTTGGAGCCATGACCACCGAAAAAATATTTATTTTCTAGTTGTATTGATCTAAAATGTATGTATTAAATCTATATTTATCTAATCTCTTACGTAGCCGTCCGCCGTGGCTCAATTATATAGCTTAGCGGTTGGGTCGTAGGTCATAATCGTATGGCGCCTAGGGAGGGACGTGTGTTCGAAACCCGCACAATTTTTAGACGATGATATTCACTTGATATCCTTTTGTCGATACAAAATAATATAACGCCCCTCGAGGCTGAAGTCACGAAGGGCTTTAGCGTATCGAATGAGAAACAAAGCGCGTGAACGATCCGAACAACTCAGTGACAATGAGTGTGGTCATCAGTTACAAGTGCAGCAAGAAGACGATATCATCGATACGAACGGATCAAATACGCAAGTATTTGTTGTAGTTGCATATTATCTTGGTTTATTTCATTATTTTATAAACTATTTGGAAGCGCTGTCAATTTTAGGAAGTTCATAATACTAACCAAACCTTTGGCTTTGGTAATATTAATAAATAAGACGTCCGAGTGGCTCATAAGGATGGGGCGCAGGTCCTAAGCGTGGAATGGAACCGAGCGCCGTGGTTTTCACAACTAAATCGTAATGTCGCTGTCAGGATGCCCATAAGAGCCATGGTTCAAGGCAGTGGCGTGCGCACGAATATATTTTGGGGGAGCTGCCCAGGTTAGAACATAACTTTAAAAAAGTGCTCAACAAACGACATAAGGGGAGTGTGGAGGATGTTCCCCACAATAGGGCCGCAGGCAATTTCTTATAAATCCGTATGTTTTAAGATGTGTTTTAGAAGGAATGTGCTTTGCTGAACGGGATACGGGTTACAACGACGCCAAATACGATTTCAAAATAATTTCAACAATCAATATTACATAAGATTCCTATAATGTGATAACTTATACAATTTCACCTAGACGGTAGTGTTTCCCGACCAAGCAAATAGAGAAATTAATGTTTAAGTCTACTTAATTTTTTGCGTAAAGTTTGATGATTTGCAGAATATTTAAAGGTGGGATTTCGGGAGGGGGGGGGGCTCCAGCCTCCCCCTCTCTGTATACGACACTGGTTCTAGGTAACTATTCACGATACCGATCGCGATTTCAAATCCGATTAGGAGACCCAAGAGTCACAGTGTTGTTGCAAAACTAGCAGTGCTCGGTCCTTTAATAGTTTTATAGGAGTTATACTTTCCTTTGGTAAAGGGAGTTTTCTGTGAACGCCACTTTAATTAATGTAACTCTGATTAATCAGACAAAATCGGATACGAAGACCATAGGATCTGCATACAAAATATGTGTGTGTAACCGTGTTCTAGGTCCGACTTCAATTGGGAACATTTTCAAAGTTACGGTATAGTACAATGTTTTATCAGGGGTTTGACGATACGTCACTTTACAGTTCACAGTTGTGACAAGTACAATTGTTAACAACATGTAACATTACCCCATCACAAAACATTTGCTTCTGTAAGAATAAATTTATTTCAGAAACACAGTTGACTTGACTAACGTTCAAGTTGCGCCTTCAAAATCTCCCAATCGGTTACACCCCGTAACCGATTGGGAGATTTTGAAGGCGCAACTTGAACGTTAGTCAAGTCAACTGTGTTTCTGAAATAAATTTATTGCCATCCGATCAGCAACCGCTAAAACTGACGTCCACTGAATTTACAAAGAAAGTACAAATCAAGTTGTATAATGACGACCACGTTTACATTTAACGTCATCAACAATCATCAACAATCAGTGACCTGAGATTACTCATTGTTAATGGCGTCAAGTCTGGAGCTGAACTTTGCAACGATAGACCGGCTTTCGGGCATTACAATGACAATGGAAATTAATGCTTTTTACATTCAATTAAAAAATAGAATTGAGAATGCACAGGGCGTAACTTGGGCCGGAACACAGTTCCGGTTCCCTTCTTGAAACCGGAATGTGCGGTCCGGCTATTCTTGTTATGGTTATGTTATTCTGTTAATCTGTGCGAGGGCAATTATCTGCTAGGGTAAATAGGTAATACCACAGACAACCAATAATTATTTATATGTGGTAATACCATTGTTAATAAGTTGTCCTCATATGATGCGAGCTCAATACCCAGTACAAGCAAGGAATGATCCCAGTTACTACTCATTCACACCCTGACCCCAATCTTTGCTTCATTCTATACTGAGGGTGTGTTCCAACTTGACGTTTTTCGTAGTGGACTAAGCTTAGTTATACTAATCGAAAGGAAGTGACGTCACAAGCAGACGACCAATGCTCCTTATTTGGCTAGTGGTTAGTGGGTAGTGGGTAGTGGCCGAAAGTGTACACTACGACAGCGACTGACCCACTAAACCAAGATGGTTGATATCAGCCATCACAGCTGATACTTTTAGGTTAGGAAAATACCCAACCAGTGAGTGGAAGTATTATTACCGTATTTATTTACATTAGATGATTAATAACAATACACTTTGTATTAGCATACTAGGTGGCGTGCCCAAAGCTGTTAGCATTTAGTGTGTAGCAGGTAGTGGTTAGTGATTAGTGGTTAGCAGGCGAAAAATCAAGTTGGAACACACCCTGAATACGGGAATTTTATGTTAGATTACAAACGAGCCACATTCTAGGAATAGGTTTCGAACTAGGATTTACATATTTCGGGAATTAAGACGGATCCGTTCATAGATACATAGTATTTTGTGGTGCTGGTGTAGTGTTTAGATGAGAGACAATAAAATCATTACGAGTTGACTGATCAGCAAAGTATATTATAAATAATGTAATTTACTATTTATGTAAGTGCGTTTTGTAATAAACAATTAATCCCTGAAAACGCATATTATTATGTATTTTACTTTGGGTTTATAAATTTCAGAAGTGAATAAAAACTAAATATATTTCTATTAAAACATTCGACATTTTTTAACTAATAAAATGATGTATGTGTACCATAAGATTTAGAGTATTTATAACTTATAAGCCTGTTAATAAATGCGAAGTCATTTCTCGGCATTTACGTTTACATAATAATTCTAGTCGACAAGCAAAATGTTTCGGTGCCTTTGAATGCGACAGCTATTGGCCGTTGTTTTGGAACAATGGATAGGTAAATATGAATATGAATTGTGACATAATATGAACTATTAATTTCGTTATTATTATTATTGGTGATTGACTTGTTGGTGAAATATGAATTTGTATTCAGTGTTTTCTTATGTAATCTAGCAAAATGTTTTCTTCTAGTACTATCTTAGACCACAAGTTACCAATGGAATAATAGCCTATGTCAAATCCCCTTGTATGCAGGGGCGGACTGGGATAAAACGGCCCGGGATGCTGGGTTTTGGGGGGGCCCGCATGAGGTTGCGTGGCGCAGCTGGGGTCTGGGGCGAAGCCCCAGCCGCCGGAGGCAAATACGCTGAAGGCGAAATTTTTTTTGGGGGTTGCATTGAATTTAATGGCCTAAAATGTGATCTTAGGGCGCGATTAACAGAGGCCACCCTACCACTAGCAAAATAATTTTAATTATATTCAATTAATTACATTGCATATTTACAATAAATATTACAATAAATTCAATTATAATTTCAAAATAATACTTATAGAGTGGGGTTAAGATTTTTTCAGCAATATACAAATAAGTATTTACATCATAGGAACTTTCTGGTGGCAGCCCGGGGGCCCGGACTGCCAAAGGGCCCGGGATGCGTTCGCATCCCGGCATCCCTATAGCCAGTCCGCGCCTGCTTGTATGAAAACTAACGTAAACACAACGGGTCGTCGCCTTTCGGATATGGCGTTTGTTTTTCAATCAATCTGGAATGAAAAGCATTCTTTTGGAATTGGAACAGATTGCAATGCTATGAACATACATCTGGAGAAGCAGTTGGTAAATGGAAACCACAGTACATGGATGGATATTCAAATGTGATGTTTGCAACACAAAATCAAAAATAGCATCGAAGGTTCATTGCAAAAGATATTCATAATATATTGATGCAAATTATGCCGTAGTTAATGGCGTCATAGCAATGAGAAGTAGTTACACAGGCTGGGCACCACACATTGTTGAGACTATCGCAGAAGAAGAGGCAAGAAAGTTAAAGGCCAAGACAATAGCAACACGGAATGCTTCTATAAAAGTAAGAAACTGGCAGCTAAACCTCGTGCGGTGGCAAGAGGAAAGTGTGAACCATATATTCGATATGGGATCGGGATACCGGCCTTTTAATTATTATTTCTAAGTTTTAATCAGGCTTTAGCATGATTACATGAAATTAGGCATATCCTGTTAATGTGTTTGATAATAATTTTCAATTATGAATATTATGCATGACGTCTTGGCAGAAATACAGACTACGTAAGAAATACGAATTTATGAAAGAATCAACATTTAAAAAAGGTAATTGTTGTCTTTTGTTGGATATTATATCATATCATCATATCATATAATGTCATGCAAAATATGGAATACAGTACATTGCTTCTCTTTTGTGATTTACCTGTGGAGAACTTACTTTTACTTATCTTTTGAAAGCTTGAAAGATATCGGATCAGTAGTTTTAGTAAGAAATGTATCTTATTTTTTTATTGTTATATATATTTATTTAATGTCTATCCTATTCAGTTATAAAAAACTGATTTACAACTTAGGTGAACAATAAAAATACAACTAGGCTATGCCAACACAATTTGAAATAATAAAATCATAAGAAGCAATAACAACAAAACAAAAGAAACTACTGTACTATAACAAAAATCAAGAACAAGAAAAATGAATTGAGAAATTAAATAAAATCAAGTAAACATGCATTATATTAAATAGTAAAAATAAAGTATATAAATATGAAGGAACATAAAGGAGAAATGTTAAAAAAATTATTTATATATACATATATATAAAAAGGAAAAAAGAAGAAAAAGAAGAAAGATAAAAAAAAAAGAAAAACTGATTTGTTAACTCAAACGAAAATGAGGCTTGCAAAAAATCAGAAACTGAAATTTGTGAAAAATAAAATTACACGTAAAAGCAACCCGAGAAGCCGCACACGCCTTCTATCTTCTCTTCGAATCTTGAAAATCAGATGGTCTTGAAAATCTTGATCCGAGTAAATCATTTAATTTAATTGATTTTGAAACTTGAGTTTCAATTCGTTAATATGTCGTAAACTCTATGTAGTCAACTTGTGGCAGTGTGCTGGCTGGCGCCGTTGTAAAATATTATATTATATAATTGTATAATTGTATTATTTCATAGTTCATGCCCCATGATTTTATTTGATTTACAACTGGCAGTTCTAACACCACATAACTATGGGATTGTATGCACTATCATGGTACAAGAAGATGCTATAAGTTATTGGATCATGATGTAATATAGCCTATTCTGTGTATGATATTGTATATTACTATATTATATTATGTATGAGATTAATATTTGTACTCAATGTACTAGTTGCTCGGCATTCGACAAACAAGTAGTAATAACTGTGCTTATAAAAAATGACCATTATATTTATAGAAGAAACGTTAATTCGTATGATTGTCACCTTCACGTTCCACTTTGGTCAGCGGAGCTTCGAATAGCGTTCATACACAGATACGAAATTCACTACGCAAGGAATTCCGAATTCCTTATCTGTGGTTCATGTATTGCATACGTCATAATTTCCCCTATCGCCAGCCGAGTTGACCTTGAAGTGGTCTCTGTTTCATACGACACACACGATAATTGCTATTGGCTCTCGATGCCTGACTGAAATCTCACCGGGCCCGCCTCCGAGCTTGAGACAGAACTAATCGCTCTCTCTCTAAATGAGTTGGACGAAGCTTGAAGTGCCTTCTTAAGACACGATTTCTTTTGCACACGACGTTGCTTGCTAGGGTATAGTCCACTCTCTTGAGAATGTAAATCCAGTAATCATGAACAGAACACCATTCTGTATTCATAGGGAATCCCCCCCCCCCAATCCCCAATCGACTGAATAAAACACGAATTTCTCCAGCACGTTTTGGGTCTCATAATTGTTTTGATTTGCACACTCATAAAAAACCCAGCATAAAATGGTTGCTTACTACTCCATTTTGCGCAGTGCAGTTTTCTAAGATACGCCGCGACATCCAGCTCACGTAAGGTTTTGATGGGGAGGGGTTGGTGACATTGGGTAGGGGAGGGGGGGGGGGACTGCAGTAAAAACCAAAAGACACGTAATTTCTTAATGTAACGACTGAGCCAGTTAAAGGGAGGATGTTAGTTATAAGGAGAGTTCTATACATCTGATGATATCTCTGGTGGCAGTTTCGGGAAACTTTCTGATGAGGAATTTAAGAGAGTCGACTACAAATAGCTTGAAATACGCACAATCATAAAGACGCAATCATTTCTATCTGCTTTAGTTTGTCTTCACTGTCTGGGCCACGGGGTAGAATTGATTCAGGGTAGCTCTGCCTGCTGTAGAAAGCGGACAATGTAATATAATCTAGTTGTCTAGTAGACCTAGGTCATAAAACGAGAACAAATAATAATAATTTACTTTGTATTGTTGCTCAAGATGAAAATCGTAAACATAATCGTTGTTTTATGATGTACTTGCGAGTTAGGTCATAAGACGTTGGCCGTATTAGATCCTTCACATATTATCGTCGGGGTCGTCATAAGGGGAAAAAATATTTGTTGGGGTTGGGAAGTGTAGGGAGGAGAAGGAGGGAAGGGAGCTGATTCGCGTTTAGGTCGCAAAAAGAATTGAAAATGAGAAAAGAGATAGATGTGGAAAATGTACAAGTTGAGCAAGATTATGATGAATGTATAAAGGGATGATTGAAGTTCTTCACGAGAGCCCTCTTTGCGGGGACCGATCCCCACAAGAAGGCACCCACCTCAACGGGATTACCAACATATAAATTTTAAGAGTTAACAAATGAGATTTCGTTATTTTTTCCTTCTTTCTCTTTAGGATAGGTACTTTTTTTTAACTCTTCATTTCATTATTTATCACTGATGGGAGTACACATGATTTTGGTATTGGTAACTGATATTAAAACAATGTTATAAATAAATAAATAAATCAATAAATAAATAAATTATAATATAGTCACCCACTCAGTTACAATAACTGATTTTCAGTGGGGGATATTATTTAATTTTATTAATTAAGTGCAAAGTCACCGTTTACATTTACACCGGTATCACACAGACAGATTAAAATTAAACGCAAGTTCTAAAGTGAAAACAAAAATTGCACTGCAAAAAAAAATTGCACTAATGCAAAATGCACCCATCTGTATTATTATGCTTGAAAGTGTGGATTGACACATAATTTCACACTTGTGAACTCCCGTTCCATTATCTCCAGCGATGCATATAAAGCACAATATAGTCGGTGCAACCGGTGGAAAACGTTATCTCATAAATGGATGCTGGAATTAATTCATAGCATTCGTGTGTGAACGATACAATTTCCATAGCAAGTGATTAGAGATAATATTAAATTTCACCAGCTGTTCCGTTTATCAAACACTTTCAAATCCCTTTTGCGATGGACTTATGTGATTACTGACTTAAATAAATTTAAAAAAAAGCATCACATTTAGAGTCTACCAACTCAGTAACGAAACTGATTTTTAGTGGAGGAATTTAATTTAAAGCGACTTAACCAACCCTGTAGGCTCCGAACACCATCGACGAGTGAGCGATAACCAATCAAAAATCGATATTTGGAATACGAAACATATAAATCAGTGATTGGACAGTGCGAACACCTGCGGACAAATACCAGAATCAACAAGGCCGATTCAGAACAAATTTTAATTTATTAACTGCTTCGTTTGACGCGTACTAGCCCCAATGTAACTATACTAGTCCTTAGGTCCGCATGCATAGGGAAGCCCCAATTCTTAAACATTTGTCACTTTTATGAAAAATCTCTTCCACGTTTCATATTTGCAATATCGATCTTTGATTGGTTATCGCTCACTCGTCGATGTGTTCGAAGCCTGCAGGGTTGGTTTAGTCGTTTTGAATTAAAGTCCCCCACTGAAAACCAGTTTTGTTATTGAGTTGTTGAGTTGTTGTTGGAGTTTGTTGTTGGACTCTAGATGTGAATTCATGTATCCTTCTCTTCAATAACGGTATAGTATGGTATACATATGTTAAGTATTAAATTCTCACGGCTATATGTTAAATAATTTTTTATTGGGGTATTATTACGTGAGGTATAGAATGAGGGACCCCCTTTGGGATTGGGATGGAGGGGGTATTCTATAACTCACGTGATAATACCCCAAGAAATAATTATTTAATATATATAGCTAGCAGATAATGTAACGTACTATCTAATCTATTCGCATAACTAACTGCAGGAGTTGCATGAAAGCAGAGAAACTACTACTACTCACTTGTGATTGGCTGCGGGGGAGAAGGGGGAGGAGTCAATACACTGCGAGGTAGAGAAGCATGGATAGGAAGCGAGACGTAAAATACAAGCCACCCACCCGGGAAATTTGAAACTTGGAAAAGTTTTCGTGGATGATGAAAACGGCCCAAGCGGACAAACGGTTTAGGTTATATCATTAGAGTTACGTATTTTTAGCGTTAATTATTTGCGTACTTAGCATTTGAAAGTTGGTATTTTGTAACATTATCAGAAATATGTGTTCATAACGAACATATCAGATGAAATTTAATTTCTCGTAATTTTGTTTGAGCAAGTTTATAAAACTTTCTACTTATTTACATTTTCCTTATGAATTAGTCCAAATTTTGCTATTTTTGGGAGCAATTAGCGTTATTGTACATTCCAGCTATAAATTGGGGAAACATTTAAAAATTTTTTAGAATTTATGACCTGGTTTTTTACCATTAATTACCAAATATAAAAATGCTCAAATGCTCATAAACTTGCCAAAATACCAACAAATACGCACGAAAACAGATGTAATTTAGTTTTCATATATTAATTATAGATGATACTTAATTTACGTATCTATCTCTATATTATGTAGGAGTAGGACTAGGGCAGCTATGTGGTTGGTGTATATTTGCGGTGGTAAAAAAAGGCAGAAAAAAAAACTAAAAGCGAGACGTAATTTCTGAATACACCCGACTTACAGAATGCTAGGTGTCTGCTCGGTGTAATAGGGCGAATTGACATCCACACTCCCTAGTAGGTTGAGGTCGAGGGAATCCGAAACAGTGGTCGAGGAGACTGCACCCCTAGTCAAACCGAACAACCCCTTACTTTAAGTGAAAACACTTTTTTTGGCAAATTCGTTTTTTTTTTTTTTTTTTTTTTTTAGATCTTGAGAATGCAATATTGAACTACTCAAAAGTAACGGTATCGTCTTCAGAATGACTCAAGATATTGAAAAAGTGATTGATAACTGGGATTTGGTTTTTAATTATCTAAAAAACGAGTTTAAAAAGTTGAAAATATTGTTTCTTTTAGAATTGTTATTTATATAATTTATGTATTTATTAGAGAAATAACAGTAGCAATTATTACAATATTTGGAAGTTTAAAAATAAACTATTTAGCTGATACAAAAAAACAATTTCTTTTCAATATCGTGAAGAGTTTTTAAATCAATAAAATACCGCTTAATTGGTGTAGTTTAATATTACGAGCTAGTTGTTACCGCTATAGGTTATACCATATAATTTATATTTTATAAAAAAACTGTGGTTTACAGAAGACGAAGGAACCAGTATTTACCACATAAAATTATACTGGATTTGTCTATGAAAAAAGAAACACGTTATTTCATGCAAAAAGTAGGTAAGAGAAATAAATAAAGAAGGCTGTTAGAATTCTTGAACAGGGTTCAAGACCACAACTATGTCACAAAACACCACTAAAACACACCATGAAACATTCTAGAAGCAAACAATACAAGGATTATCAAAGAATAATAAAACTATATTATCAAATATATTTCCATTATAATAAAAACTTTACAATTGGTTACGAATATGAGTAGTATGGGATCCCAAAACCAATATGTTTTACTAGGAGATAGCTAAAGGGTGGCCAAAATTAATCAATGAGCGTCTCAGGTCAAAGCTGAAGTAGGTTGCAACACCTGTCCTGAAAGGTCCAACTTTGTAATTTATTCCATGTTAAATATTGTCGTTAGTCAACTGTCTGGCTGTCAAACGACAATATGTTTGTTTTGTATCTATAACAAAGGTATTCTCTGTCAAAAACCTCGTAAAACATTACTACAATGGATGATTTATATTTAAAAGTATTAAATATTAACGACTTGAATGTTTGAATTGAGAAAACGAGGTGCAAAGATCGAGTTGGACCTTTTAGTACTGCTAGCGCTGTGAGCGGCAGAAAGTCGCGCATGAGACGCCCATTCAGCGTTAATTTATCAACTAAAACCGTAAAGCTCCATTATGGATTGTGTGGAGTATTTTTTCTCACCCATCATGATATACTCATATATTATCTCCAGGAATCCTTTCGTAAAACTAAAACATGGAATTAGTCTTTAACGAAAGTAGTAGTAGTTACGGTCTGAAAAGAAAACAAAGAAATCGATAGGGGAAACATCTAAAAAATCATAAACTAGAACACAATGACAAAGAGAAGTATATTCAAAATTATATGATAAAGATAGAATGTATTGTGTTGAAATATTTATTGAAAAATCTTTTGAGTTAGATTTTAAAATAGTTTGAAGGTCATAATTTCACTTTTATAATGAAGAATGAGTCCACACGATTGGGCTTTTCAGTTCCGCTTTCTCTCACTCACAGCGCCAACTTACTACTTTACAAACTGCATAATTATGGATGTTGAGCAAGCTTAGATACTATGGTGGCGCTGTCTACATCAAGTTCAGAATTGATCTACAGGGCCGTGATTAGCTCTATCTAAGGGTCCTTGATAGTTATGAAAGGCTGCATTTTTCACTGTTGTGTACATTGTTGTCATTGAAGATCTAGGGGGCCATTATTAGCTCTATCTAAGGGTCCTAGATCAATAGACCATCTTAAAAACTATCTAAACCCCTTGTATGATTATCATCACGGTCCTCTAAACCTTTATGTGCG
Source organism: Isoperla grammatica (assembly GCA_945910005.1). Lineage (NCBI taxonomy): Eukaryota > Metazoa > Arthropoda > Insecta > Plecoptera > Perlodidae > Isoperla > Isoperla grammatica. The sequence goes on from OX246744.1 coordinate 7,681,946, forward strand.
ACAATACCGACAAAACATGTACAAGGCATAAACCAAAGAGCTTAATAGTGTTCGTTATCAATTAGGCAACACTGTTTAAAACCACTTAGCCGTGAACAATACTAGCGCACTTACAAACGAGCGGTAGTTGCTCAAACTACTTCAATTATGTAGAGGTTAGAATGGGGTTTCCAATTTGCATTAATTTTAACAGACCTAACTTCATATTTATGAACTATTTGAGAAAATCAAACAACACCCTACCACCCACCTCTCCCTCCCCTAAACCATCAAAAACATTAATGATGTTTGCATTGTACTCTGGAGGTGGTTTTAGCTGGCTTAGAAAACCCATTAGTGCGAAAGAATATTAACAATGCTAAGATCATGAGTAATTCGAGTAAATCCTTACTCAAAACTTTCTGCACAACAAATGCAAACTGACAACTCAAACCCTAATGTCTCTTAAGCTAGGTTCACATGCTCGCGTTTTTCCAACGCGTTGACGCGCAGATAACTTAATCTTTTTATAAGTTCAACGTAGCAAATTATCAACGCAACGTATATGTGGACTTCTTCACTTCTTAACTTCTTCTTATTTCTTAACTTTCAACTGGTCATATGAATGACCAGTTGAAAGTTAGAGACTTTTTAAGTTATCTGCGAGAATGCAGTGGGTTGTGTTGGAAAACGCAACGATGCCAACTTAGCTTTAGTCACTATACAGACTGTATCCTTAAAAGCTAAGGATACCTCTACGTCAAAAACCGCAGAAAATTTTAATCTTCTAATTATATCTCAAGATTGAAACACAAAATCGAAAATCTGAGTAATCATAGCGCTGTGGTTTGGTAAGCCCTACAGACTGAATGATAAATGAATTTAACGTTATAATCACTGTGACTGTGATTTTTATTTCATTAAATTACTAAGGAAATAACCATCACAGTCATACTGATTATAATGTAAGATGCATTTATCATTCAGTCTGTAGGGCTTATCAAACCACTTCGCTATGATTACTCAGATTTTCGATTTTGTGTTTCAATCTTGAGATATAGTTAAAAAATGAAAATTGTCTTTGGTTTTTGACGGAGACGTTTTCTTCGTTCTAAAGCATATTTTATAATAATCTGTATGATTTTTTTTAAATGTAAAATAATAAAATTAATTAATTACCATATTAATTATATTAAAAAAGTACAGACGAAGAAGTACTGTCTGTATAATGCTTAAGAAAGTAAAGGGGTTGTATGTCGTTGGTAATTTTATGTGCTGCAGAATTTTTGGGGTAGGACCTAACACGGCAATTTGACACTTTCTTAATGTTGAGAATATCATCCCTTTGCATCAATACATTCTATTTAGGGTCACAGAAAAAGCAATCTTATATGTCCATACATACAAACAAAACAACAATGGATGCATGGTTTTAATAATGTATTGTTATTAATAATATAATATTAATACACTTATTTTAATGTACAAACTCACAAACCGCAATCTTAACGTTTGCACATCAGCGAAATGTTTAGGCACACACTACAAAAAAGTGCAGGAAACATGAATGTTGTGCGTTAACATGCAACAATTAATCATACATGTTTGAAATTGTAGCGTTAAAGATAAAAATATTGTAGAAAACATTTGAAACTATCTCAATAATAAATGTATGCAAACAATGTGTGACAGATATCTTTTATGCGGATCGTTATTCTAAGATTATCTTTGATATAAATTTAGTATCGTTTTTTAAAATTGGATTTATATTAAATCAGTGTTATGACATTTTTTTCAAATGCAAGTAGGTGCAATACTTTTAATTACGTTGGTAAAATGTAATATTTTAGAAAGATTTCAAATGCATTTTGGGGAGTGCAAATTGAGAACAAACATCTATAAACGTAGACACGATCAAACCACAAACACAAAAACACAAAGACAAGCACGAACAACAAAAATAGACGCACACAAAAATTCCACATTAAGTTGACCTGCATTTTTTGGTCATACGATTATTTTTTTAAATAGTAAAATTTGATGTGGATAAGATTTTTGAAGACAAGTAAAGATTCTTTGTGACTTTTGGAAAAATCAGTAAATGAAATGTATACTTGCTGTTTATGCATTTACCTCTAATGGGAATAAGTTTTGTGGGGACACTCGTTTCTGGTTTCTGATTGATATTTCGATTATCAGGTTAGTCTAATTCCAGATTCGTAATATTTAGTTCCTTATCAAACGCACTCCTACAGTTGTTGACGTTATTGTTTTTATACAAATAGACAAATTGAATCGATTATTACATACTTGAATACAAGTTTGCAATGTACACATGAGAAGCATATTATAATGTGTAGCAGTCAATATTAATTAAATATATACAGATAATTAATAATAGATAGAGAATCTAATCTATATTCAAAGTACAACTGAAGCAATCAATATACTTTGTCAAATTAAACTTAATCGGTTAATGAACAATTGATTTAATAAAATACATTTATTTACTATGAAAGCACAGATAACAGATTTTTGTAGTGTGATGAAACGGTGGTGTTTTGAAAATTGTGCATCTGTTTAAAGTTTTGTAAATGATGATAAAAAATGTGTAAATTTAGCGTTTTAAACAATAAACTAAATCGAAAGTGCTGCAACGTGTTAAATAAGTGATTGATATACATGTTGATTACAAATATAGTTGCCAGTTTGCTAAATATTCGCTATTTTGAGCTATTTCAACAAAATACTTGTACAGTAAACTAGATTCTGGGTAACTGAGAGCTCATTTTGGTTGCAAAAAATTTAGGTGTCAAACCAGGCACATTGAATATATATTACATGATTTTTAAACGTTTGGAAAAATTCAAGAACTCAGTGCTTTATGAACCAAAAATGTTGCTACTATTACAAACATTGTAATTTTTTCAAATTGGAACTGAAAGATATTTAACTTAAAAATGCAATGTTTACACACTTCTAATGACAATTTGTGAGATATTTAACTAGTAACTTAGCTCAGCAATTTGAAAAGCGCGGGGCTTAGTTCTTGTTATAAATGCATATTTTTATTATAACGTTACCGAGCATTAGTTTACATATATCATCCAAAAAATACCGTAAGATGTCACTACAGTATACATTTATTGAGCGTTAAATACAAATGTTAACTGTCACTTGTTAATTAAACTAAAAATAATTTAATCCAGCCTACAAAAAAGTCTATTAAATGCTATTTTTATTTTTAAATGTTATCATTTTTTCGAAAAGATAGTGATTCTCTCAAGCAAAAGTTTCTTTCTAAAAAACTTTATATGTCTAGCTTAACGTACTTCAAACTTAACGAGAAACTTTTAAATCATTTAAGAGAACATTCATTTCATCATTTAAGTGAATCATTTAAGAGTAAATTGAGTGATGTTAGTGTGAGGAGTGAATTGTGAATTGTGTATAATATTGTGTGAATGTGAACAATGAAATCAGAGCATGCCTATCCTAACACTATCTATCTCCATTTATTGAACCATCAAAACATAGTATTCTAATACTGGACCAATAAAAAATGTTTTCAAAATTCCATAATAGTTGAAAGAAAATTCTTTGTACTTGTGCTCTTTCGAAACTCTCGTGTACCGGTACTGTAAATTTTAAACAAATTTTAATCACCAACCTAGCTATTAATATTCTTAATCTCATATTAACTTTTTAACTAAACCAAAACCGCAATGATAAAATAATAAAATGTATCAACTATTGTTTGTATTTGACTAATTCTATAGCGCGTATCCATTGTTAAATTGTTTCAACATTTCTAAAACTCTTAAATCACGTTAAAATCCTTAAAATAAAAGTTACTCAACACAAAACACACACAGACAAACACAAAAACACAAATAATCCCCTTTGACATAAAACACAAGTGTTCGGTGGTTGAATTGAATCTATTCTAAATGTGTGAGAACAGACAAGTGGTACATTTGTGACTAGCACGGATGCAGAATCCCACTTTAATAAAGTGTCACTTTGTGGATACTTAATTAATTACTACGCAAACTTAAATTTTCACAAATAAAATTATAGACGCTGAAATAAAGGCAGTGCCTCTTTATGAAGCAATACTGCATCTTCTATTATAGTTAAAGTAAGTTAATTATATATTAGCGTAAAAAATATCTCTAATAATGTGAAACTCTGCTGAAGTGGAGACTTTGCATCTAGCGTTTTGTGTTCTTCTTATTCTTTAAGGAAGAACTGCCACAAAATACTAAATCATCGACGCATTGCAAAACTTTCGATATCGATCTCGATATTATCGAAAATTTATTAATTTACCGTGGAATTTTTAAATTTTTAACTAGAATTTCATGTTAGGTATATGTATGACACAATTTATGTTCAAATGGTGAAACTTTCATTCGTTTTTACGTTTTCCCACGTAAGAGTAGCCAAAACTCAAAATAAAAGAAACGTCAAAATAAAGACAAACAACAAATTTTGTTCGAAGTCAAAATCATCAGCGTAATTAATATATCGATGTACGATATCGAAATTTTCGACCATTTTATCTAGTGAAGGAGAAACGACCACAGATTTCTTGAACATCGGTTCCATCCGTGGATGGACCCGTCGAGAAGGCTGTGAATCTAACTAAGGCCCGGTTTCGGGGCCGTTTAGCTGACGGTCCGTTATCTGCGTAGGGTTTGATATGTAAAGCCCGATTCACAATTGAATTAAGAGTTGCAATAGTGAAATAGCAATAAGGTTTAAGCGAATTGGAACATGCAATAACAATGTTGTGGTTCACAACTGTCACAGTGGATTGAAATAGTCATAAGAATTGAATCGATTCCATTTCTTATTTCAACTTCCCATGATGCACCTTATGACGAACCAATCAGAACGCAGAAGAGCCATATGAGATGGTCAATTACGGAAATCAAAACAAAAACAGTGGTACCGGATATTTTGCTGCTGTTGTAGTCAATGATAGTAAGTACACAATTGAGGCACCGCTTTGACTACTGAAATAAGCAACTAGTCGTCGGTTGTGAACCAGTTGCTTGTTATTTCACTATTTTACTGTTTCTTATTGCAAGTCTTATTTCAATTATGAATCGGGTTTAACAGATTACGGACCGTCAGATAACAGACCCGTTAACCGATTGAAAAACCGGGCATAAACCATCAAAGTGACAGTTGGAACTGAAGCAATGTCAGAGACAGTGTGAGATGTTTTACCTGCGGGCAGGATGTGCTGGAGCCGTGCTGCTGTACGGGACAGGCCACGCCCCCGTTCACACAGGTTACAGTCCCAGGTACCTTCAACTGTTCTTTGTAGTCCGGCTGGTAAGGGAGCAGCATTCTGAAACATTCACATTCTTACGATTAGAAGAGTACATAAAAGAAAAATACTTATAATAATAAATAATAATATAATAATAAAATAATAATAAAATAAAATAAATAATAAATATTAATAAAATAAAATAAAGTTACCCCAAAGTATCTAGAATCGAATAACTCCGAAAAAAAACAAAAAAACACGACGACTGGTAAAGTGCTAATATATTTTTAGTTTGACATAGTTTGAAGTTCCTTAGTTATGTGACCACTGCCCAGCATAACAAATATGACTGATTATAAATAATATACTATGATACAAATAAATATGACATGATTTTGCCATTGCCAGGTTGTCACGGGCGTTTGTGAGGTTGTCACGGGCGTTTGGGAGGTCACATAGCTATGGAGGGGAGCAGGAGGGGAGCGTAAACAATGGACTTATAATAGTAACTGCGTCTTAAGTTCTAGCACGCATCCCAATTTTTGTATGCAATGTTTGATGAAACCAAATGAAACCATGGTTAGGAATCCGAAATAAATAAAGTTGGGTGAAAGTTTGGTCAGACATTAATGAGTCAAATATTGTTTTTGATCAAAACAAAATTTCACTTTGTAGTTTACATAATATCGGTTGAATGTATTCAACAAAACAAGTGACTACAACCTTATTTTCGCTTTTTGATTCAGTACGCACTTCTATTGATGTCTATGTATGCAGGTTGGGTTTTGTGCTCATGTATGCGTTCAAAAACACATAGGCCCTACACATACCCTGTTCATTGTGGTCATGATTAGAATGTACCCGTGAACACTATTGTTAGCTGTGGTGTGTTTTACATACGAGTACAGTTCACGAGTACACTTGATAACAATACCTCGCTCCAATCTCAATGGTGGCGCGGAACAACGCCGAAATGGATTAACAGCCAAACGGAATAGAAGCCAAATTTAGTAAAACCGAACATTGAAATATCGATCTTTGATTGGTTATCGCTCACTCGTCGATGGTGTTCGAAGCCTACAGGGTTGGTTAAGTCACTTTAAATTCAAGTCCCCCACTGAAAATCAGTTTCGTTACTGAGTGGGTAGATTCTTAATGTGGATTTATTTATTTATTTAAACAAACTCTGTACCACAACAAGTTCTAGCCAAGGTTACCGCCTACACCCCTCGAGTTCAGGCATTGTCTTTATAGCGGATCAGGGTAGACAGTTGATGTGGTTTGCAATATCGCTAAACCAAAACCATATCGCTGCCGGATTTCTTCCGCATTAGTTGCAGAATCGTAGGAGGTTATGTGGGTTGATGATCGCCTGATTTTACCCCGAAGGTTGATGAGGAGCGCTATGGCCCCCACTCCACGGGAGGGGTTGAGGAGGGGGGGGGGGTCAGTTCTCACCTGATTTTACCCCAGCGGTTGAAGAACAGCGCTATTGCCCCCACCCAAGGGAAGGGTTGAGGGGAGGGTCAGTTCTCACCTGATTTTACCCCAACGGTTGAAGAACAGTGCTATCGCCCCCACCCCAAGGGAGAGGTTTAGTGGAGGGGGGTAGTTCTCACCTGATTTTACCCCAACGGTTGAAGAACAGCGCTATTGCCCCCACCCAAGGGAGGGGTTGAGGGGGGGGGTCAGTTCTCACCTGATTTTACCCCAACGGTTGAAGAACAGCGCTATCGCCTCCACCCCAAGGGAGGGGATGAAGGAAAGGGATCTCACCTGATTTTACCCCAGCGGTTGAAGAACAGCGCTATCGCCCCCACCCCAAGGGAGGGGTTGAGGAGGGGGGGGGGGGTCAGTTCTCACCTGATTTTACCCCAACGGTTGAAGAACAGCGCTATTGCCCCCACCCAAGGGAGGGGTTGAGGGGGGGTCAGTTCTCACCTGATTTTACCCCAACGGTTGAAGAACAGCGCTATTGCCCCCACCCAAGGGAGGGGTTGAGGGGGGGGTCAGTTCTCACCTGATTTTACCCCAACGGTTGAAGAACAGCGCTATCGCCTCCACCCCAAGGGAAGGGATGAAGGAAAGGGATCTCACCTGATTTTACCCCAGCGGTTGAAGAACAGCGCTATCGCCCCCACCCCAAGGGAGGGGTTGAGGAGGGGGGGGGGGGTCAGTTCTCACCTGATTTTACCCCAGCGGTTGGAGAACAGCGCTATTGCTCCCACCCAAGGGAGGGGTTGAGGGGGGGGTCAGTTCTCACCTGATTTTACCCCAACGGTTGAAGAACAGCGCTATTGCCCCCACCCAAGGGAGGGGTTGAAGGAAAGGGATCTCACCTGATTTTACCCCAGCGGTTGAAGAAGAGCGCTATCGCCCCCACCCCAAGGGAGGGGATGAAGGAAAGGGATCTCACCTGATTTTACCCCAGCGGTTGAAGAAGAGCGCTATCGCCCCCACCCCAAGGGAGGGGATGAAGGAAAGGGATCTCACCTGATTTTACCCCAGCGGTTGAAGAAGAGCGCTATCGCCCCCACCCCAAGGGAGGGGATGAAGGAAAGGGATCTCACCTGATTTTACCCCAGCGGTTGAAGAAGAGCGCTATCGCCCCCACCCACACTATCAGCACGAGTATCACGATGCCGACCTCCACGCCTCTCACTTGAGCGAGCTGTTGCGTCGGATCGTGGGGGTCTGGAGGTTCACTGTCGTCGTCCTCCTCACTGGAGGGCAGACTGGTGGCCGCCATGCTCTGTTGGGGGGAGCTCCGAGGGGGCTCTGCAAACAACGTACCAGTCACAACATACAACATTCCAACACCTCGTATATTATTAGGGCTGCCCAACGATATCGATAATTCGATACGATATCGATAATAGAAAAATAATTCGATATCGATATAGAATTAATATATCGTACGTTTCGCGATATCGATCAAGTGTCAACTATCGTAAAAAAAAAAAGTTTGGCGATGTTGTACTTCTGCATCTTTGTGATACATACACTGCAACATTCGCGTTGGTACCTACTCGCCCTCATCGCCCGCCGGCCGAGAGTCTGTTGCGCCCGCGCTCGTTCTGCCAGTCTGTCACACTCACGTCACGTCAGGCCAATCACAACATCGCTGTTTTGCGGATACATTTTAAATAATACAACACACAAATTGACGCACATAGTAAAACATTTCGACGTTAAATTATTCATATTAAACTGTTTATAATGAATGGTCTCTTGACTGGTTTGAAAAAAAATTACGATATCGGCGATTTCGATACCGAGTTTAAAAAAATCGATATCGCGATACAATATCGATGATTACATCCGCGATAACGGTATGAATTTTTTTTATCGTTGGGCAGCCCTATATACTATTATTATTATTATTATTATTGAAACGGGTAAACTTTGAATGTTCTGTAGCATTTATTTAAAAAAAAAAAATTAGGATGAATTTAGCATTAATAAAGAATGGGTGAATACTTGTATTTAATAAAAACATTGATTCGTTATATTATGTTTAGTTGTACTGGCAACTTTATTTGGTATGTGTTTTTGCAAGACAGTTTTCGCAATTAAATTAACACATTTTATAACGGAAATATGTTTGGGAGAAGGATCTCTTTTTCTCTAGAATGTGACATATTTTGATTTAGCTTTGTGTGTGACTTGAAAAGCATTTTATAGTAATGTTAACAGACAGAAAACGGGAGCCTAATAGTAGTTGGAAATACACAAATACATCAACTTCATACGAAACAATATCATTCTTTTCTATTAATAATAATATTAACCGAGACGTGCTTTGCACTTTTTAGAAAACAGCAAAATGAAAACGAAATAGATATATTAAAAAAGCAATGACATTTGACCTTTTATATAAACAAGGTAAATAGCAAAATAACATCGCCCACGGCTGATGAAAATGATTTCTTTCACCGAGTGTTTTTTTTTTTTTTTTTTTTAAATTACTTCTCACAACGAAATTTGATCTCGCGACAAGAAGAAGAAGAAGAAGAAGAAGGTTAATCACAAAATAAGAATCTTCTCCTCTTAACACGAGAGTAAAGTTCAATCTCTTTATCGATCTTGACTGAGACAATCAACGTTTAGAGTTACGTTGCCTCGAGAGAGGGGTGTCGTATTTCTCTCATCTACGACTTATTGTGTCAATGCTGGAACGTGGAAACGAGGAAGGTGTTTGTTTTCTACTAAATCCACGCTCAATGTAGGTGGAGCGAATCTTATTCACGAGAATTTCGCAAGATTGAAGATTAAATTAATTATTTTGTGTAACATCAGAAGTTCCTCCGTACAAGAGGCAAGAACAAATTGTTTATTGACTTTGAAAAACATCAACAAGGTATAATAAAAACAGTTGTGTATTGAAACCATACAGAAACAAAGACAAATTACAAATTACACACTATAGGCACCGAGTTTGCACACTGAGGGCGCTAGTGAAAACGAATGAAGCGCTCAAGTGGCAATGTCGCGCAACTTTACGATGAAGCAGCGTCGTTCTTCCTACGTCGATAATGTCAAAATTGTGAAAATTGTTTAATTAAATACGGATTTTTAAAATTTTAGGTAGATTACGAATCCCATCAGTCCATCTTAAAAGGCAACGGGCGCCATTTAAATCAGGACACGTTTTTTAGACGTACAAACAACACAAAACAAACACAAACAAAACCAGACAATAAAAAACAAACACAAAACAAAACAACAAAATAAACACACATCAACAAGAAAACAAAAAAACAAACACAAAACAAAAAAAAGATATTTCACAATAATATCCAGCACTATTTTCAGCCGCGGAATGAAATCTTCACCATCAATAAGTTGCTAAATTTGGCCCCATATAGCGCTGTATGTACTAACACACGGTGTTTATAGGGAACTTGCAACTGACGTCACAGCCGAACTACAACAATGTAACAAATGAATCAAACTTATGGACAAACAACGAAATGTCAAAATAATGAAATTGCAAAATTATGAAGAAAACGAGGTATCGCGATAGTAACTGCTCACCAGTTAAAACGTTTAATGATGGGTAACCAAGTTGTAAAAATGTTTTGTATGTTTCTTGTTTGTTTTGAATATTATTTGATTTCAAAATCAGAATATTTTATTGTTTGACAGCTTGATGTTTGTCCATCGATTCATTTCGTGTCTTTCATTGTTGTAAAGCAAGCTTGCAAGAAGCTTATTATATATACTAACCGAGTGTCCTGAAGACTATCGGCCGACTCCTGAACTTCTTCCCGCCTCTAACGGCCGTCACTGTCACTTGATACTGAGTGTCTGCGAGGAGGGCGTTGAGAGTCACTGCCTCTGAGTTACCCGCGACCACATCCACCACTCTATAACTGAACCACATTGCACCTTACGAACTATAAGAGTACTTGCATACACTCAAGGTCATATCCATGGGGATGCGCATGAACTATAAGGTTACTTGCATACACTCAAGGTCATATCCATGGGGATGCGCATGAACTATAAGGGTACTTGCATACACTCAAGGTCATATCCATGGGGATGCGCATGAACTATAAGGGTACTTGCATACACTCAAGGTCATATCCATGGGGATGCGCATGAACTCTAAGGTTGGAATTCATAGTCGGCCCCTACACCTAGGGGCGCCCATTGTTACTAAGGTAACAGTTGTTTCCATGTTATTTCCCATAAACAAAACAAATCCATAGCAACAATGGGTGCCCCTAGGTGTAGGGGCCGACTATGAATTCCAACCTAAGGGTACTTGCATACACTCAAGGTCATATATATGGGGATGCGTATTAACTACTATAAGGGTATTTGCATACACTCAAGGTCATATCTATGGGGATGCGCATGAACTCTAAGGGTACTTGCATACACTCAAGGTCATATATATGGGGATGCGTATTAACTACTATATGGGTATTTGCATACACTCAAGGTCATATCTATGGGGATGCGTATGAACTATAAGCACATATAAGAGTACTTGCATACACTCAAGGTCATATTTATGGGGATGCGTATGAACTATGTACTTGCATATACTCAAGGTCATATCTATGGGGATGCGTATGAGCTATAAGGGTACTTGCATACACTCAAGGTCATATCTATGGGGAAGAGTATTTGCATAAACTCAAGGTCATATCTATGGGGAAGAGTACTTGCATACACTCAAAGTCATATCTATGGGGATGCGAAGAACAAGTGCGTAGATGACGATTTTCAGAATTAATCTACAGGACCGTGATTTTTTCTATCTAAGGGCCCTAATAGATCAATGGCAACAATGCTCTACAATAACCACTAGTTATAAAATGTTATATAGCTAAAGGGCCTAGCCCGGGAGAGCGTTACAGCAAAGTTCAACGGTGAGTTGTTGTATTTAGTAAATAACATAGAATATAACTCATTTGTAAAGAACTCAACAGTTCACTCATGTGTGCTAGGCTACAGTGGCGTACGGGGTATGTGAGCGGGGGGGGGGGGGGGAGGGGGGGGGATAGAGGGGGCAGGGAGATTCTCTTGGGCACAAGTCCTTCCCCCAGGAGCTACGAGGGTTTTACAGCACACTTGTTTGTGCTTGCAATCAGTTCTAACTTTTGAAATGTACAATCTACATACATAATTCATTCAAATGTAGTGTCTCACTAAAGTGGTTTATTGTGCACTTGAAAAGGGTGTATTTGTGGGTGTACGTGTGTGCAATGTCTACACTTTTAACTCCTTTTTCTCCTAACAAAACATTTCAAAATTAATCTAGGACCTTCTACCGAGTTAATTTCACAGTACTAAGTCTTCGATGACAACAATGCACAATAAGAACTAGATTTCAAATGTTATGTCAATTGGTTCATTGATGCATACAACATCGTCATCTATTAACTTGATTCTTTATTTTTAATCGTTGTACATTGTTGTAATTGAAGATTTAGAGGACCGTGATTAAACCCTAAGGATCTTAGATTATTTGGAAAATTCTTCATTACAAAAAATGCATTTTTGTGGCAAGAAAATGAACTATTGTTAGGAGGTGTTTAGCTGTCGATAGACGATTTTCAGAATTGATCTAGAGAGTTCTGATTAGCTCTATCTCAGTGTCCTAGATCAATTCTAAAAAAGGTCTATAGCACAAGACTCAATTCTAAAAATAGCCGTGTAGCCGTGTTTTGTTTCGGACAAACATTGAATATGCACCAATCAAAGAAAGATACGACGATGCAGTTGCCTAGCAACACATTGTTTGTCTGCCTGTGATGTCACAACCACCTCAATTGAGGCCTATGCTATTGTTAAATCATCAATGGTGCAGATAAGCAGATTTCTTTACCGTCACTATATGTATCAGTTTTTAGTTCTTATATCGTTGAGTGAGTAATATAGGGTAGAGTCGCTACGCAATCGGCAGTTTGTCTACCGCCTTATGCTGCCCAACATACTTTAGTCGGGTAGTAGAAGTTCGCCAAGCGACGCGATGACGGAGTTGTCGGCTGTCTTCGTTTATCTTCGGTGAAGTAGCCGACCAATCAGGCTCCGTCATCGCGTCACTTGGCGAACTTCTATTACTCGACTACAGTATACTGGCCACGCCGTAAAAAGCGAGGTGTCCCCTAAAATTCTGAGAAGAGACGGTCGCTCCACACGGTCTATTTCAACGATATTCACCGCGGGATTTCCTGATACCTGCATTGTTATTATCTACTGCATTGACTGCATCAACCGTGAATGGAATGCGACCCCACCACGTCTAACAACAGCCGAGCGATATTATCATTACAATACTTTAGGTAAGGAAACGGGATGTAACTAGATTTAGGTTGGTAGTTGTCACACGCGTCACTTCACTATTACATAATCCGTGACGACAACACTTTGCAAGTTAACGCGACGTGACTATATGTTGGGCAGTAAAAGGCGGCAGACAAACTGCCGATGGCGTGGGACTCTACCCTATACTACTCACTCAACACTAATATATCCCGAGGTAATGTTTTCTTTCATAACCTACCTTGCGTCCGTGGGTTTGTACGTAACATCAAACTTATCGATGTTGTCCGCGGATGTTGACCAGAAGACCTTGACGGATGTTGGACTTATGAAGGTCACCGTGATGTTCTCGGGAGCACCCACGCCTGGCATCGAACCTGTGACACAGACACAAGCAGGATATAAATAACCTTGAAGTGAGAGTGAGTTCCATTACTTCTTGTCTTAGGAATAAGTTAACGGTGACTTTGGAGCCGTCCTAGCAACGAAGCACTAAATAAATTCAAAGTTGTTCTGAATCGGCCTTGTTGATTATGACACTTGTCCGCAGGTGTTCGCACTGTCCAATCACTAATTCATATGTTTCTTATTTGAAATATCGATCTTTGATTGGTTATCGCTCACTCGTCGATGGTGTTCGGAGCCTACAGGGTTGGTTTAGTCACTTTAAACTTTAAAGTAAAGTCCCCCACTGCAAATCAGTTTAGTTACTGAGTGGGTAGACTCTAAATGTAATTTTTTTTTTTTTTGAAACAGTAAGAAAGTAAGAGAAAGTGTGACCTTGATGGTACCGTTTTAAAATTGTATCTGTGTTTATTTGTTATAAGGATAGCTTGATGCAAGTAAAGATTCAAAGTTTAAAAAATCCCTCTATCTCTCTCTCTCTCTCTCTCTCTCTCAATCTCTCTCTTTTTTGTATATTTTCCCCTTAACGAAATTTAATCCATAAGAACACCGAGAACGGAATTCTGGTACGGAGTATACACTACACACGTAACATCATTACTCCGTGTAATTGTGTACTTGACACATCCCCTCCTCCCCTCCCCCCCCCACCCCCCCCTACTCCCCCTGGACTCACTTCACTCCGAAGCTCGGCGCAGGGTTCAACTTCAAGCACAGTTGAAGAGTGCGCGAGCTCGAGCGAAACTGAAAATAGCTCCAGTCGGTACACAAATCTGAAAAAACCTTCTACGAAGTTTGTGTGTACTTTTTCAAGTTGACGACATGACATGAAATAGTTGACGGGCGAGTTGACGTTGTTGAGGGTTCTTGATGGAGTTTTGGTTTACTACCAATATATGTTCCCCCCCCCCTCTCTCAATGACACTAGTCGCATGCCATATAACATTAACATTTATATTTTATTGTGCTACTACGCCTAAATATTCATAAGTAGCTTGTGTCATACTCATCTCATCTTAGTATCAATTTATTTCCATTTTTTTAGTGTTCACTACAATACCATTGTTTATAATTCGTAATTAATTTGTATTAATGACACTAGCCGCATGCTATACAACATAAACATTTTCTTTTTTGCTACTACGCCCAAACAATCATAAGTAACTTGTGTCATACTCATTTCATTTTAGTGATAATTTATTCCATTTCATTTATTATTTGTATTGTGTATTTCCATGTTCCTAAATTAATTCATGTCATTGTCAAATTGTTATTATTTACTGTATTATTACCGGTTGGATGTAAGAAAATGCCTCACTGGCCTTAATCCCGCCCATAATAAAGACCGAAATCAATCAATCAATCAATCAATCAATCAATCAATCAATCAATCAATCAATCAATCAATCAATCAATCAATCAATCAATCTCTCTCTCCCTCTCTCTCTCCCTCTCTTTTTTGAGTTTTCAGTTTAACATATTACTACTAACATTTTCCCGTATTTGTGTGTGTTTGTCAGAAAACTAAAAATAATACTTGGATTTAAAGTATTAATTTATGTTAGTTAACAAACATAATCGGATTAGGTATATTTTTAAATTTGCAAGCTAGTTTGTGCAGTTGGAAAAGAGGCTTTAGTGGTCACATAAAAGAGATTGTGGAGCTTCAAACTACGTCAAACTAAGAATTGCAACACTTCTCTTGATTTATGTATGTGGGAGATTGTATACTGGCCACGCCGTAAGAAGCGAGGTGTCCCCTAAAATTCTGAGAAGAGACGGTCGCTCCACACGGTCTATTTCAACGGTATTCACCGCGGGATTTCCTGATACCTGTATTGTTTTGTCCACTGTATTGACTGCACCAACCGTGAATGGAATTTGACCCCACCACGTCTGACATAGGTAGCGATATTATAACTACAACGGGATGCAATTCCATTACTTCTTGGCTTAGGAATAAGTAAACGGTGACTTTGGAGCCGTCCTAGCAACAAAGCACTCAATTAATTAAAAGTTGATCTGCATCGGCCTTGTTTATTCTGACATTTGTCCGCAGGTGTTCGCACTGTCCAATCACTGATGCATGTGTTTCATATTTGAAGTATAGATCTTTGATTGGTTATCGCTCACTCGTCGATGGTGTTCGGAGCCTACAGGGTTTGTTTAGTCGCTTTAAATTAAAGTGCCCCTCTAAAAATCAGTTTTGTTACTGAGTGGGTAGACTCTATAAACACGAATTTATTTATTTTTATTTAAACTATGAAAGACTAAGAGTTGTTTTACACTTTTCTTGATTTATATATGTGAGAGATTGTAAATGAAGTCAGAAATTCGTTGTTGTCTTCTATTGTATTTATAAACAATCTCAGGAACGCGAACGGGTCTCAAACGTTTGTATTGTTTGTGATCGTGTTACAAAGTGCGACTCTATAGTTGTTGAACTGTGATGAGAGCTCAGCAGAGTTACGGAAACAAAGATTTCGCGCAAAGGAGCTTGGGAGGCGGTGAGAGGATATTAATTCCAGTCTATGGATGGTTTTCATTAACCATGTCTGCCATATTGGTGACATATTTGAGTATGTTGCCATGGAGAAACAGTTGTACACAGTAATAGTGGAAAGAAAACAACTCACTTCGGTAAGAAAATATACCTTTTTAGAATTGATCTAGGAACCTTGGATAGAAGCAAAGATTACTGAGTAGAGAAGATGTTTCATCCATATGGGAATTCGTCTGCGCGTGTCTGAGCGAAATTTTCTAAGTCCGACGTGTAGTCGAATTCTCACCGCAAGAGTCGCTCTTCCAAAAGTTTAAAACTCATGGTCCACTAAATCCCCTGGCACGTACTAGCGATCTAGTAGACCTTGTTTAACGGTAACGAAGTCAAACGCAAGGTCTACTAGATCGCTAGTAGCCGCCAGGATATTTAGTGGACCTTGGTCAAACGTGCAGGGCTAGCGCTCCTTGCGTTGAGAATTCGTACTAGTTGTGAGACTTAGAAAATTTCAAAAAAAGTCGCGCAGATAATTTAACACGGCGATGAAACATCTTCTCCACTCAGTAATCTTTGATAGAATTAATCACGACGCCCTCTAGATCTGCAATGACAACAATGCACAACAGTGAAAAATGCACCTCAACATAACATTTGAAAACTAATTATTGTTGAGCATTGTTGTCATTGATCTATCAAGGACTCTTAGATAGAAGTAATCACAGCCTTTGGATAGTAGTTAACTTATAAAACATCGCCTCTCTACGGCTGGGCTAAGAATTTTAGGTATAAGAGCTAACGTTGCTATGGTTTTCTTAAATCTTAAAACTTAGGAAATTGTGTGAGCGCTATAATGCTTTTGGCTTGATTTAATTTTGTTAAACCAAAGGGTACTTCTACGTCAAAAAACACAGACAATTCTCATTTTTTAATTACATATCAAGACTGCAACACAAAAACGAAAATCTGAGTCAATAGCGCAGTGTATTTTGGTAAGCCCTACAGACTGAATGAAATATAACCATTAGCATCGTTGATTACTAAATCGATAATTAGTAATCAAATTAATTAGAAATAAAAACCATACTGCTAATAATGTAAGACACAACTTAGAGCATTCAATATGTAGGGCTTACCAAACCGCAGTGCGTTGTTGATTCAGATTTTCGATTTCGAAGTCCATTCTTGAGATATAATTTAGAAATGAAAATTTTGTGCGGTTTTTGACGTAGAGGTATCCTTCCTTGCTAAATATTAAATAAGTGTGTAAAACCTAGCTTTATCAGCGCTATCTATGTGATATAGTGTGAGTCTCAAATACATACAGTGTAATA
>OX246744.1:7699426-7839579 GCA_945910005.1 Isoperla grammatica
CTCAACTCGTGGGGTTTTGCTACAATTGGCACCCAACTTGTCTGTAATGCTACAACTGTATTGACTGCACCAGCCGTGAATGGAATGCGACCCCAACACGTCTGACAACAGGCGTGCGATATTATCACTACAATAAAACTACCTTAAAAAAAATTAGGAATAAGTAAACGGTGACTTTGGAGCCGTCCTAGCAACAAAGCACTCAATTAATTAAAAGTTGTTCTGCATCGGCCTTGTTTATTCTGACATTTGTCCGCAGGTGTTCGCACTGTCCAATCACTGATTCATATGTTTCATATTTGAAAAATAGAGATCTTTGATTGGTTATCGCTCACTCGTCGATGGTGTTCGGAGCCTACAGGGTTTGTTTAGTCGCTTTAAATTAAAGTGCCCCTCTAAAAATCAGTTTTGTTACTGAGTGGGTAGACTCTATGAATACGAATTTATTTATTTTTATTTAAACTATGAAAGACTAAGAGTTGCTTTACACTTCTCTTGATTTATATATGTGAGAGATTGTAAACGAAGTCAGAAATTCGTTGTTGTCTTCTATTGTATTTATAAACATAATCCCAGGAACGCGAACGGGTCTCAAACGTTTGTTTTGTTTGTGATCGTGTTACAAAGTGCGACTCTATAGTTGTTGAACTGTGATGGGAGCTTAGTAGAGTTACGGAAACAAAGATTCAGCGCAAAGGAGCTTGGGAGGCGGCGAGAGGGTATTAATTCCAGTCTATGGATGGTTTTCATTAACCATGCCCACCATCTTGGTAATATGTTTGAGTATATTGCCATGGAGAAACAGTTGTACACAGTAGTAGGGGAAACAAAACAACTAATAATGATTTTTACAATTGATCTTGATTACTTTTATCTAAGGGTCCTAGATCAATTATGAAAAAGGTCTATTCTTAAGCCTGTATTACACGGTAAAACGTTTTTCATCCAACTCCTTGAATTCAAGGACAAAAGGGCATCAAAAGGTCTGTTCGTTGGACCTACTCTAACTTACTCCCTGCTCTACTTCGATAAGACCCACGAATCACGAGTAGGCTTACGAAATCTCAGTAAGTTAGAATAGAATAGAATAGAATAGTTTTTATTTTTCTTCTTCTTCATAGTACATAGTACATCTTACATTCATTACATCTTAGGTATACATCTAGATTTATTTATCTATAAAATAAAAAAATATAAAAGGTAGAAAAGAAAAGAAAAGAAAAGAAGAGCTCGCTTAAGCAAACTTGTGTGCGAGCATAATACATAGATTAATTAATCAAATGTGAATTTGCGGTCAAGACGGAAGATGAAGGATAGAAAATTTTACTTTGTGTGGTAGGCAAAATAGGTAGGCTAGGCTAAGGTAGGTATTATGGTAGCAAATGAATGAATGAAATTACATTAGGTCCTTTATACAGTAAAAAGGCCATTCTAGAATAATATGAGATAAATAAGATATAATTATTGTATATTTATATTTATATTTATATTAGGCGTAATATGTAGGCCTGACATTAAAATAATATATCAAGTTTTTTAAAAGTAGGCCTAGGCCATGGGTTTTGATATGCTTTTTTTTTTTTTTTTTTTTGGTTATAAATGGCAAATGCCTTACCTGACCTTACCACCAGTTATATATTGAAATCAGTTATGTGTGTTTTTATATAACAATTTGAAATAGAGGTTGTTCATCACAACTCTTAAATCATAGAAGTAATATTTTCAATATAAACTATAAAACTCATTAGGCCTACCCAGTTATTGGGAGGTTACCAGTGAAAAGATAAAAAATAAATTGAGATTTATAATGTAAACAATTATAACATGATATTATTCATGAGGCTAATACAAATTGCCTATGTATTTAAATAGATGAGTTTACACATAAAATAATATAATGATAATGATATAGAATATCACTTATCATGATACAAAACTAAGTACAATACAAAAATCAATAAATGATAAATACATTTCATAGTCAATTTTGACAAAAGATTATCATAAGTTCATGTCAAGTTCCATTTGCGTAGTATTTAGCACAATTCCAGGTATACTCAATAATTAAAAAGCAAAAATAAAGTAAAAATAAAGTAAAAATAGAATAAACAGAAGACATGATTTCAAATCACCATGATTTGAGGATGTCATTGGTTTCCTCTATACCCATCTGGAGGATCCAGTCTTTCATTTCTTTTTTGAGCCTACATGTGAGCCTACATGTGATTGGTGGGTTTGATCGAAGTAGAGCAGGGAGTAAGTTAGAGTAGGTCCAACGAACAGACCTATAAACAGTCAGTATGTAGTCAAATACAATAATAGGAATTATTTCTTGATGCGCTTTTGTCCTTGAATTCAACGAGTTGGATGGAAAAGTTTGACCGTGTAATACAGGCTCTAAAGAAATATACCATTTTCAGAATTGATCTAGGACTCTCTTGATAGAAGTAAACGCGGCCCTCTAGATAAAAGTGGACATAAAACATCGCTTCTCATTGGCTGGGCAAAGCATTTTAGATATATGAGAGCTAGACTTGCTATGGTTTCCTTAAATCTTAACTAAGGAAAGTGTGTAAACGCTACAATGCTTTTGGCTTGATTTGATTTTTTTAAACCTTAAACCGTAATAGCGAAGGTACCTCTACCTCAAAAACCACAAAAAATTCTCATTTTTTAATTATATCTCACGACTGCAACACAAAATCGAAAATCTGAGTCAACAGCGCACTGTGTTTTGGTAAGCCCTATATAGACTGAATGAAATATTATAACCATTAGCGTAGATATTTGATTATTAAATCGATAATTAGTAATAAAATTAATGAAAAATAAAACCCATACTGATAATAACGTAAGACACAATTTACAGCATTCAGTATGTAGGGCTTACCAAACCACAGTGCGCTGTAGATTCAGATTTTCGATTTCGAAGTCCATTTATGAGATATAAATTAAAAATGAAAATTTGTGCGGTTTTTGACGTAGAGGTATCCTTCCATGTTAAATCTTAAATAAGTGTGTACGGCTATCTAGCCTATATGTTAGTTTGCTTCTCCAATACATACAATGTAATATAATACACTGAGAAACGTATCTTTCATCATTCGTGAGTAGCACTCATTTTGTGGAGCACCACTTTATCCTTTTACCCTTCGTAAATGTGTCAACCTGTCATGTTCTACTCGCGGTAACACACGGGCTCTTGATTGCCTGGAAATGGGTCACTTATCAAGAGTAGTGAAGGTATTTACTCTATTGCCTGTGCTGAAAACATTCCTTTATATCTTAGATTGGGGCTAAACGGAAAAAAACAGAAAAGTATATACACATTTCTAGGTTTACTATAAAAAAACACGGACAATTAGCGTTGTATTATTATTTAAGTACCTAATGAAGAGCAGCGAATCTTAACCTTTATCACTACGCAAATCCCTAACATATATAATTTTGAAAACGGACTCCCATGTTCCACAGACGAGCAAAACGATTTGAAACAACGAAAAAATTTATTTTTGTACAACGCTTCTAACGCTTTTTGGTTTGCGGTGCCAGAGCCGTTTTCACTATATTTACCTTGTTTTCAGGTCCTCTAATCTTCGACGAAAGAAATATTGAGATTTGTCTTTAAAGCTGTATGATGTGTCTCTAAATGTCTTACCAAGAGCGTGTTTTTAAATAAATTTGAAAATTACAAACGCAAATGGAAGGAATTCTTTGTAAACGTCCGCGGACCACTTTGAAACCACTCGCGGACCCCAATTTGAGAAACGCTAACTAGAGATCGCTACACAATATAAAGAGAAGAAAATACATCAAAACACAAAATCTGATCAGTGAAAATATCTAGATACAAAAAAGTTATATACCTATTTTACTACTTCATTCTGTATGTTCTATACATTTTTATTTCAATATTTTTGATTAAAACAGTTTTAGTCAGTTCCATTATTTGACTAAAGGAATTCGCAAACGTTAACAAAGCATTTACAAAGCAAATCGGATGGAACAGTTTAAGAATAATACAGATTATTATCTCGCTTTGTATCAAAGGAGAAAGGACGAGGTATTATTGTAATTAGTCCTTGCTTTGTTCCGTGTAAAGAAAGGTGGTTAGTTGTAAAGCTAGCGCTTAAGCTGAAAGCTTCTGTTTAAAAGCTTTAGGAGAGAAAATAATCCTCTTAATCCGAGAAAATTAGAGAGAGGTATAATTTAATGTTGTAGCCTGCATAAGCGAAACCTAGATGTATACTTATGTCGTGCAGAAGGTCCCGGGTTCAAATCCCGCTTCAGGCAGAAGTTTGTTTAACTTCTAATGTGGGTTCAATTCCATTACTCCTTGGCTTAGGAATAAGTAAACGGTGACTTTGGAGCCGTCCTAGCAACGAAGCACTCAATAAATTCAAAGTTGTTCTGAATTTGCCTTGTTGATTCTGACATTTGTCCACAGGTGTTTGCACTGTCCAATCACTGATTCATATGTTTCGTATTTGAAATATCGATCTTTGATTGGTTATCGCTCACTCGTCGATGGTGTTCGAAGCTTACAGGGTTGGTTTAGTCACTTTAAATTTAAGTCCCCCACTGCAAATCAGTTTCATTACTGAGTGGGTAGACTCTAAATGGGAATTTATTTATTTATTTATGTACATAAACTGAAATCTGACCTTATTCTCGACTTTTTTAAGCCAAAGGTTAAGGCGCGGTCGCTTGGCCTCTGGCAAAGTCAGGAGGTGGATGGGTTACCACTCTCCTTTGAAACACTAGTTACCGTTGGTTAGAGCAGATTGGAGGGTTCGAAAATTTGTGTAACAGCTTCGTTCTTCTCGTCAACTGCTCGGCAGTCCAGGTTAATGGAGGAACCTACATGACAGGTCAAAGCTACACCGTCCTTTCGGATGGGACGTAAAGCCGATGGTCCCCTTGGTACTTTTCGACAGGAATATGCTACGTGCCGGTACCAGGCTTCCCCTCCTCCCTTCTTCATCATCATGCATCGTTGTTAAACATCAGTTGTTATACCGTTGAGTGAGTAATATAGGGTAGAGGCCCCACGCCATCGGCAGTTTGTCTACCGCTTTATACTGCCCAAAATACTTTAGTCGGGTAGTAGAAGCTCGCCAAGCGACGCGATGACGGAGCCTGATTGGTCGGCTACTTCACCGAAGATATACGAAGACAGCCGAAAACTCCGTCATCGCGTCGCTTGGCGAGCTTCTACTACCCGACTTAAGTATTTTAGGCAGTAAAAGGCGGTAGACAAACTGCCGATGGCGTGGGGTCTCTACCCTATATTAAACTCCCTCAACGGAGCACAATTCTACAAAGTGTAGCTTTAGAAACGTAAAAACCACGTAGAATTGTAATGAAATTACATGAGCCGTAACTGTTACGAAATTGTAGTGAATTTACCATCAACGTTACTGAGAAAGTAATTTCGTTACAGTTACGCGTTACTTCCGTTACTTTACTACCCTAGACTGGACGTACTCGACAAAACCTTGATAGCTAAAAATAATGAAAACATCCATCCATTATTTTGTTAAACGGTTTTATGATATTATACCTCGTTAATATGTTTTTAATTATACGTTTTTAATATAAAGCACTTTTGAAATTCTGTAATATACGACGATAAGCTTTTAATTGTAATGATAACGAAATGTCAATCTAAGTCAGACCACAAGTCATGTTTTTATAATCATTCTAAAAATATAACCACGACATATTATTAGGTGATCTGTATATTAAACTTTAATCGCTTACTGAAAGTAATTATTTGTTATAATTATTCCTATTAAACACGGTAGTAAAACTTATTGATCTTCAGGACTGTATTTGATCCAAGACTTTCTTGTTGATCATTGTCTGTGATTGTACTTGTCGATATTAAAGTTTATTTTTCCATTTATTGCTGAATTGGGTGTGAATTTTTTGTGAGGCCACATAAACAGAAAGTAAAAAACTGGTTCGCGAATGGTTTACCTTTAAATTGGAAATACTAGAAGGGGGAAAATAAAAAAACGAAGAAAGCAAGAAAGAAAGAAAGAAAGAAAGAAAGAAAGAAAGAAAGAAAGAAAGAAAGAAAGAAAGACAGACAGACAGACAGACAGACAGACAGACAGACAGACAGACAGACAGAAAGAAAGAAAGAAAGAAATAAAGAAAGAAAGAAAGAAAGAAAGAAAGAAAGAAAGAAAGAAAGAAAGAAAGAAAGAAAGAAAGGAAAAAGAAAGAAAGAACGAATGAATGAAATAAAAAACAAAGAAATAAACAAGCAAGTAGATAGCTATAATCTAGCTATACTCACCCACTAAGCTGACTCCTTGCAGGAGGATAACCGTAGCTAGCAATACCATACCTAACAAGCAAGTAGATAGCTATCATCTAGCTATACTCACCCACTAAGCTGACTCCTTGTAGGAGAATAACCGTAGCTAGCAACACCATAGCTAACAAACAAGTAGATAGCTATAATCTAGCTATACTCACCCACTAAGCTGACTTCTTGCAGGAGGATAACCGTAGCTAGCAATACCATACCTAACAAACAAGTAGATAGCTATAATCTAGCTATACTCACCCACTAAGCTAACTTCTTGCAGGAGGATAACCGTCGCTAGCAATACCATAGCTAACAAACAAGTAGATAGCTATAATCTAGCTATACTCACCCACTTAGCTGACTCCTTGCAGGAAGATAACCGTAGCTAGCAATACCATAGGTAACAAACAAGAAGATAGCTATAATCTAGCTATACTCACCCACTAAGCTGACTCCTTGCAGGAGGATAACCGTCGCTAGCAATACCATAGCTAACAAACAAGTAGATAGCTATAATCTAGCTATACTCACCCACTTAGCTGACTCCTTGCAGGAGGACAACCGTAGCTAGCAATACCATAGCTAACAAACAAGAAGATAGCTATAATCTAGCTATACTCACCCACCTAGCTGACTCCTTGCAGGAGGATAACCGTAGCTAGCAATACCATAGCTAACAAACAAGGAGATAGCTATAATCTAGCTATACTCACCCACTAAGCTGACTCCTTGCAGGAGAATAACCGTAGCTAGCAAAACCATAGCTAACAAACAAGGAGATAGCTATAATCTAGCTATACTCACCC
This sequence comes from Isoperla grammatica, assembly GCA_945910005.1. Classification (NCBI taxonomy): domain Eukaryota; kingdom Metazoa; phylum Arthropoda; class Insecta; order Plecoptera; family Perlodidae; genus Isoperla; species Isoperla grammatica. The sequence continues at coordinate 7,706,555 of OX246744.1, forward strand.
ACTAAGCTGACTCCTTGCAGGAGAATAACCGTAGCTAGCAAAAGCATAGCTAACAAACAAGTAGATAGCTATAATCTAGCTATACTCACCCACTAAGCTAACTTCTTGCAGGAGGATCACCGTCGCTAGCAATACCATAGCTAACAAACAAGTAGATAGCTATAATCTAGCTATACTCACCCACTTAGCTGACTCCTTGCAGGAGGATAACCGTAGCTAGCAATACCATAGCTAACAAACAAGTAGATAGCTATAATCTAGCTATACTCACGCACTAAGCTGACTCCTTGCAGGAGGATAACCGTAGCTAGCAAAACCATAGCTAACAAACAAGGAGATAGCTATAATCTAGCTATACTCACCCACTAAGCTGACTCCTTGCAGGAGGATAACCGTAGCTAGCAATACCATAGCTAACAAACAAGGAGATATATATAGTCTAGCTATACTCACGCACTAAGCTGACTCCTTGCAGGAGGATAACCGTAGCTAGCAATACCATAGCTAACAAACAAGGAGATAGCTATAATCTATCCACTAAGATGACTCCTTGCAGGAGAATAACCGTAGCTAGCAAAACCATAGCTAACAAACAAGGAGATAGCTATAATCTAGCTATACTCACCCACTAAGCTGACTCCTTGCAGGAGGATAACCGTAGCTAGCAATAGCATAGCTAACAAACAAGTAGATAGCTATAATATAGCTATAATCTAGCTAAACTCACCCACTAAGCTGACTCCTTGCAGGAGGATAACCGTAGCTAGCAATACCTTAGATAACAAACAAGTAGATAGCTATAATCTAGCTATACTCACCGACTAAGCTGACTCCTTGCAGGAGGATAACCGTAGCTAGCAATACCATAGCTAACAAACAAGTAGATAGCTACAATCTAGCTATACTCACCCGCTAAGCTGACTCCTTGCAGGAGGATAACCGTAGCTAGCAATACCATAGCTAACAAACAAGTAGATAGCTATAATCTAGCTATACTCACCCACCAAGCTGACTCTTTGCAGGAGGATAACCGTAGCTAGCAATACCATAGCTAACAAACAAGTAGATAGCTATAATCTAGCTATACTCACCCCCCAAGCTGACTCTTTGCAGGAGGATAACCGTAGCTAGCAATATCATAGCTAACAAACAAGTAGATAGCTTTAATCTAGCTATACTCACCCACTAAGCTGACTTCTTGCAGGAGGATAACCGTAGCTAGCAATACCATAGCTAACAAACAAGTAGATAGCTATAATCTAGCTATACTCACCTACCAAGCTGACTCTTTGCAGGAGGATAACCATAGCTAGCAATACCATAGCTAACAAACAAGTAGATAGCTATAATCTAGCTATACTCACCCGCTAAGCTGACTCCTTGCAGAAGGATAACCGTAGCTAGCAACACCATAGCTAACAAACAAGTAGATAGCTATAATCTAGCTATACTCACCGACTAAGCTGACTCCTTGTGCAGGAGAATAACCGTAGCTAGAAACACCATAGCTAACAAACAAGTAGATAGCTATAATCTAGCTATACTCACCCACTAAGCTGACTCCTTGCAGGAGAATAACCGTAGCTAGAAACACCATAGCTAACAAACAAGTAGATAGCTATAATATAGCTATACTCACCCACTAAGCTGACTCCTTGCAGGAGGATAACCGTAGCTAGAAACACCATAGCTAACAAACAAGTAGATAGCTATAATCTAGCTATACTCACTGACTAAGCTGACTCTTTGCAGGAGGATAACCGTAGCTAGAAACACCATAGCTAACAAACAAGTAGATAGCTATAATCTACCTATACTCACCCACTAAGCTGACTCCTTGTGCAGGAGAATAACCGTAGCTAGCAACACCATAGCTAACAAACAAGTAGATAGCTATAATCTAGCTATACTCACCCACTAAGCTGACTCCTTGTGCAGGAGAATAACCGTAGCTAGAAACACCATAGCTAACAAACAAGTAGATAGCTATAATCTAGCTATACTCACCCACTAAGCTGACTCCTTGTGCAGGAGAATAACCGTAGCTAGCAACACCATAGCTAACAAACAAGTAGATAGCTATAATCTAGCTATACTCACCCACTAAGCTGACTCCTTGTGCAGGAGAATAACCGTAGCTAGCAACACCATAGCTAACAAACAAGTAGATAGCTATAATCTAGCTATACTTACCCACTAATCTGACTCCTTGCAGGAGGATAACCGTAGCTAGAAACACCATAGCTAACAAACAAGTAGATAGCTATAATCTAGCTATACTCACTGACTAAGCTGACTCTTTGCAGGAGGATAACCGTAGCTAGAAACACCATAGCTAACAAACAAGTAGATAGCTATAATCTAGCTATACTCACCCACTAAGCTGACTCCTTGTGCAGGAGAATAACCGTAGCTAGCAACACCATAGCTAACAAACAAGTAGATAGCTATAATCTAGCTATAATCACCCACTAAGCTGACTCCTTGTGCAGGAGAATAACCGTAGCTAGCAATACCATAGCTAACAAACAGGTACATAGCTATAATCTAGCTATACTCACCCACTAAGCTGACTCCTTGCAGGAGGATAACCGTAGCTAGAAACACCATAGCTAACAAACAAGTAAATAGCTATAATCTAGCTATACTCACCCACTAAGCTGACTCCTTGTGCAGGAGAATAACCGTAGCTAGCAATACCATAGCTAACAAACAGGTACATAGCTATAATCTAGCTATACTCACCCACTAAGCTGACTCCTTGCAGGAGGATAACCGTAGCTAGAAACACCATAGCTAACAAACAAGTAAATAGCTATAATCTAGCTTTACTCACCCACTAAGCTGACTCCTTGTGCAGGAGAATAACCGTAGCTAGCAATACCATAGCTAACAAACAGGTAGATAGCTTTAATCTAGCTATACTCACCCACTAAGCTGACTCCTTGCAGGAGTATAACCGTAGCTAGCAATACCATAGCTAACAAACAAGTAGATAGCTATAATCTAGCTATACTCACCCACTAAGCTGACTCCTTGCAGGAGGATAACCGTAGCTAGCAATACCATAGCTAACAAACAGGTAGATAGCTATAATCTAGCTAAACTCACCCACTAAGCTGACACCTTGCAGGAGGATAACCGTAGCTAGCAATACCATAGCTAACAAACAGGTAGATAGCTATAATATAGCTATACTCACCCACTAAGCTGACTCCTTGCAGGAGGATAACCGTAGCTAGAAACACCATAGCTAAGAAACAGGTAGGTGGCTATAATCTAGCTATACTCACCCACTAAGCTGACTCCTTGCAGGAGAATAACCGTAGCTAGCAATACCATAGCTAACACACAAGTAGATAGCTATAATATAGCTCTAATCTAGCTAAACTCACCCACTAAGCTGACACCTTGCAGGAGGATAACCGTAGCTAGCAATACCATAGCTAACAAACAGGTAGATAGCTATAATATAGCTATACTCACCCACTAAGCTGACTCCTTGCAGGAGGATAACCGTAGCTAGCTATAATATAGCTATACTCACCGACTAAACTGACTCCTTGCAGGAGGATAACCGTAGCTAGAAACACCATAGCTAACGGCCACCTAGGGTTCACGTCCATATTCTCTGTTGTGGAGTCATGAAATCAGCGTCGGTTCCATTTCTCTGGAAGATCATTTCGATTCGAGAATTTCTAGAACAAATAGAAAAAGTTTGCAAATTCACCTCGAGGCATCGAAATCAACATCATAAATGTAAATGGAAAGTAGGGGAAAAAACTCTCTTTCAATAACCAGAAAATATATAAGGGATCGCCTCAAGGCAAGGAATAACTTACATTCAGATACATATCTAAGAAATGGAAGAAAACAAAGAAGAAGAAGAAGACTTGGTTTTCCTTTATGTAAAACTTTTTCACGTCGAAAGATAGATAATGTGATTACTTTAGAGAAGAGAGATCCATTCTCGTCTGTAATCACACAATTATTTTACTTAACCGCATTTTCTCTTGTAAAATATTCAGTTAACTGTTAGATAGCTAGCTCGTTAATTCTCTACAATAGGGAATATGCGTCATCTTTTTTTAGCGTTTTACTAGATTAGGATTAACTTCCTGATTACAAAAATATTTTATTTTTATGTCATAGAATAAAGTTTCATTTATAAAAACGAGCTGAAAGTTTCACACATATTTATGGCGGGAAAAACGGGGCATACGTCACTTTCCCTGTATCAGCAATCAACCAATCATAAACTGATAAATAAAATAACGCTTATTTGGAAATTATCATATCTTAAATCATATAAAATCAAATTAATGCCTAGTACGCCCAATAATTAATTTTGAAGCCCGATTTCTATAAAAACAATAATACCAAACCTATTTTCATAGAATATCAGTAAATAGTGGGTGTTGTTATTCATATAAAGCAGACTTGACAACGGCTTGAGTACAAATTTTGACAAGGTTAGCTTGATGACCTTGAAAATTTGATTGTTTCGTCTAGGAAGCGGTGGCAAAGCCCAAGGAGGTTATATGCAAAGTCATTCATATAAGCAGTGATTTACAAGGATTGTGACGTCACATACCGTTTAAAAATAATAGTGCGGGAAACAGATAATCAAAATCTTTGAACATTTGTAGAAGTATAATGAGTTAATTTTAAAACTTTTAAATTAGGTTTCTGATGTCTTCAGATGAATTACAATATATTCCACGTACTTTCAGAGCTGTAGAAAATTCATGCACATTCCCTCTCGCCCTCTTTTTCTTCTTCTTCTTCTTCTTCTTCTTTAGTTTAGTAGTTGTTGAAAGAAGTTTAACCATTCTGCCGTTGAGTGAGTAATATAGGGCACTAGCAACACCGAAAGACAACATTGGAACAAATGAATTGAACTGATGGACAAACCATCAGCTGTCAAATTAATAAAATTGCAACCATAGAAATAAAAACAAGTGTTGCAATAGTAACTGCTCGCCATTTAAAACTTTTAATGATAGAAAACGACTGAGTGAAAGTTTTGAATGCGTATTTGTTTGTTTTTTGTTTTGTTTTCCAAAATCAGACGAAATTATTTTTTGACAGCTTGTTGTTTGTCCATCGATTCAATTCATTTGTTTCATTGTTGTCTTTTGGTGTTGCTAGTGCCCTATAGGGTAGAGTCCCCACGCCATGGGACCCTTCAATCAGTCCCCCGGTAAACTGACCCAGGGATAAACTGCGCAAATGTCAATTGTCCAGCTGCCTGACATCCCACGACAGTTCCAAGGTTATTGGGTGTGGTTGATATTGGCAAAGATAATATTGGCGCAGTTTACATTGTCACAGTTTCTCGCTGGGTCAGTTTACCATAGCAGCCTTTTACCGCCCAAAATACTTTAGTCGGGTAGTAGAAGCTCGCCAAGCGACGCGACGCGATGAAGGAGCCTGATTGGTCGGCTACTTCACCGAAGATATACGAAGTCAGCCGAAAACTTCGCCATCGCGTCGCTTGGCGAACTTCTACTACCCGACTGAAGTATGTTGGGCAGCATAAAGCGGTAGACAAACTGCCGATTGCGTTGCGACTCTACCCTTTGTTACTCACTCAACAATTCTGCCGTCGTACAAGGTGCAAGCAAAGATTACTGACCAGAGAAGATGTTTCATCGCCGTGTTAAAATATCTGCGCGAAATTTTTCGAAATTTTCTAAGTCTCACCACTAGTACGAATTCTCAACGCAAGGAGCGCTAGTTCTGCATGTTTGACCAAGGTCCACTAAATCCCCTGGCAGCTACTAGCGATCTAGTAGACCTTGCGTTTGACTTCGTTACCGTGAAACAAGATCTACTTGATCGCTAGTACGTGCCAGGGGATTTAGTGGACCTTGAGTTTTAAACTTTTGGAAGAGCGACTCTTGCGGTGAGAATTCGAACTACACGTCGGACTTAGAAAATTTCGCTCAGACACGCGCAGATGAATTCCCATATGAATGAAACATCTTCTCTAGTCAGTAATGCACGCACGAGACGAGACTAATAACAAAGTCAAACATGATTGGACGTCGTAATATATAATTTAGCCACGCAGATCTACCTACCTTAATTTTTAATACCGGAAATAATTTGACAGCTAATATTCTTTGTCCCACTTTGTTAGATATTTTCAATACTACTCTTTTGAGTTATAAAAAAATTAATTTCGGGTTTTATTATCCTTATTTATACACGTGGATTTGCGGCTGTCTCTAGGATTCTTTCAAAGAGGGGTTGAGGTACTTATTTTGGAAACTATTTAATTATTAATTATTACTGCGTCTCCTAAACAACAACTGTAAGGATACAAATTATCAAAATCATTTTAATCCATGCATGGTTAAGTTCTTCCGCAATAACTTGTTGGTTTTTATTCATTTCATAGGTTGCACGTACGTCACATCTGTGCGCGTGGCGGCCACATTTGTGATCAAACTTTGACGTTGCCATGGTGAAACAATTGAAGGCTGTTGTGGTAGAACATAAACTTTTGTTCTTAAAAGTCCAGCCTGTTTTTGAAAAAAAAAATTGTAGTGTGTGGTAAATTTTTATTTTTTGTGTATTTCTTATGTTTACTTTTTCAATTCTAAATTAGGCTTATTGATTAAACTTGAATAGTATTTGCCAATGATCTAGGATTGGTCTTTCTCAATTGTGTCGCAATCATGGCCGCTGTGACGTCACGTGGGAACTATGAATTTTCTCAAGGTTTGAAAAACAAGTCAATTTTGATCGGGTTTAATACGAGGCTACCCTTTCCCGTTAAAGGTAACCTTACCTCTAAGTTACATTAAGTTATATGGTTGAATGGACGCAAACTTAGTTTCAAGGCAATTTCAGTTATCATTAAGATCTAAACACCTTTGAAAGTTGCCGTGGAGCACGACAGACAGCGGTAGTCTCGTCAACAAGTAATAACAAGTTTAACCGCCACGCAACGAACGGAGCTTTGCCAATCTTCTGACTGTGTCGCATTAGAAATCTTGTCGGACAGTCTTATTAAAATTAAGGCAATTCTACCACCAATCTATCATTTTAAAACACGTATCAAAAACTGTGTGTGAAGTATAGGGTACACCCTAAACGCTGTAAAATTCTCAGAAGACAAGGTCGCTACACGCGGTCTGTTTCAACGGAATTCGATGCAGGATTCTCCGGTACCTGCTCGTTATTGTCCACTGCGTGGAGTGCACCAACCATGATTGGAATGCGCCCCCCCTGGTATAGATAAGGATCTGAGGTCAGTATGCGACTACTTACTCTGAAGCTAGTCTATATACAAACGATAGAGGTGGCTCAGCGGTAAGACGCGAGACTCTAATTCGGGAGGTCGCCGCGGTTAGATTCCGGCCACCGGCAGTTCTGACTGAAGTTTTTTTTCCGAGGTTTTCCTCAGTCGTAAAGGCGAATGCTGGGATTAAGTTCTACAAATAGCTCTTGGTCATTCCTTCCAAACTATCCAAACACGCTAATAACCTAGGCAGCCAAATGAAAAGTGGCACATCAGGTAAAGCTGGTGGGCACCCTATAACGGGTATTCCTACGAAAAATTATTATGATTACTATCTATATATAGCCGTGTGTGCGCACAACGTCACCCCTCCCCTCCCCTCCACCCCCTACTCCACCTACACCAACACACCGCCATGTTGCCAGACCTTTACCTTAAACCACCCATCCTTTCATCCTCTTCCCACATTGTGTCTACATTCATTATATTACTCCTCTATGGTCATTATTTTCTTCGAGTTCACAAGGCGAACGCCTTTGGCGAGACTCGTCTCGGTTTTCTCGAGACTTCCTTCGGCAATATCCGTCTACATTCGGCTTTTCGTTCGTGTCTACCTCCGACGTAAATGAATCCCTTTGTGGTAAATACACGATGTTGTTAGCTCGCTTGTCTTCTAGTTAATATTTAATAAAATTGAGGTAGATTATTTTCTCTCTAGTTAGCGAAATGCGTTGGTTTGGTTTGGTTAGAGATTTTCTACGTTGTTTCCGTGCCTGAGCTAGAGATATCTTCATGTAGAGGCCTTGTTCGTTGAAAGTATTGAAACATACGACAAAATAATGAGAATTGGGAATATCCATTGTATTGCGTCTTATAGTCCCGTCAAATTAGCTTGCAAGGTGTTGTCGTCACGGATTATGTAATAGTGAAGTGACAACCACCAACCTAAATCCAGTTGCATCCCGTTCTCTTGCCTCAGGTATTGTAGTGATAATATCGTCCGCATGTTGTTAGACGTGGTGGGGTCGCATTCCATTCACGGTCGGTGCAGTCAATGCAGTGGACAATAACAATGCAGGTATCGGGAAATCTCGAGTTGAATACCGTTGTAATAGACCGTGTGGAGCGACCGTCTCTTCTTAGTATTAAGAGAGGACACCTCGCTTCTTACGGCGTGGCCAGTTTACCGCTGAACTATCTCAATCTGTATAGGAGACTCAAACTAACAATAGATAGCGCTGCTAAACTACCTCCTTATCTGCGCCATTGCTGGTTTCAACAAATCAACGATGAGTACTCTCCTCCTCATAGAAGTTTATATTCTTGCCACCAGATTGAATGCATTCTATTCTGAGTGGCCTATAGTCTTCTGTAGACCGCTCTCAAACGTAAACACACAACTGTCATTTTAAGTGTTGCCGTTGTGACGCCACATGAATATACTGGCCACGCCGTAAGAATCAAGATGTCCCCTAAAATTCTGAGAAGAGACGGTCGCTCCACACGGTCTATTTCAACGGTATTCACCGCGGGATTTCCCGATACCTGCATTGCTATTTAAGGTCTCTCACAGTTAGAAGTAAGATAATATCAGGACCGCCCACATTTAGTTTCCAACTTAACAAGCGCGAATCACTGACGCTTGTCCCGATTATCTAGTACAATTTGGTTGCGGTAACTTTTTTGACGGTAACGCACAAGAAAAAGTAGGAAGTTTCCGTCAAAAAACTTAACGCAACCAAGTTGTACTAGAAAATCGGGAAAAACGTAAGTGATTCGCAATTGTTAGGTTGGAAACTAATTGTGGGCGGTCCTGACTCTCCTGACATAGTCAAATCACATTTAAGAAACAAAGTGAATTTAGAACTTCAGGTTGCTCAAAGATGGAAATTATTATCATTTAGGCCAAAAGTTAATTTTTAGTCTCAAAAGTTTAGGCCCTACTTTTGAGACTAAAAACACATTCCTGGACGAAATAATGATAATTTCCAACTTTGAGCGAAATGAAGTTCTAAATTCACTTTGCTTCTTAAATATAATTTGACTTTTTTTTATCTTACTTCTTTGTGTGAGTGACCTTTATCACTGCATTGACTGCACCAATCGTGAATGAAATGCGACCCCACCACGTCTGACAACATGCGAGCGATATTATCACTACAATACTTTAGGCAAGAGAACGAGATGCAACTAGATATAGGTTGGTAGTTGTCACACGCGTCATCCGTGACGACAACACGTTGCAAGTTAACGCGACGAGACTATACCACCCTCGTAGCTGTTGCATATTTCATGCGATGCAAGAATGACTAATACGATTGCATGGCCAACTTATAATTGAATCATAGAAGCTGTAACACTGTAACATTGTAACACTGAACAGAGCTCAGAGTCAATTATAGCACCCGCTGTTACATGGTTCGGAAATCAACTGAATTCACATGTTTGACCAAGGTATTTGATTTGATTTACGGATGCAAATGCGTTGCCGTGTATTTGTGTTTCGAATGTGTAGCCGAAGTGGATCATCCATGTTCTTCTCGTTTGAATAAATAAGTACATGAATAAATTCACATTTAGAGTCTACCCATTCAGTAACGAAACTGATTTTCAGTGGGAGACTTTAATTTAAATTAAAGCGACTAAACCAACCCTGTAGGCTCCGAACACCATCGACGAGTGAGCGATGACCAATCAAAGATCGATATTTCAAAAACGAAATATTTAAATATAGTTTAATTGATTGATATTGATATTTGGGCTTAACGTCTCATATTTCTGCAACGAGGCTAATCGAGACAATGAGTGGGTGATATATGAAGATGAAATATGGGGCTGTTTGGAGGAAAGGGGCAAGTAGGAGCTTTATAGTATGGTATACAGTATAGTTTAAAGTCAACCTCATGAGAGTAGCAATTGCTAACATCTTAAAAGTCTGTGCCAGCACACAACGCCAGAATTTAAGGTTTTCTGATCGTTTCTTCAAAACAAATTAAAACATCGAAATTGTGACAATTATTGATACATCAACTAGAAATTATCAGGGTCCACAGTTAACGAAAACTAACATTTGTAACATTGTTCTATCGCATTTAATGCAAACACGTACAAAGCATTTTCACTATATTATTTTTTCGTTATTTGTAGACCCTGATAAAACTTGCCTTGTATAATATCTTTCCACAATTTCTAAATAAAAATGAATTCGTATTTCTAGAGTCTACCCACTCAGTAACAGGACTGATTTTCAGTGGGGGACTTTAATTTAAAGCGACTAAACCATTCCTGTAGGTTCCGAACGCCATCGACGAGTGAGCGATAACCAATCAAAGATCTATAATATTTCAAATATGAAACACGTGAATCAGTGATTGGACAGTGCAAACACCTGCAGACAAATGTCAGAATCAACAAGGCCGATTCAGAACAACTTTGAATTTATTGAGTGCTTCGTTGCTAGGACGACTCCAAAGTCACCGTTTACTTATTCTTAAGACAGGAAGTGATGGAACTGAATCCATTACTACGTTTATCAAGCGGACTGGACTTGTACTTGCCGGTGCGAGCCGAGTATAGTGCGCACCGAGTTCGACTGATAAACACCTCAGCTCGAGCTTATTTCAGTTCTGTTAAGAAGCCGATCTAGCCTGGTTCGACTGATAAACTCCTCAGCTCGAGCTTATTTCAGTTCTGTTAAGAAGCCGATCTAGCCAGGTTTAATAGACTAGGGGTAGGGTTAAATAGGAGTCCGGATTGAAGTATGCTTGCTAAACGGGTTCTGAACTCAGTGCGAACTGAAATCAGTCCGAACCCAGTCCGCTTGATAAACGTAGTGCATATTAGACGTTAAAACACTTTTGTCTGAAGCAGGATTTGAAACCGGGAACTGCTGCTTTGGAAGCAGGGAAAAAGAAAAAGAAAACTACCGACAGAGGACGGCGATTTCCTGTTTAGAAAATTATAAACATTTCTTAACCGATATTTAGTTCTTTGGACACCACAAACACCGTCTTCAACAAATCATTCAGTTTTGACGAGACACAGTTGGTAGACCTGACTGTCGACACCCGAGCAGCAGTTTTAGAACGTTTGTTTGTTTTACTTGGAATCGGTTGGTGCTGCGAGTGAAGCATGAGTTTATCCAAACACTGTTTATACTAATTCCGTCTTTGTCTCTGATTGGCTGTATCCGTAGCTAACTATACATGTGCATGCTTACATACCGGTGAGTCAGGGAGTCGTGTATTTCAATGACGAGGCTCATACATATTATACTCGAAGACAGAAAGATGTACGTACATACAAAAATATACAATTTAGATGTTTTAAAACGAAGTCCAAATATTAACTGTGAACGATTATATAACATGGTTCCATCTGATATTGAAAAAATTGAATCATTTTATCGTTTTAAGATTACTTTTAAGGTTTTTTTTTTTTGATCAATCGAGTATTATATAGGGTGGCTGATTTTTTGGACTGACAAATTTCTGTTAGTAACGTTTAATCTCATGTTTTAATTTAATTTTATTTTAGTGTGATTTTAATGGATATTTACGATTATTTAATATGAATGTAATATATGTGACGAAATCAGTTGTATATACACAATGTATGAATGAATAATATATGAAATATGAAATATACATATTGGTTCCAACGTGCATTCCTTTGTTGTGCCTCATATTGCATTGAACGTAGTCCTAATTTGTAAAAAAAATCGAAGCTTTTCACTCATTATAACAGTCAACACGAATTTTTATACTTGTACATATCATGTGTATGTGTATCTACCCATACAGGGCCTAAAGAACGAAAGTAAACAAATTTCATGAAATGTAGAAATTAAAAAAAAATTTAATTTAAATTTTTCACTACAATTTTGTACTTAATAATAATATAATTATATAATAATATAATATAATTTTGTCTCATTTAGAAGGACATGAAGAATAAAAACAACTTAATTGAAGGAAAGGATAGTTTAATGATTAATGATTATGATATTCGGTCTATCCATTACCTAGAGTATTATTTTATATTCGCAACTACTAAACTTTAATAACTTTATCCTAGTTTTTTAAGTAGGTAGTTAAACGATTTCTAGTCGTTTAAATTTGTATCCTAGAATATTCCAACACGAAATAGTGGAATAAATTTCTCCTCGCTTCAAGAATGGTAATTAAAGGTACACAATGTTATCGGAGTACTGCGTCAGGTAACTGATATTATCACCGTTTAGATTTATGTTGGGAATGTGTGATAAGAGTGTTACAATCCCACGCGATTTGCTTTAGTTTATCTGCATAATAAAGAGGATGTTTTATTCGAACTTGATTATAGGCTGCAAAAAACGGTCGTTTTTAGTAGTTAGTGTTTTCCGCCGTCTTCTGTGACCAAACGTGTCTATAATTTTGCGTATGTCTTTAGGACAACAAATAAATATACTGGTAGGGGAAACAAATAAGGTTATAATACTTTTTGCCCCCCAGCCCCCTCCCCCCCTCCCTAAAAAACGGCGTTTTCATGATATTTAAAAAATAATTTTTCAAATATTTCAAAGAAATACACAATACACACTCATCAAAACCTTTGCTTATATTTCGGTCGATCGATTACCATGCACAACATTTTAGATATTATGTCAAACTATTATTGATCGAAGAAAATTATTTCCCCTTAATCAAACTAGTCATTTCCATGAGTCATGTAAAACGCCAGTTTGAGACTATGTTGATGATTTAAGTTTATTTATTTTACGATGTTTATTTTACTAAAAATGTTTTGTTTGCACTATTTAAAGTTTTTGTGTATTATACCGATTTAACCCATCTAAAATAGTAGATTTTCACTACAAGTTTGTATTTCTTCATTCCATAAATAAATTTTTTAATTAGGAGCCTTTCAATTGATCGAATTGCCAAATACGCTATTTGAACGCTTTTAAGTAGTCTAACTAAATGATCAAAGTTTCATCTGATTAAAATTAAAACTAATCAAATTTCTAGCCAGCTGAAGTTTCAATTGATCGAAGTTCCGGACAATCGTCATTTACTACGAAGTTTCTAAGTTTTAAAATCCTTTATATTCACAATTGAACTATTTACTTGAAATCTTATCCGATCAGTGAGCTGATTGCCAAGAGTAACAGTCTCTTTACTTAGCCCGATTGCTTAAGTCCCCAGAGAATGAGACATTTACGAACACACACACGAAACAACTTAACACAATTGCACTTTGTCCTATTGGGATCAGTCCTGTTGGCTCTTGATACAACCCAGGAGAGCTTTTCCATTAGATACACTTATAGCCAGTGCTGGACAGTAACGAAAATACTTGTATTGGAAATAACATTGTATTTTGTATGGAAAATACGTTTTTTTCAGTAGCTTGTATTTAAAAAAAATATACTAAGCTAGTCTAAATATATTTTACTCAATAGTCAAATAATAATTTAATTGTATGAACTTGACCATGATTGTACCCATTTTGGGATATTTTAACACATTACAATCCCATTTCTGTTCAATAAAATGTAATGTTCAATTCACAATTTTGGAAACATTTAGCTTATGATCTACTTTTCATAGTTCTCAACACATTTTAAAACCCAATTTTTTCAATTTAAAAAGTGCTCAAAAACAAAATATGATTGATATGTTTATGTGGCCATGGAAAAACACTTGAAGCCAATAGTAGAAATAAAACACTTCACTTCGTTGAGATTAGTCGTGTTAAAAAAAATAAAATTGATTTTTTCGTTAAAGTTTTTATTCATATATGAGTGTAGATTTAGTTCTAAACGCTGCTTGTATGAATTCAAAAGAACAAACCATAGGTTGTACTCAAATCATGTATAATTCCAATATGGCCGCTGTGAAGTCACACGAAAACTATTAATTCGCCCTCACCGCACGTTTCTCTATAATATTATAATATAGTTAACATGCAAACGCGATATAATACTTCTAAGTTCTAACATGTTAGTTTAGCACGAAATCCACTTCCTGCAATCCATTTTAATATCCACACAAGATCCATAAAAAGCGATCTCCATGCGATGCGATACAAAACAGAATAAATCAACCCCATTTCAAGGCCATGCAAATAGTGGGTGATTTCATTCTAAAAATACAAAAAACAAATTTTCTTTTCATGTTTATTGAAGACGCAAGGATCCCGTGCTTTCCGTGTATGCGTGTGCCTTAGCGTGATAGTAGGGGGTAATAAATTTCTGCGTGGGTAAAACGGAGGATTTTAATTTCGGCATGGAAGAATATAATATATATACTTTGTGTGGCTTTGCTGTTTCCGTATATCTTGCCGTGCAAGGTACAGGAATGTGAATTTAATCATTGTAGACACGCATCACCGGTAGATAGGCGAGCTTAACACGCAATGCGGGGATTGCGAATACGTTTTAGAAGTAATTAGAAGAAAATTTGTTTTTATCCTTGAAATAACGGGATATTTAAAATTGAGGGGTAGTTCTTCTACGACAAAGTTGCCTCAACTTAAGTATTATCATGCTAGCCGACTCCAATAATACCAACTTAATTTAATAATCAACTTAATAATACCAACTTAATTTAGGAACCAACTTAATAATACCAACTTAACTTCTCTAGTGACTTCTTACCAACTATAAGAAATTGGTAAATCGGTGATTTTACTACTGTATATTGTTTACATGGACATTCCAAACACGGTAGGCGTGGCTAATGAGACATGTGTACTCCACTAAACGGAAGACTTGACTGATTATGATGGTACATGGTATTTTTATTTCAGCGCGAAACAAAAAAGTTTGTAATTAAATAGAAATTGAACGATATATTGCAAAAAAAATAAAAAATAATAAATAGGTAGTATCTTCCTGGGATTTGTATATGATGTTTCTATTTTTCATGCCAGTAGTGTATACTCCAATACTAAAGTAAAGGGCAGTGAAATCTTGTCGATATCTCAGCTACCCTATGTAACTTTTATCTGCATTGAACTTTAATATATGCACACAAAATTAACATCAAAATATGCATAGGAAATAATACATAATACTGAACATGCAAACAACTCTTCAAAGCTTTCGTTGAATTATAGGGGGCACAAATAAGCGGAAGGAAGGAAGTTATTGTAATTTGCACAAATTTTGATAATTTGATAATATATGTTTCGTGTTGTAGCTTATTAAGGATCAAATTGCCAAAACAATATTGGAATGTATATACTATAGATGGTATTAAAGTACGAAGGCTTTCGTGGCCCGGGTTAATGTTAATAAAATTAAAAAACACAACGGGTTGTTCCGCCACGTCGGTAACTCACCAATAACCATGTTTACGCGTTTCAGGACCGCTCTGAGTCCCTTCATCAGAATGACTAAACATGGATTTTGGTGAGTGTTACCGACGTGGTGGAAAACCCCGTTGTGTTCTTCATTTTATAAGCATTATAACTGGTATTCATACCAATAGTTTGGCTTCCTTAGAGCGGCGAAATTATTCGTCTCGCTTCTAGAACTCTCAAATTTAATTTACACTAGTCTAGCGTGTCTGGGTTACATTGGCGCAGTGTTTTAATGTAGTCTAGCTAGTCATTATGTTGATTGCGTTATTTCTGCAAGAGTAAATTCGCTAATCAAGAAAACGAAACTAAAATGCATTAAATAATAACACAAGTTTCATTAGAATACACTTCTAAAGTATACATATACATCTCATTCTCTTTGTTTGTTATGATGACTTACGTTACGAAACACTTTAAAAATATTATGTTTTATAGATGAAGAAGAGGTACAAAGAAAGGTCTGGTTTTACTTTTGACAACTGGATAGCTATAGTTTCTCTTTGAAATTGAGAAATGTTTGCTTATTCTTGTATTCTCTGTGTACGCTTTGACAGCTACTTTCAACTCGAATAGTTCTAACGAAAATATAAATTTTGTATTTTTACACTACGGATATTTTATTTAAAAAAAATATACTTCAAATAGATTGTCCGCGACTTTTGTAACCGTTCTATGTTAGAATTGAGATTCACTGAAAATAACCGTGTTCCACAGCAACCTTGTAGATGATGACGTCATATATGAGTGAAGCATTGGCCAACCAAAGATCAGTATTAGAAAAAGCCACCCGCTGATTGGCTCCGACTTACTCATTTATGACGTCAGCATTCACAAGGTTTCTATGGGCCCACTTTACGCATAAGTTTCTCTCTGCATCTCGGCCACTTATATTTCTATCGACTATGGTTCTGACTTGTGACGTCATCAACGAATGCAGCCTCGTGGTTGGCTAGCGTGTCGCCTCTAAGAGGTTTTTATCAGCATCGACACGGCAACGCACCTTTCTACATTGATCACGGCCCGGTCAATCTTGTACATGTTATACATGAACGCGCGAGTTCGTTCTATCGATTCTCGCGAATAACCTTGTTTTCTTTTAATACTGCGACAACGCGTTTTTAATGTATATCCGTTGAGTAAGTATTTTATTTATTTTATTGTAATTAAGGCCAGTGTAGGGCACAATGCCCTCTTTAGCCTGATGAGTGATGATTGATGAATGATAATGAGGAAGGGAGGAGGGGAAGCCTGGTACCGGCACGTAGCCTACTCCTGTCGAAAAGTACCAAGGGGACCATCGGCTTTACGTCCCATCCGAAAGGACGGTGTAACTTTGACCAGTCATATAGGTTCCTCCACTAACCTGGACTGCCGAGCAGTTGACGAGAAGAACGAAGCTGTTACACAAGCTTTCGAACCCTCCAATCTGCTCTAACCAACGGTAACTAGTGTTTCAGAGGTGAGTGGTCACCCATCCACCTCCTGACCTAGCCCGAGGTTGCTTAACTTCGGTGTTCGTATGGGAACCGGCTAAGCGACCGCGGCTAAACCGTTGGCTGGTTGAGTAAGTAATATACAGTACAGTTCCGCTGGAGTTTACACCATGGCCACACCATTTTCTCCCCGTTTTGGACACCCATTGATACGTTGAAAGATAAGCTACCCGGGATTTCTTGTTTTCCTAGAACGATCGGACCTCATCGCCTTGAAGAATGTGATAAGTGCATTCACTCATCTGAATTCCTCGTCCTTTGCTCGAGTTTGAATGGAGATAATTGCTCGACTGGACTTTGCTCTAGGGTGTATCAAGAAAACTACCTAAAAGGTTGGTGTAAACGCCCGCGGAACTCTACTGTAGGGTAAACTGTGGCCGAGGCAAAGCTGAGAACGCCACAGTGCATTTGTTTCGCTGCATTTATAATAAGTCGTTTGTACAGCCCGAGTGCGACCGCAGATTCCTTGAAATTGTTGGGTCCGAACTGTCAAAAAGTAATCTAATGTAATCATTTGTATGTTATGTGGACGTCTATTATTTGACTAGATGTTGGGTTTTTTAAGAAATGTGTGCATGATTGAACTTCTGTTATGTCTTCCAGTAATGAATTCGGGGATTTCGCACCGTGTTAATGCTAGTCAGGTAGTGGGTGTGTACATCATTTTTGAAATGCCAAGACCGACGAAAGATCGACTGATTTTCTTGTTCTCAACTAAGCCACGGCCCACTTTAGAGTCGCAACGCAATCGGCAGTTTGTCTACCGCCTTATGCTGCCCAACATACTTTAGTCGGGTAGTAGAAGTTCGCCAAGCGACGCGATGACGGAGTTTTCGGCTGTCTTCGTATATCTTCGGTGAAGTAGCCGACCAATCAGGCTCCGTCATCGCGTCGCGTCGCTTGGCGAGCTTCTACTACCCAACTAAAGTATTTTGGGCAGTAAAAGTGGAGGAGATGTAGAGATTTTTTATTGATTGGGGAAGTTTGTTATAAATTTTACTTCACCATTCACCATTGACAACAAAAAATAGTGTTTACCAATGTTTCCTTATAAGAAAACAATCACTTTTCGAGTTTGTCGATATAAGATCTTAACTCTCAATATTGTCTTCTTCGTTGAGAGTAAAGATAAGTCCGAAGTAGCTTGTTCTAACACGTACTAGACAGAGTTTGTGTTGAACGTTCCATAATCTCCCGCTCGAAGCGCCACGGTTGACACCAAACATTGGTTAGTTTACACAGTTACCGACAGGATTGCCAACATCTCAACGCCAGTATAATTAGTCTGTGGTGTTTGTGTTGGTATTAATGTTGCAAGGACATGGTCTGACATGTTTGCGATGTACTGAACACGTTGTTAATGTATCAACATGCTGGTATGAGGGACATCTAGGCAGCCTGTTTACGTTCAACGCTTTCTGAAGCTTAAAGTTTTGCTTTAATGTTTAGATCGTTTGGTTTAATGCTGGTCCACACAGATTTTTAAGACATAATGCATACGGTTTTAAGACGTTGTTTTTAGGGCTCTGGTTCACATAGTTTCGTTTCGTTCAAGATAGGCCTAGTAAAGTGAAGTACTTTGTAACGTTTTATCCTCAGTTAAAACATCATTATGATACAATACACATTAATTGAAATCCGTATTATCCATAATTAATTATAATAGCATTGTTTACAACAATTCCTGCATATCTTACAACTAATCCGTAAGTATTATTAAAGAAGATGGTCC
The DNA here is from genome assembly GCA_945910005.1 of Isoperla grammatica. Lineage (NCBI taxonomy): Eukaryota > Metazoa > Arthropoda > Insecta > Plecoptera > Perlodidae > Isoperla > Isoperla grammatica. The sequence goes on from OX246744.1 coordinate 7,725,378, forward strand.
GTTGACATAAGATTTTAGTAACTTGTTTTAAGATTTAAGCGTAAAGTTGGACATTGCCCCCACTTTATGACAACGAATAACGCATAAAAACAACGTCTTAAAACTAAAACTTAGTGTGAACGCCAGTAGGTGTTTACTATGATCCAACTTTACGACTACGCGTTAAACCTTAAATCTTATGTATTAAATATCTGTGTGGACCAGCCTTTACATGCACCGTTTGTACTTTTTGCACTGTACACCATGATAGAACATAAAAGGGATGTTACAAAGAGAATAAAAGGTGCAGGCAAATCAAACGATACCTACAGTTGCATGGAAGAACAGATAGGCGCCAATTGACCAGTTTCATTAACAGCGCTGCGGCGAGTTTTGGAAGCTCGCATATGACATAGTTAACATTGAAGACATAGGCGAAAAACCACTTATCTCGCTCTAGCTACGAAAATATTTTTTTTAGCGGGAGACTTATTTGAAAGCGTTTATGGGAACTACAATTCTACGTATTTTGAAAGTATTACGAAAAATCTACATGCAGCAATGAGGGAGTTATTGATCGTAAATGATCTTCTTGCGTGTGGCTGCTGCGGGAATCTCGCCTCTAAGGCGTGACCTTCTGTCGTATGAGCAGGCTGGGCCGTCGCTGATGCGCGTAAGGTCGACTAGCGAGATTTGAGTGAGATCCACATTTCAAACGAACAAGCCGCGCGAAGAAACCGTTGTACAACTAGCAAATATGAAAATAGAACCTATCAAACACGCTCATTGGATCTGATAGATCGGCGAATGGTGTACATCACCAAGCAAGTGTCTTTTTTTCTTACGGTTGATTTCTTAATATGACAAACTGGTAATATAGCACTGAATTTAACATTCCGCCTCGATATGTTTATCACTTTTTTGTATAATTCATTTTTTAACAAATGCTGTATACATAGCCTACCAGACGTTTGTGAGAAGTTTAAAAATAATAAATAATTACACTTCATATGTATATGATTTACAAATCCCGAACCTAATATTGCACATTTAAGTCAACTTGACGCGCCGATCTGTCAGATCCAATGAGCGTGGTTCTATTTTCATATTTGCTAGTTGTACAACGGTTTCTTGGCGCGGCTTGTTCGTTTGAAATGTGCATCTCACTCAAATCTCGCTAGTCGACCTTACGCGCACCAGCGACGGCCCAGCCTGCTCATACGACAGAAGGTCACGCCTTAGAGGCGAGATTCCCGCAGCAGCCACACGCAAGAAGATCATTTACGATCAATAACTCCCTCATCGCTGCATGTAGATTTTTTGTAATACTTTCGAAATACGTAAAATTGTAGTTCCTATAAACGACTTCACATAAGTCTCCCGCTAAAAAAATTATTTTCGTAGCTAGAGCGAGATAAGTGGTTTTTCGCCTATGTCTTCAATGTTATCTATGTCATATGCGAGCTTCCAAAACTCGCCGCAGCGCTGTTAAGGAAACTGGTCAATTGATTGTGTTTGTAAAAAATTATTCAATTCAATAATATCTCAAATCTTCTAACTAGATCCCAAGGTATAGTACTTTTTTTAAATATTTTCTTAGAATACTAGTCTTGTAGACTTTAATTATCTAGCTTAGAATTATTCAAAAATGTTAATATATTGAATGATAATTTTAAGATCCACAAAAAATCTTTAGAATAAACTGAAAACAAGGCAAAACTATCTTGTTATTCATCGAAAGCTTGATTCATATTATAGCTGACTCGTTTCAAGAAAATAGCCACGCTTTAAGCTGAAGTGACGCATGATATTTAAGCCAAACTTGACAATATACTTTCTAATAAATTGAGAGTTTCCGTGCTTGAGCTTTTGCGTGACTTACGACCCCCCCCCCCCCCCTCCTCCCCCCCTACCCCTCAATTCCCCCTCAAACCTCTGGGGAGATTATAGAGTATTGAATTGTGAAGATATATCCAGGATACAGCACTTGTCTTAAGACTTAAGGTACGTTGATGAGCGCTGAACGGCGAGTTCAGTATTGGTCACTCAAACTAGAGTAGATGCATTCTGGTGGCAAGAAAATAAACTATTATGAAGAGACGTTTAGCTGTTAATAGCTCATTGTTGTTTTAATCGACATTAAATCATATACAAAGCTGGCGCCGGTACATCACGACTCAATTCTTTAGCTCGCTTTTGGAGCTTTGGATGGTGGCAATAAGGTACAATTTCCTTTTGCTTGACAATCTCGACCGGACAGTGTCCTTAAGAGAAAAATGATTAGAATACAGATGTGATGGTTTTGTTGCTGAAGGCAGAACGTTAGGAAAAAGAATGTAATGGCCCGAAGGCAGAAAGAATTTAGAGTGATATCAGTATGAAATTAATAGAAGAGGTTGGGTTTACAACGACTAGGAATAAATAGGTAAGTTCAGGAAGAGTCCTGATGGGAATGAATAGAGGTACTACCTCACCCGTCTTTTCTTGGCAAAGAGGGGAAGGCGAATGTTGCGGTGGCGTCCACATGCCCGTGGGTTGGGAGGTCTGAATTCAAGGGTGTTTATGCTTGCGACTGGACGGAGATATCTATCATGAGGGTTGGGCATAAAGTCCAACTGTGACCTCACGAGAGGGTTTGGGTGCCGTGATAAAGAGTTAAAGAATTTAAGGGATCGATCCTGAACCAACTTGTCTACCAAAGGTAGATCCAGAGAAGTGTGGAGCGGAACGATTGGGGTGTATTTAGGGAGGTGCATCACCACTCGGAGGACAGTATTTTGGAGGCGCTGTAATTTTAGAAAATTAGTATATGATGTGGTGCCCCATATGGGAGCGGCATAGAGAAATGTGGGACGGATAACGGTCGTGTAGATCCGAAGACGGTCTTTCTCTGCAATAACTGGAGACCTCAGTATTGACCGAAGAGCAAACATTTTGTTACGACTCTTTTGCATCACTTTGGTAACATGATGGTTCCAGCTAAGATGGCGGTCTAGAAGTGCACCAAGGTACAGATTGGTCTTGGACCATTCGATCGGGACACCGTCCAGAAAGAGGGGAAATTGTTTGAGGGCACGACCAGTGGTAAACATGGTAGCTGAAGTTTTGCCAACGTTGAGTTTAAAACGCCATTTGGCATACCATGGAGATATTAAGTCGAGACCAGCTTGGAGGTGTTTTACAGCAAGCTCCGCGGAGCGGGAGGTGGCAGCAATGGCGTCATCATCTGCAAAGAGATGCACATCAACACCCTTGGGCATTTCTGGCATGTCCGCCGTGTAAATATTAAATAGGGTTGGACTGAGTACTGATCCCTGAGGTACTCCTGCGCGTATTTTTCGTGGTGAAGACAGTGACCCCAGCCAGGATGCCCGAAAACTTCTTTTGTGGAGGAATGATTGGAGAAAGTGAATGATATGCAGGGGGAATTTGTACCGGGCTAGTTTCAATAACAAGCCAGCATGCCAGACTGAGTCGAAAGCTTTGGCAATGTCGAGGAAAGCAACGGCTGTGACTTTCTTGTTATTGAAACCATGGGTGATGCGATTTGTGAGACGTAAAAGTTGATGTTCCGTAGAGGTGTTTGCTACGAAACCAAATTGATACTGGGGGATAATGGTGTTTTCGGCTAAATGTCGCTTGATGCGTGTTAGGACCAGTGACTCAAGCATTTTTGCCATGACATTGAGAAGGCTGATTGGTCTGTAGCTGGACGGGTCTGACGGCGGTTTCCCGGGTTTTAAGATTGAGATGATTTTGGCCATTTTCCAATTTTTTGGGAAATATGACGTAGTGAGGCACCGTTCATAAATATGGAAGAGGACTGCCACAGCTGACCCGGGAAGTTGTCGAATGAGCACCGCTCCTATACCGTCGGGACCAGGGGCTTTACGGGGGTTTAAATTGAAAAAGATGGTACGTAGTTCAAAGGGTTGAAGGTTGTACTCTGGTGGGGGTTCTGGGCACACAGTTTTTGAAAAGTATATTTTCATTAACCTATCCAAATCAGGTTCGCCAGGAACTGGTGGATTTGGGATGAAGGCCATCTCCAGACTGCGCGAGATTGCCTCGGCTTTGTCCGGGCTACTAAGTGCCCAGCCTGCAGGTGTGAGGATCGGGGGATTGGGTGCTTTCGACTTCTGTAGCGTCTTGGCCATCCGCCAGATGGAGTTGTCGTGGTAAGTGAGAGTTGACAGTTTTGCTTCCCACTGCGATGACATATGGTCGGCAATATCGCGGTCAAGTGCACGTTGCAGTCTGTCGTATTCGGCCTTGCAGTCTGGCGTTCGGAACGCTTGCCAGCGCCGACGGGCTCGATTTTTCTGTCGCACACATGCACGAAGGGCAGGTGGTAAAGACAGATGTGTTGAGGGCGACGGTGTGTATTTGGGGATTGCAACATTAGCTGCCTGACGGATAAGAGCCGATAGGAAGGAGATCGACGTATCGATAGCTGAAGATGAGTCGAGAAGTGGAAGTGGGAGGGCAGTGAGGCGGTTATGAATATGATTACGGAAGCGCTGCCAGTCGGCTTTTCCGTATGAGAACCGGGGGGTAGGTGGTTGGTAATTGATTTTGTTACCAATATTTATGAGGATCGGATTACGGTCGGATGTGAGTGCCTGGACTGTCGAAATATCGTAAGATGTGTGGATGTTCCGAATAATGGCAATGTCTAGCACATCAGGAGGGGTAGTGTCCCGATAGTGGTAGTATGTTGGTTCGACAGGCCCAGTGACATTGAGTCTAAGGTTGGTAGACGTGATGAAACGAAGAAGAGCAAGTCCCCGCGTGTTGTTGACAGCCGAATTCCAAAGATGGTGTTTGGCATTTAAGTCACCCGCCAGAACAGTCGGCATTTGTGAAGTGAAGAGGGAATTAAAGTCGGTGCCAGTGAAATGTTTATTTGGGGGCGAGTATGCTGCGATGCATCGCATCGGGCCAGCAGCTGTTTTCACAATTGCGATAGTGGCTTCGACCGCAGAAAGAAGGGGGGTGGGCTCTTGAACGACGGCGGCTGTAGAGCGAGAGAGAATGGCAGTACCACCCCCTCTCGTACGTTTAGACGCTGTCAGTCGATCGTTACGGAGAATTTGGAAGCCAGGAATAGACCAGTTGTCAGAAGGGAGAAGATGAGTTTCGTTGATGAGAATGATGTCTATGGAAAGTTGATGAACTAGGTGGATGAGTTCTGCCGTTTTGCGACGAACTCCTCCATTGGCGTTCCACGCCAGTAATTTCAATTCCAGCTTAGCCATTGTTGGGTGCAGAGATGAGTGTTTTAAGAAGGGTAGCTAGGGTGGAAATGATGGGGTCGCTGGAATAGGCGATGAGGGCATCGGCTATTTGGCCGATGATGGTCCAGGCCGGGTTACGACCTTGGGGAGCAAGTGGAGGCGGCAGCAGTGGAGGCGGCGGTTGTGAAGGTGGTACATGGCCACGTGGTCGCCGTGGGGCGGGAACTGGGCCATGGGGTTGAGATGACTGTGACGTACTGGTGTGTGGTACATCAGTTAGGTCAGGTGGAGTCTGTTGTGGTGTCGAGGCCTGGACAGCTTGTGCGTACGAGACTAGTGGGGGAAATGCGGCACTGAAGGTGGCTGCGGGGAAGCTAGCACACTGTTGTGAAGCTACAGTCGGCGGAGGTGGTTGCTTTTGGCGGCGGTTTGTTACCGGACGGCCTGGCTGGTTTTGGTTGCTCTGTGCTCGGGCATCACATGCATCAAGATATGCCTTGCATTTACGGTACGAGGCTGGGTGGGCTTGTTTGCAGTTGACGCAAGTGGCGGGTGAGTCGGGGGATTTGGGGCAATGCGCCGACTTGTGGGCCTGGGCGCATTTAAAACACGCCGGCGGAAGATGGCAGAAGGCCGATGAATGGCCAAATTGTTGGCAATTGAAGCATTGCCGTGGACCTGATTGGCCACGGTAACGTTCAAATGTCACTTTGTGGTGGCAGATGATGGTGACTGTATGAAGGGGGACGCCGGTGTCAAAGAGAGAGACGGTGGCAACAAACAAGGGCATGGGTCGACGAGTGGACGGAGAGTCGCCATTATGCAGGATTTGACGGAGGTCAACGATATTGACGCCCTGCTCCGTTAGATCAAGTTTTATGTCCTCGACTGGCACAGAGGAGGAAAGACCGCGAATTACGAGACGTTTCTGTCGCTGTTCGACGGTCGGGAAAGTGTGAAAGAGGAGTTTATTGCCCCGTAAATATTGGAAAATCTCGTCATAGGTTTGACGGAGATTGGGTTTAATGCGGAAGGCTTCCGCTGTGGCCGAGATGGTATATATGCCCCTTTGGTGGCCTTGGCCAATAGGGTGACCAAAGAGGAATAGTTTTCGATGTTGTATAAGAGGATGGGCGGGGGTTTCGAGTCGGAGGGGTGCTGATTGGCAGTCCCAGGGTTAGCTTGGTCCGAGGAAGTTGCTGGGGGATGCGTAGCTACCGGCTTATGTATTACGGAGCTGGGACTTGCACGTTGTGCATGGAGTTTCGGTGGCCTGGATGCGGTAGAGCGGACAGAAGACGCGTCTGAGTCGGGGGAGAGCGAGTGGGTCCGGCGACGTTTCGGACGCACCGTTTTGCTGGTCGAGGGTTGAGACTGGCATAGCTCCATCTCGCTTTCAGCGCCGGAGTCTATGACCAGGGAGTTGTCGTCGTCCGACATGATGTCGCAGTCGACATCTAGGGCCAGAAACCTATTTGCGGTGGGCGTTACTGGCCTGTCTGGGACTGGTTGATCGGGTAGTGGAGCTGATGGAGGGACTCCTGCGTCAGTTGAAATAATAGGGAAGGAGTAACGGCCCTTTCGCGGCTCCTTCACCTTTAGTGGGATCTTAGTCCACACTGGAGGTGGTTCAGGAGTGCGTGGTTTAGATGTTGTAGCTGCCATAAGGGGCGGGATTATCGGGGGTAGCATCCCGGTGGAGGTACCAGGTTGAGAATGTTTATAAATTGTAGACCTCTTATGAGGCAAGAATTGGGGAAGACCAGCGGCGGGCGTGGCCTTCGGGTGAAATGGCGGGAAAACCATGGCAAGGATGTGATAGTTTTACTATCTGGGAGGGGAGGGAGGGGGTGAGGAAGGGGAAGGGAGAGGGTTAAACACCCGACACCGCCACTAGCGCGGGGGACAGAACCCTTCCGCGGTCGCGTTGGTGAGCGGGATAAGGGAAGGGAGGGAGGGTGTAAGACCCAGCACCGTCACGATCGCGGGGGAATTTCCGCAATCGCGTTGGTGGTAAGGGGAGAAAGGGGAAGGGAGGAAGGGAGGAGAAGGATAAGGGAGGAAGGGGAAGAAGTTAAAACTTGAAGGAAAAGGACACGGGGTGATGCCCCTTAATCTTCTGTTCTTCTGCTTATTGGATTCCTGTCTGAGAGTAATCTTGCGTTCGAACCACTCAGAACAGGCGGATCCCAAAGCTGTTTGGTTAATTGCTCCTCGATATATTGCAATCGAGAGGGCAGTTTAATTGGCAAGAGTCACCGCCTTGTTGATCACGGTAACCCCTACGCCAGGTAAGTATGATGTCGTGAGTGTATGCTGGCTTTAGCTCGCATTTCTACCGCATGAGTGTGTATTGCAACTTGTAACCTAGAACTGTGCAATTCGCGTTTAAATCCAAAGTGGCTGAACTCTGGCGGACGAATCGAGAACCAGTACAGCCAGGATAGGTTATGGAAAGATGGCCGGTATTCGCTGTGTCTTACATAGACGGCGATAGAGAGTATGAGTGAATTACATGATCAAGATTATTGTGGGGAAGTAAACATGTTAAAATTTACAATCAATACCTTGTTGATATATGCCACAATGTAGCAACCGGCCGGCGAAACAAATATTCTCTCAACACGAAGTTTTTTTTAAATCCGAATGAGTTCGGCGCTTATGCAGTTGCGTAGAAGTGTCAAATTGCATGCTGGTATGGTATGCAGTCTAAAAAAAATACACATATTTTGTATACATATTTTGTATACATATTTTCTTTATCATTTTGTAAAATATATATTCGTATATACTGTGTTAAAAAGAGCACAGTTAGTCCTAACATAAATTGACATATAGGTCTTCTCACACATTGGAGGGAATTTTGTTAATTCATAAATTTTATAAAAAAAATGCTTACTATGCCTACGGCAAATTATGTTTACTTGATGGTCCAACAGGTGACAAGGTATTTTTTGGGGGGTGATGATACAAATATAATTCATAACATTTTATCCTAGTTTGATCTTGTCATTTTAAACGCCAACACCGAAATTCAGCATTGTATAGGAAAATTCCCCTCAAGTGTAGATTGCGTGTGTGTGGATGTGGGTGTAGGGGGTGGGAGGCATAAAACACCTCAACTACCATTACCAATAATCATAACAGGCTACTGATACAAAATGATCGACTACGAACCTATTTTTAGGATCCAACATTTAGCATGCCTACGCATATGCCCATCAGAATCAGCTGCGTTGCATTTACCTTTTAGCTTTAGAAAGTATATTTCTCAGAGACCATTCGTTTCTGGTTTTGAGGGCATGGAGGGTATAGGGGAGGCATGGTGTTCGGTGGGCGTTTAGGTCGAAAAGAGGGCCGGAAAGAATAAAAAGAAATTTGAAGAAAGGATAAAAGGGGAATAGTGATTCAAGATATGAACGAGAGCCGTCTTTGCCTTGCTTACATATAAAAAATACTCATATGTTTACACTTCCTCGAACCTGCTTGATATGAGCAAGTAGCGTTCACTTTGTTGTTTTTATCGGTGCAGTTAATAGTCGTGTTTATCAGATGCTGTTTTTGCATGTAAAAATGATGTATGAAGGGATGCTTGCCTATATAGTACCAGTTACTTAATATTATTCCTGTAAATTAAACGATAACCATTTGAAATCCTATTTGCTTCGACAAATGGTCGCTGTATGACCCAACAAACACGTTTATGTGATAAATGTGTATCACATACACTATCACCCTGTCACTCACTAAACTACTGCCAGAAACACCATGGAACACAGGTTAGCCGTGCGTTGTTTATCCCGGCTCGGACGGCCATAATGGTCGCGACGGTGGCGCGCCTATATCTCGATTTAAAGGCGAATAGCACCTACGCAAAAAAAGTTGAGGTGAACATATTCAAAGACAACAACGGAAAACACCACAGAGTAAAAGCAAATACCGTAGAAGCGAATTGCTATTACTATTAAGGTATTTGGTAAAAGGCACCTTACTACTTCTGTGCTTGATTTCAAAATCCCCAGGTACGGGAAAGCCTAAATCCTATCTGCCTTCAAAGATGTTGGTTCTCATTGGGCTACCAAATACAACGGAGTACTCTCTTGTTCCCTCTTTCTTTCTCTTTCTCTCACACATAGGAATGGGAGAACCTTCCAATAAGAATATTTCCAACACCTTCTATGCTATATGCTTCACTCAGCAAAACGTGATATAGGATCATTTCTTTGTATATTATAGTTTCAATTCTTTGAATTTGTTGGAATGAAATGAGATATCCGATATTCCCTCCAATCCTCATGCATTGTCATCTCTTCTGTTATGGCTTTATTGCGACCCACATTCACGACTATGTCTTGTACGTGTTCCAATCTCCTTAGAAGTTTCTTATTTTTATCTATCCACTATATTACCAGCAATATGTTCTTTTGTTAACCATACCGTTCATTCGTATTCAATATTCATTTGTGCATCCGGCGGAAGGGTGTTCTCATTTACAAAAAACGCGTCAAATTGAGTCTATTTTTAGTAGTATCTTGAAAATGAAAACGCCGCACAGTGTTGAAAAAGTGATAAATGAGCGTAAGAACTAAATATTTGAATCGTTACAATTGTTGCTAATCGAAATTAATTTCCCAGTAACGATAAAAGTATTTGAAACCTTTTGAATCGATTGTTTAGTTCCTTGTTCTAGAAAAATGGTATACTTGAATACATGAAGTTCAATGGAAATGCTTGGAAGAATAGAAATTGTGTCATAAGTTTACCATCGAGCCCTGATTCTCTAACGGTAATTTGTCGCAATTTGTGCAATTGTCAATGGTCAAAATACCTTTTTCAGAATTGATCAACGACCCTTGGATATAGAGCAAATCACGGCTTTCTAGATCAAATCTGAAACTTATCTATTGTCCATACATCTGGACTTCACTAAAAAAACTCGTGTCATAACATATCCATGGTTTATATCTATCTAGTGGGCCATGCCAATGAAATGCAGACGACACATCTGTTTCCAATGGTTGTCAATTTAGTTTAGCTTCTGTGTTGGCTTCCTATAACAAACCTAGTGTGTTTTGAAGCAGTACTTGTAACGCAGAGCATATTGTCAGGGGATAAGGGGGGGGGGGCATACCCTCAACACATCCCGTATGTTCGTGATAGACAGTTTGAGAAGCTCGAGTGAGCTATTTGCCAGCAGCATTTGTGCACTAGACAGTATAATACTAGTAATACACGGTACGGTAGACATAATTCGAAAGAGACGAAATAAAAAAACAACTTCTCGGCAAATCGAGTTGAGGGAATTGGAATCAGAATTTAAGGTCACGTGAGTGCTGATACCGATTGGTTGTTGAAAATTGTGATCTTGAATTCGTGTGTGCTGATTGGCTGTTGACTGATGTGTCCTTAAGTGCTCTTCTGCTGATTGGTTGTCGACTATTATGACCTTGAATTGTTAAGTGCTGATTGGTTGTTGATTATTGTATCCGTGAATGATTGTGTTGTGATTGGTTGTTGACTATTGTGACCTTGAATTCGTGTGTGCTGATTGGCTGTTAACTGATGTGTCCTTGAGTGCTCTTCTGCTGATTGGTTGTCGATTATTATGACCTTGAAAGATTTTGTTCTGATTGGTTGTCGACTATTATGACCTTGAATGGTTGTGTTCTGATTGGTTGTTGATTATTGTATCCTTGAATTCGTGTGTGTAGATTGGCTGTTGACTGATGTGTCCTTGAGTGCTCTTCTACTGTTTTGTTGTCGACTATTATGACCTTGAATTCGTGTGTGCTGATTGGCTGTTGTCTGATGTGTCCTTAAGTGCTCTTTTGTTGATTGGTTGTCGACTATTATGACCTTGAATGGTTGTATTCTAATTGATTGTTGATTATTGTGACCTTCAGTGCACTTCTGCTGATTTGTTGTTGACTAATATGACCTTAAGGGCTCACCTGCGGATTGGCTCTCGTCTCTTGTAACCTTCAATTCTTTTTTATACTTATTGGCACAAGTCTCTAGAGAGAAAGCTTAGTCGGGGAGTAGAAAAGGAAATAAACTTGCCCGAGTTCATCGCTTTAACGCAGAAATAAACCATGGCATTGATCTAGTTGGAGTACAATGTTGCTCTACGGCAAAATAAAGCAAAGAGATATCTTGCAAACTTAACCTCGTACGTCTTAGTATAAAGTAAAACAAGATATTTGCTAAAAAATAATAAGAGATAATATTAAATCGGATGAGATCAGGTTGCCTTCTTCGAAATTTAGAATGCGATCAATTTCATTAGCAACGTTTTAAAAATAAAAATTCACCAAATACCCCAATTAGAAACTGAAGTAACCTCAGTAATATTAAACCCATTTAAATAGTGTGTGTTTTTTTTAAAATCATAGTAGTTCCCTGTTGTTTCGTAACCATTTCAGATCGCATGATAAGTATTTTAATTGTATATGTTTGTTATTTTGATTATTAATATAGATAGAACAATCCTGCTGATTATAAGATTATAATTATGATGGTGGCTTTAGTTCTAACGCAATCACAGGTTGGTTGATTTCACTTTTTTGATGATGTGATCTATTTTTCTTCAGATATTACTAAAAAAGATAATTTCGCACAGCTTTAATACTGGGAACATCCTCTATCCGTAACAACCCCCCCCTCTTTCCCCCTTCCTCCCTTACAAGCAGACATTTCTCATTCAGTTTCATTCAATATTTATTTCTGTCGTTTTTTTTAATTTTCCTTAGCTTTGCAACAGCGTGGATGGAGTGAGCTGTCTCTAAATGTACTCTGATATATTATCCCGTTGAATGTTTAATATTGATTCAACTCTACAAATGTATACCAACAGAAGAATTCTTTAACAAAAACCGCCGTCGTTAACAGCCGTCAAGTTCGACTGTTAAATAGTTGACGGATGATTTGAAACGTATCGGTTGGAAATAGACCTGTCGAAACATGATCACGTTGTTCAATTAAGCCATGCAACAGCTGTGGCGGCAACTAATCATACGTCATGGAAATAATTATACGCTTACAAGGGAATCTGGTGATAATTCACTAGAATATCATTTAGCATGACTTTATTCTATTAAACTTGTCTCGCTTGGAAAATAACGCTGGCTAATGTAATATGCTTGCTAATGAATATATCGTAGTAATGAAATTAATTCGAAATTCACGTTGATAAAATAGGTGTGTTTCCTCCATGGTTTTTAATTTAATTTATTTAATGTCTATCCTATATATAAAACGGATCAACAAAGCAGGACAATAAATAGAATTGTGCAATTATTAATAGAACTAACTTAACAATAAAATAGCAAGAGTAACAAAAAAATGACTGTACTGTTGAAAAATTAAGATAAATAAAATTAATGGTGGATAAAAAAATGCCTTATAAGCCTACATACATAGTTAAGATTTGTATGTATTATATAGGAAAAGACGGCAATGCAATGTATCATGAATTGAACAGCATATTTTCTATTAGAATACAAAATATCTCTAGAATATATTGTATCGATTTAACTACTTTCCCTACACCGTTAAAAGTGTAGATGCCCATTAACTTCTAGATAACATTTACATTTTCAACATGCATTTTAAATTGTGTGTTATTATTTTCATTACTTTACCACAAGTAAACCGATAGGTCCAAAATACTGTGTTTGATATTTTGATATAGCTATACAAGCTTCGGCTTCGCCCTCACATTAAATCTATATTATTAACGTTAACAGCATAGAGCCGATAAGTTACCATTTACGGTTTTAACATGCAGGCTTATAACCCACACAGTACTCATTCAATCAAGATTATACCATACATAAATAGGTTTCCCTTTTAGAGGGTAATGTAGGTACACCGCTAATGGATTTGACAGCAACCAGTGGCAAATTAGAGTTCTACTCATGCACGCATGCTACTGAATACTGACCACATAACAGTGGTTTGTCAAGTTGGGTAGAAGTAGTTTCAAATCATTCCTGCTGGTTTACAATTACGTACATGCAAAGTCATACCGAGATCGTACAATTGGGGTTAGTTCATAAAGTTTTGTGCAGCTTCCATAATGGATAAGAAAATACAATAAACAATACGAGAAACAACAGGGGTAATCGAATTACAGAGCGGAATACAGAGCAAACACGAGAGCAAAATACTATCCTTGTTATGACAGAAGTACAACGAGAGTAGTCGTGAGACAAATCAGAGAGGAGCGGCCCAGAGATAGGGTGAAACTTTTCAGCAATGATCACTATAGATAGGCCGGTAAGTTTAACAAACACGGAAAGCAGCGAGACTAATCGTTACTGAGAATACAAATTATCAGCGAGAATAACTTGCACTAGAAGAGAGTCGAACTGATTTGAACTGTTAAACATCCGGCCTGGGGATTTGGGGGAACGGAGGGGGGGGGGGGGGGGAGGTAAACAAATATTGTTAGTATCTCCCATGTTTCGTAGCTGGAAACGCTTCTATTATATTTACTATTTTTTATATATTTAATCATGGGTTTCTAAAAAGCATTACTGAAATATTGAATTGGATACACGTTGATAGTCAGATGCCCTTTAGCATAAACCAACTAAACATATTATTGTATACACATGCATATACACATATATGTTATAAACATTGAAGCAGATTCTAGGTAATGTCCGGAGGGCTAAGAATTGAATCGGGCTGACAAAACTATCAACCCTCTTTGCGTCTTCGGCAGCAGATCTTTTCTGCGAAGATAGACACGACAGATAGTATCAAAGTCTACAGATAACGACACAAAATATATGCAACATTCATTACGTTTAGATTAAATACAATTATCGCATAATTGAATCCAAACGTAACGAAGAGCGAGCAAATACATGCAACATTCATTATACGTTTGGATTAAATACAATTATCGCATAATTGAATCCAAACGTAACGAATGTTGCATATATTTGTTTCGTTATCTGTAGACCCAGATAAAATATGTCTTGTGTATCTTCACACGATTTCAATTTTTTAAATTTGTTTGAAAGATACAAACAGAAAACCTTATATTCTAACGCGTGGCTGCCACAGACTCTTAAACAACATTAGATGTCTACATTAATATAAAACCACACATTTCAACAACATTTTACTTACACTACATTTTTCATTTAACATATGATTAAACAGGTGTCAACTTTTTCGAAATTGTACCAAAACATGACAACCACGATTCAGGACAAACCAACGATCGAAAAGTCGCACACGATTTTATAAAATGTTTCATGAATTTGATTGATGTGTTTTTGTGGTTTTACGACCCCCCCCCCCTCTTCAATTGAATGGAATCTCCTGCTAACTAAACTTTTTGAACCTAATAACAAGCACGCGATTATAGTAATTTAGATGATTAAAGACGATGAACACATTTTCTTTACAAGTTGACTTTTATGATTCACGGTTGACGTAGTAAAAGTAACACCTCCCGCGCTTTATACAACATAATCAATCAATCATGGATTTCGTGAGTATTCGAGGTTAGAAAATAAACAAATTCGCATCCTATTGATTTTCGTTTCATTGTTGTTACCGTCGTCAGTTGTTCCAATACACACAAAGAATGTGTTTCTTTAGTAATACAAACAAGTTAACATGAAATCGTTTTTGAAAGGGATAAATAGCTCCCAAGGTAATATAATTCAATGGACGATAATCTACGACTAGTCGATGGTTATTATTACAAAACCTGCCCATATCTTTTGTTTGTAGCGAAGGGTTTTGAGTTTCGAATTAGGCCGACCATAAAAGGTGAAAGGTATCAAAGAGCATGCATTATAATAAAGTGTTGTAGAAATCTGCTGTAGGGTGCACAATAGAGTTTTAAATATTTGTTTTGACAATCGTCACAATTAAAATGTTTGGCATTTTTAAATTCATTGTTTAGCTCGTTCAAAGCCAAATCCGGTGTACGAATCAAGATATCAATGAGAAAACGTTAGTTTAGCAAATTACATATCATTAAAAAGATGCAAACACATTATTTTAGATACACATTTATATAATATTTGGCTAGAATAATATTTGATCGATTTTACCAAAATGATAAAAATTGTATTAATTAAAAACATTAGTAGGGACATTCATTTATAAATAATCTAATAATATGCCACCAACACTTTCTATAGACGCGAACATAACAGTCATTGTAATCATATTATTAATTATCCAATAATTCCAATTGTACAAATACCACCTTTAATTAACGAAATTGAGACCCAAAGTAAAAAGCAATCACTGTACTTACTAACAGAATGATTGTAATCACGTTTATTGGAGTGTTGATAACATGGCTTAGCAGATGGAATGTATTCATGTTATTGAGAGATTAAGTAGGATTACTACCCTGATTGGAAAACTGAATACCAAACCAAAACACACCCACGCCATTATCACAATAATAAACGAGGTGTTGAGTCTAGAGAGTAGATTTGGGTGTAATACCCTAATAATGAACACGTGCAACAAAAACTGAGTTAATTCCATCTTTATGGTCCGAATTCACCAACATAAATAAATTCACATTTAGAGTCTACCCACTCAGTAACTAAACTGATTTGCAGTGGGGGACTTTAATTTAAAGTGACTAAACCAACCCTGTAGGCTCCGAACACCATCGACGAGTGAGCGATAACCAAAGATCAATATTTTAAATACGAAACATATGACTCAGTGATTGGACAGTGCGAAAACCTGCGGACAAATGCCAGGAGTCACTTTTTAATCGGCCGATTTACTTATCTCGCGGATTGGTTACCATGTTTTCAACAAACATTACATACAAAATGGACGATCGCTTCAAACGGGCGCCATTTTTTATCTCCAATTAACAGAAAATCGCCGGATTAGAATTTAGTAAAACTGGCTCTTTATCAAATCGGGAGTAGGCCTATTCACGTGACGTCACAACGCTTATACTAGAGAGAAAATTTGTATTGACATTTTGGCTGTCAATAGAAGAAGACTATATGCTTATTTACCACGAAATATTAGTTTTAAAACGTAATATGTCCCGCAATAAATACTACAAAAATTGTTTTGTGTGCAACATGAGGTTTGTTCGTTTGTCCTGCCTTAACAGGAGTATTTTACGCCAGGAGTAATCCGGAAATATGTCATTATAACGGATATGGGAGTAGAAATCACAGTTACTCCCACTTGGACAAAAAAACAGAGTTGTCACAGTTGAGATCGTTTCAGTTGTTCCTCCTACTCCTACTCGGGAAGCAGGTGTAAAAACCTTACTCCCATCACAATTGTAGTAAGTTACCACTGGACAAAAGAACTTGTCGCAGCTACTCCCATCACACTTACTCCAGGACAGAAAAACGGGGTTTTCGTAATACCGTACTCCTGGAGTAATGATCACAGGACAAACGAACAAAGCTATTATAAACACACGAAAACGAACGAGGCACGAATCCGCATTATGTAAATTAAATAAACACTGAGTTGTCGATGCAATAAGTTTTATATTCAATTGAAGTCACTGATCCTAGTTCAAAGGAGATAATTATCATCCTGTTCATTTAGGGTATCGATAGAGAATCGAGCTCTGGACCTTCTGAATTGGAAGCAGGAATATCTCCACAAGACCAACGAGTGATGTGATGTCCTATTTGGAAAAATTACAATGGGCCAACCTTGGACACACTGTATGCAAAGTATTACAGGCACTTGTTCCAAAGCTCTTTATTGATACTACTACAGAGTGCGTAAAAGCTCAACAGGTCTATTTTAAAAACCTCAACCATGCAGTGGTTGTCGATTACACATGCAGTGCAGTGTTCACTGTTTTGTTAACAACACTTGAGTATTAATAAAAACACCAGTTCAGTCCGCCATTATTGAATATACGGCAATGAATAGCCTCTTCATTTTACCATCGTATATGAACGACAAAACCAGAAACGATGCATCCATTTGAATTCCATTGAATTCATGCTTAATGTAAAATTCAGTAAAAAATTACAGTACAGTATGACTCAAATGAAAGCTCAACAATAATTTTGAAATTTTGAAATCACATGTGTTCTACAAAACGATATTGAAAATACAAGAGAGTTCTCTATTACATTTTCCATTTTATACATTATTATTCTAGTCTCAACGTAAGTAGTCGCATACCAACTTCAGATCTCTGATCTACTGAGCTAATCATACGCGCTTATTCCACGAAAATAAACCGATTCCTGGCGTTCCTTCACATATTCATTACTGTAGTCTTCCACTGAATAGAGATCACAAGCCTCACTATAGTTAGGCCCGCTGTTACAGGTAACCAACCAAAGATAGTAAGTTATTATCCTAGCAACGAAGCACTCAATAAATTCAAAGTTGTTCTGAACCAGCCTTGTTGATTCTGGCATTTGTCCGCAGGTGTTCGCACTGTCAAATCACTGATTCATGTTCGGAGCCTACAGGGTTGGTTTAGTTGCTTTAAATTAAAGTACCACATTGAAAATCAGTCTTGTTACTGAGTGGGTAGACTCTAAATGTGAATTTATTTTTTATATTATTTATTTATCCTAGCAACGAAGCACTCAATAAATTCAAAGTTTTTCTTAATCGACCTTGTTGATTCTGACATTTGTCCGCAGGTGTTCTCACTGTTCAATCACTGATTCATATGTTTCGTATTTTAAATATCGATATTTGATTGGTTATCGCTCACACGTCGATGGTGTTCGGAGCCTACATGGTTGGTTTAGTTGCTTTAAATTAAAGTCACCCACTGAAAATCAGTCTTGCTACTGAGTGGGTAGACTCTAAATGTGAATTTATTTTTTATTTTATTTATTTATCCTAGCAACAAAGCACCCAACAAATTCAAAATTGTTCTGAATCAACCTTGTTGATTCTGACATTTGTCCGCAGGTGTTCGCACTGTCCAATCACTGATTCATATGTTTCATATTTGACATATCAATCTTTCATTGGTTATCGCTCACTCGTCGATGTTTTTTGGAGCCTACAAGGTTGGTTTAGTCGCTTTAAATAAAAGTACCCCAATGAAAATCAGTCTTGTTACTGAGTGGGTAGACTCTAAATGTGAATGTATTTATTTATCCCTAATAGACCTGCTTAAATTAGAAGGTGTAATTTCGTAAGCTTGAAAATATATTAATAATTCTTGGCTGTCGGGTGTTGCCGCGTCTGTCGTTTAATAAAACCTGACGTTTCGGACTAATTGCATAGTCCATCTTCAGAGTGAAGAGACAGTCACTGAGAGAACCTACTCGATCCACGCGCGGGATGTTCGCGCGTCAGAGATTGCACGGCAGTGTGAGGCACAGTCGCTGGGTAGAGCCTATATTTTAAACCCAATGGTAGAGCTGGATCGAGTAGGTTCTCTCAGTGACTGTCTCTTCACTCTGAAGATGGACTATGCAATTAGTCCGAAACGTCAGGTTTTATTAAACGACAGACGCGGCGACACCCGGCAGCCAAGAATTATTAATATTGACTCGGGCCGCGAAAGCCTACAAAAAGTTTGAAAATATATGTTTTGTGGCAATTTTAAACACGTTGAAAAACGCTTCGAAATTTTAAAAAATAATGTAGTACGTAAAAGGACGTTCTGATGTAACAACTCGTTATAATATTTCAGTTCAATAGGTAATTACTCGCTTGCACCAGCCAGATTGCAAAGCTGTTTTTCAAACGCTCGTTTCACAGCGCGTGAAGCTGGTGCCGATGGAGTTTCCCGAAGCAATGTAAATATTGAAACAGCTCTAACACGCTTTGAATAACACGTGGAACGTAAAACTCAAATCAGTGAACCTCATTGAACTGAACACTTTCAAATCTTTCGAGCATATATATTGAAATTTTCGATTTGATAAAAATATTTTGTAATGGTATTATATTGAATGGCGTAGTTAGATAAAAGAGCGTGGTTTTTGAAAAATTCTGTACAAACTTTGTTGATAACATTTATTTAATCAATATGTTTATGATTTCTCTTGTAATTTTCGACTAGATGCGATATCGATTTCGATACGATAGTATCGAAATAATATTTCGACATTAGAGATATAGGAGATAATATATAAAGGGAGACCCAAATGAACTGAAAACATTCAATTCATTTAAGTATATTTTCAAATTTCGTTTTTAATAAAAATGCTTAGTGGTCATAATATTGAATGATGTAGTTGAAAAAAAGAATGTGGTTTGGGAAAACACTGTATACTGCCGAAAAACATTTATTGATTCAATATTTTCGTAAACTTTGTGTGAACTTGTAACTTTTGGCTACATACGATTCTCTTAGGAATAAGTAAACGGTGACTTTGGAGCCGTCCTAGCAACGAAGCACTCAATAAATTCAAAGATGTTCTGAATCGACCTTGTTGATTCCGACGTTTGTCCGCAGGTGTTCGCACTGTCCAATCACTGATTCGCATGTTGTATACATATTTAAAAGTACATATTCAATATTCATAGTTGGTTATTGCTCACTCGTCGATGGTGTCATTCACAAGGTTTCTGTGGAACCACTTTAGTAATTATTCTATTCATTGCCTATAGAAAAATATTTGTATTATCAAAGACCATCTATTTTAAACTATGTAGCAAGTTACAAAGATGGTAAAAAGACAAAGACTGCATATCTTTTCAAAATGTTAATTTTATCATAGAAACAAGATCCAATATTCTTCAATGCATTCAACCTTTATGTCACGTTAAATATTTAATAGAACAATCATTCAACTCTTCAACTTTTGACACAAAGTCGATAGAGACACATTCCTGTTTCACGTTCATACACGTACCGTGCTTGTTTTAAATTGTTTCATAAATTCAATAACACTTGCCTCGTTTCGTTGTTGATAGTTTTTTTGTTAGCTTATTTGCTGTTGTCAAAAGAGTTTGATCATTTTCAATAGAACAAAGCCTGTAAGTTTCTGTTCAGTTATGAAGTTTTACTTTTTTCCTTTCCGATTGTTTAATACTGAATCGATCTATAAATTCACTTGTGAATAAACAATGTTTTGTAAATTTACTTCAAGGTCAGTTGACGGTGTAATGCAATATAAAACGATGTCAAAGTTTTGAATTCAATAATATTTCCCATGGTAGCTTTTTAAGCTACATTTGCAGGTTGTGAGTAGGCAACCATAAATTTGTCTTTACACCACCTTTAGAACTAATATTTACTATCCCAACGTAAGTATTCGCATACTGACCTCAGACCTATATCTACTGCCCCTTTCATTCAGGCTTATTCAGCGAAAATTAACATATTCCAATGACGTTCTCTCACACATTTCTTAATGTATCTTCCACTGAGTATAGAGTGCACTAGCGTCATTGGTCACGCCCACACGGTTCCAGGTAACCAACCGAAGGTAGCAAATTGTCCTTAATGGATATGTTTTTAATAAAATTTAGGAACTAGAGTATTAAAAATTATGTTGGTACCATTCGACACGATTATATACAGTGGGTCCGTGTCTTAGTTGAGAACAAGAAAATCAGTCGATCTTTTGTCGAACTTAGCATTTCACAAATGATGTACACCCCCACTACCTGACTAGCACAAACGTGGGGCGAAATCCCCGAATTCATTACCAGAAGCCATAACAGAAGTTCAACCATGCGCACATTTCTTGGAAACCCAACATCTAGTTAAATAATAGGCGTCCACACAACAAACAAATGATTACATTTCATTACTTCTTGACAGTTCGGACCCAACAATTTCAAGGAAACTCGGGTCGCACTCGGGCTGTACAAACAACTTATTATAAATGCAGCAAAAAATGTCCTGCGGCGTTCTCAGCTTTGCCTCGGCCAAAGTTTAGTAATTATTATAATAAATAGAAACGAAGAGACTGTTGAGGAAATCATTGACAGTGATCTAAGTACAATAATCTGCGAAATAATAACTTTATTAAATTTGAAATACAGACGATAAGTTCACATTTAGAGTCTACCCACTCAGTAATTAAACTGATTTTCAGTGGGGGACTTTAATTTAAAGTGACTAAACCAACCCTGTAGGCTTCGAACTTCCTCGACGAGTGAGCGATAACCAATCAAAGATCGATATTTCAAATATGAAACATATGAATCAGTGATTGGACAGTGCGAACACCTGCGGACAAATGCCAGAATCAACAAGACCGATTCAAAACAACTTTGAATTTATTGAGTGCTTCGTTGCTAGAACGGCTCCAAAGTCACCGTTTACTTATTCCTAAGCCAAGTAGTAATGGAATTGAACCAACATTAGAAGTTAAAAAACTTCTGCCTGAAGCGGGATTTGAACCCGGGACCTTCTGCATTGGAAGCAGGGATGCTAAGCACTGGACCAACGAGCCACCTACTGGACCAACGAGCCACCTATTACAATAACTGTTCAGTGTAGGTATTGTATAGATCAGCAACTTAACATATGTGGTTAAAAACCATTTCGAATTATTAACTTCAAACATGGAACAACAAAAACTTTACGACGTAGTTACATCGAAATATATTCTACTCCCCTCTAACACAAAGTATTCGTTTTATACACTGCAAGACTTGTATATCTAAAACCGTGCATGCACTAATGTAATTAATATTGTGAATTATTTCTAGTTGTTTCCAAATGTGCTTAAAACACAGTAATAATTGTTTCGTTTCGTTGCATCTCAGAATAGTCGAGTTTAATTTATTTAAGTGTTTTTCTCTAGTCTTTCTACATGGAAATTTCTTACCGAACAATTATAGTGATACATTACATTACATAGGACAAAACAACGATGATAATCTAATAATCTTCTACTGTTTCAAATTACATTTCTCACTCAGCTAACTCAATAATTACTAAATGGATAATAAACTTTGTGCAAACATAAAACTTTATGCGTAATACATTGTGATGTAATCATGTTAAGTTGTACACTAATTTTATTGTGAATGTGTATCGGATGTAAATGAAGAAATAGTAACACTCTATCTAGGTATTAAACACAGTTTTATTATAGTTTAAAACGAATAACGTGTATGTGTATTATAAAACAGACTGAAGGATTTAGTGATTTCTTGGGGTGGATGGTTTAATAAAATTCTTCATCATTTTTAGTTGGTGACCGATAAGAATGAATGATGATTATAGAAATTGACTTCCTCTAAGAGGTTCGAACCCTTGTCCATTAATCTCATGTGGATCGAGTGGTTCACGAAATGTATGATCGATAGCTTAGTTATAGGACAATGATTAAAACAGGCATTAAAAAAACGATGTTATTTAACTCGTTTTAAAGATATTCGTGACTAAACACACAAATAACATTGCAAAACCCCCACGGCAACACGTCGTGACGTCACGGTGGGGCTGACCAATGAAAATCTATATTCCATAAGGTGGTAGTCCCCGCTCTCGAGCTCGCGCGGCCTCTCCGTGACGCCCCAAACCCTCGGCACGCCCACGCACAGGAACATTTTCCCACATCTGTCGCTACAGTTTTCACCGCCTGGCCTTAAGCTACAAGTGGGTATTTTTTTCGAGCACGTCCGAGTTCGTCTGTACGTCCTCCCGACGTGTTTAATGTCGCCAAGTGTGCGTATTTGGCGCTGTCGTATTGCGGGAAAAATTGTAAAAAATTCAAATGTTTTTTGACAATTTGGCCACCGCTTTGGATCGAAAGTCAATTGAATGGAGCATCTTTTTGTAATGAACGGTTTTCGTAAAAAGTGTCCCGTTAAAAAGTTACGGGCACCCAAACACGAACAATGTTCGACGTCTCGATTTGACGGATTTGGTACCATTTTAATGTGTCACATTAAAACGGCTCTGCCCGTCGAACCAAACGAGATATAACATTCTGGTTTGTTTTGTTACCGGCGCTTACCCTTTAGGTAAGTGGGTTTTGAAATGTTTTTGAATCGTCCCGGAACTTTCGCCAATCAAATTGTGTACATTTGGTAATGTGTGTTTTTAAAAAGCGCGGCGAAGGCTTTTTTTCCACATTTTTGATTTAAAAACTTTCTCGACTTTTTCATTTTAAAGCACGTACATTAATCTTGATTAAATACTCGTGAAATTTTTAATTTCGTCCCGGTTCCTTAGTTATGGGCACTTTTCCATTTTTACGACACGCCTTCAGTCGTGATTTTTTTGCAGCAAGTTGGTACTTTCAAAATGGGTTTTGTTTCTTTAGGCCGATGCTCAAAGCTTGCCCGTACAGGGGCATGAAAAAAACATTTTCAAAAAATCCCCCTCTTACCGAATGACAGACGTTCGCGCAAAGCACTTTTCACGGCGATCTAAAAACACGCATACAAAATGTTTGTTTTTGTATATTAAAAGTGTGTTTTAAATGCCATCCAATACATTGTTGTGTTTATTATTAATAATTGGACATTTGTCTATTTATAAACGTTACTTTCAAAAATTAGACTTTACGGGTGTCCGAGTTACGGTGCTTTAACGGATTTCATCCGCCCGTGTTTTTGCCGGAATTTGTCTATGAGAATTTTTTAATGTCTAAAAAAACCATGTTAGAATTTTTTGTAATTTTTGATTTTCCGTTTCGGTGTATCCGAAGGTGTGGTTGACATATTTAAGGTACCCGGACGTACCTTTAACGTACCGGTTTTGTTATTTTTTAGCGTCATTGGTTAGATGTGTAATTTTGATTACTTAAATTTCAGCTTTGAACGGCCCTGGTATGTCCCGTTATGAAATCGAACAGCCCATTTTGGTATCATCGAAAAGTGCGTTTCTTTACCTTTCTGTACATGTGCATTTTATTGACGACACACTTACCGGGACGTACCGGGAAGTCTTTGAACGTGCGGATTGTAGAACTCGAAAAATTTTCTAACACTAAAATATTTCAACATGAAAATAATTTTTTACCAAAATTTTAATTTTTTCATTTTTTCAAGTTTTTTCAAGTTTTCCAAAAAATGGGGTACTTGAAAATTTTTCAAACACTTAGAAATTTTGAAACATGAAATTTTTTTTTCTTTTTTTAGAATCACACAATTTTCAAGTTTCTTCTTTACATAAGTATCTACGACCAATTACCGTGACATGTACATAGAAAAACTCGAAAATTTTTCCATCACTTAAAAATTTCAACATGAAAATAATTTTTTACCAAAATTTTAATTTTTTCATTTTTTCAACTTTTTTCAAGTTTTCCAAAAAGTGGGCTACTTGAAAAATTTTCAAACACTTAGAAATTTTTCAACATTAATTTTTTTTTTTCATTTTTCAGAATCACACAACTTTCAAGTTTCTTTCTTTACATAAGTATCTACGACACTTTGACGTGAAATGTACATAGAAAAGCTCGAAAAATTTTCCATCACTTTAAAATTTTTCGACATTTTTTTTCGACTTTTTTTTTTCAAATTTTTTTTTTCTTTTTTCCAACTGAAAAGTTTTCCAAAAAGTGACACAAAAAAAAAAAAAAGTGACAATTTCCAAAAAAGTCGAGTTTTCCAAGAAGTGACCTGCCCAAACGTGACAGCCAGCAGCGGCTCAAGGCAGCGGAGCGGTCTTGTATAATCATAGTTGGCTATAATTCACAACATACACTACTGTAAGTGTGCTTTTAAATTAAATGTTTTAAAAAACGGGGGTCACGGGCATTCTTTTTATTTATTTTTTACTTTTTTATTTATTTTGTACTATATCAGAAAGCAATTTTCACTGAGATAAATCTAAAATCGTTCACAGCAGACGGCCATACCCATAGAGTCATGTAAACTGTTACATCAAATTATACGTATGAACGAACAGTAAGTCTGACAAATGACATTTTTTTTGCGAACAACACTCATATATCATAATTCATAACACACCGAACAACGTGTATGTACGAAGCACATTTATTTTAACTGGTTGATTGAACTGTGGCGAAGATGCTCAATTGAGAGTAAACTTACATATTTCGCGCATAAAATCGTACACATAGGCTTAGGGTGACAATCTGGAGACGAACGAAACCATTCAACGCCCAATTAGATTCTCCATTCTATCGCGGGTCCAAATGGGGTTAAGATTTGCGTTGTTTGTAGTGAATTATGATATATGAGCGTTGTTTGCAAAAAATGTCATTTGTCAGACTTGCTGTTCGTTCATACGTATAATTTGATGTAACAGTTTACATAACTCTATGGGTATGGCCGTCTGCTGTGAGCGATATAAGATATATCTCAGTTCAAATTGCTTTCCGATGCTTCAAGGCGGGAGGTCCACCTACTTTGCTACAAATGAGGTTTTTGCACTGGCCTTAATTACGATAAAGTAGCAGAAATAGTAGTAGTAATTCAGAGGAGAGTAGTCACCCATCCACCTCCTAATGGTCGGTTCACACAAATGTTTAAGGTTTAAGATTTAAGATTGAACTATAGGAAAACAACGTAAGCGTTCACAACCAGTGCTAGTTTTAGGAGCCAGTGTTTAAGGTTTAACAAAGTTGACTAAGGTTCAACTTTAGATCTGGAATTCTTAGACCAGCCAATGAGAGGTGACCTTTTATAAATTCGGCCAATTGTAGCCATCCTACTAAAGTAGTTGAGAGAAATTCATTTCTTAGGACAGAATCTTAAATCATAAACCTTGAATCCTTAAACATTTGTGTGGACCGACCATAACCTAGCCCGAGGTTGCTTAACTTACGTGTTCGTATGGGAACCGGCTAAGCGACCGCGGCTAAAAGCGTGGGCGTGTGGAGTAAACAGTCGGATGGTTTTCCCTGCGTGTTCGGAATGCAGAGTATTTTAGGCCGGTGTTATTGAGAATGATGACGTCAGAGATCTCTTCCACAAGTGTTTCTCCCCTCACCCTTCCCCCCCCCTCCCCCCCCCCCTTAACATTGAAGTATATAATCCCACAGTACGCTGGAGAGTGTTGACCGTTGCTTAGGAAGCAAACACCATTAAACATTCACACTTTCTTTTTTTACCATCGTGAACGGTTTGTTGATGTAGGTTATAATTGTCCATACCGACGTACTTCAGACCCTTAAAGGCCGTTTCACAATTGAAATAAGAGTTAGTTTAGCAATAAATAGCAATAAGGTTTAAGCGAATTGCAACATACAATAACAACGCTGTGGTTCACAACCGTCACAGTGGAATGAAATAGTCATAAGAAATTAATCAATTCCATTTCTTATTTCAACTTCCCATAATGCACCTTATAATGAACCAATCAAAACGCAGAAGAGCCATATGAGAAGGTTAACTACGCAAATCAAAACAAAAACAGTAGTTGCTTGTTATTTCACTATTTCACTGTTTCTTATTGCAAGTCTTATTTCAATTGTGAATCGGGCTTTAATATCGCACCTTAGTGTTTTTAAGATAATCAACATATTTCTGGCGTTCTTTCACACAGTCATGAAGTATTTCGCTTATTAGTAGAGTGTAAACCTCATATCCTTATCTACAGCCCTCAATGCACGCTGTTTCTATGAAAATGAACAGATTCCGAGAGTTCTGTCACACATTCGTAAATAAAGTCTTCCACTGAGTAGTGTACACAAGTCTCATGAGCCATGCACGCTTCTGTTCCAGGTAACCAACCAAAGATTGTATGTATATTGTCCCTTATAATGGACTTGTTTCAATTCACGCAATTTACACCCACCTACCTAGTACCTATATCTTCTTCTTTTGTTCCATTACTTCTTGTCAGTTCCATTATTTCTTGTCTTAGGAATAAGTAAACGGTTACTTTGGAGCCGTCCTAGCAACGAAGCACTCAATAAATTCAAAGTTGTTCTGAATCGGCCTTGTTGATTACTGACATTTGTCCGCAGGTGTTCGCACTGTCCAATCACTGATTCATATGTTTCGTATTTGAAATATCGATCTTTGATTGGTCATCGCTCACTCGTCGATGGTGTTCGGAGCCTACAGGATAATTGGTTTAGTCGCTTTAAATTAAAGTCTCCCACTGCAAATCAGTTTCGTTACTGAGTGGGTAGACTCTAAATGTGAATTTATTTATTTATTTTATTAGATGGTAGGAACTTTTATAACGTTATCGCTATTCACGCGATTCACATTCATCTACCTTTACTGATTCCCTGGAGTTCGATATTCTAATAAAGTACCTAATAAAACAGAAAACTCATTGATCTTTAATCAAACACAATGTTTATAGTCTCCACTGTACAACCGTGTATTCGCATGCATATTTAGCTTCATTTAAAACGAGTGCGATAGATATTTGCGTAACCACACGAGCCTTTGACATCAAACGTGTGTGCATGTTAACTGATTTTACGCTTTGTTTGTTTACTAGTCGGATGTGCAGGGTCGTAAATACAGGCCAGTAAAATTAATGTTTGGATCTTTGCGTTTGACATTTACGAACACGTGTGTTTACAGCGCGCTATTGACGGGATGTTGACAGGTTCTTAAGAGGAAGGACTACTAGCCAATATTAATACCCGCGAAATTAACGTATTTTCGTCATATCTCAACAACGCCACACAATATCGAAACAGTGACACCTACGCATATTTTGGATTCGTGAGAGCTCAATACCAAATGCAAAAGATTTCGTAGATTGTAGTAATTATAGTTGTAATTTGTAATTAACTTGTAAATTAATTAAATTCGAAATAATAATTATAATTACTGCAAACTAATAAATCTTTTTCATAAGGTATTGAGCTCTCACGAATCCAAAATATGCGTAGGTGTCACTGTTTCAATATTGTGTGGCGTTATTGAGATATGACGAAAATACGTTAATTTCGCGGGTTTTAATATTGGCTAGTAGTCCTTCCTCTTAAGAGCGAAGGATACCTCTACGTCAAAAACCGCAGACAATGTTCATTTTTTAATTATATCTCAAGATTAAAACACAAAATCGAAAATCTGAGAAATCATAGCGCTGTGGTTTGGTAAGCCCTATACATACTGAATGACAAATGTATCTTATATTATAATCAGTGTGACTGTGATACTTATTTTCTTGGTAATTTAAGGAAATTATTATCACAGTCACACTGATTATAATGTCAGATACATTAATCATTCAGTCTGTAGGGCTTACCAAACAACAGCGCTATGATTTCTCAGATTTTCGATTTTGTGTTTCAATCTTGAGATATAATTAAAAATGAAATTTTTGCGGTTTTTGACGTAGAGGTATCCTTCGCTCTGTGGAAGCAGAGAGTGGAAATGTAAGGTGTTTTGTAACACATTTTCAATTTTTTTTTGTAAACAGGTAAATATTATCAGGTTCTACAGACGACGAAAACTAATTAATGCAAAATTTATAACGTTTTGATTAAATTTGACAATATTGCATTTAATCCGAATGTCAAGAATTTCGCATTTTTTATTGAAACAAAGTCGATTCTTTCATATTAAACAGCACTAAACTATCTTAAATATTTTACTTTACGTTTTCACAATTTTAAACCGTTTAATTTACCATATTGATTTTTGGTCGACTGGAAGTATATTTTTGATTTAAAATCAATTTTTATATGTCTTTACCCACTCAGCCACAAGAAATGATTTTAATTGCTTTTTAGTATATATTAAACGCATTTTTAAGAGACTCCAGTTTCACTCAAAATTGTTTTACAACATTACGAAAGAGTTTTCTCACTGAATTACTATCGAGTTAGCCAATTAGCTCAACTCTGAAAGCAGACCTTACTTGTCCGTATATTTCCATTGAAACTTTTATTAACATTTTTGTTTTCATTTTCAGAACTGGAAATTAACTTATACCATTTTACAACGACATGAAACCTATGAATACATATACACAAGTTGTTCTCTTTTATCAGTATAGATACAGTTTGTTGATAGTAACTAAATTACCAGCCCAATTAGTAATTCATGAATGCTTTTTATCTATAAGGTTGCCTCCCAACTCATGTCACCATACAAAATTAACGTCGCTGTGAATATAAATAATGAAGTATACACATGCCCAACACAGATTAAAGTAATCTAGATAGAATTTTCTTTCAACACATTATTTTCAAAATGAAAAATCTCAATAGGTTTTTGAAAATTAATTACACTGAACACTTTTATTTTTATTAAAAAATACAGCATTGAAAGCGATATTTATAGTAATAATCAGTACCTTTAACAGGGTAAAAAAGAATAGTCCCTAAGAATAAATGTTGGAAACCAGCAAAAGATGATTTTCAGAATTGATCTTGAGTGCCATGATTAGCTCTATCTAAGGATCCTTGATGAATTCTGAAAAAGGTCTATTGTCTTGTGTCAAACACAAGCGCGCACACAGTTCCATGCCTATGGGATGTGAGGCCTAGAAAAGTAGTAATTGTCTTTAACTATTAAGAAAGACATGATTGTCTGGTCTACTTGGCCTGGAATATATCACATTTTTCCTTATTTGTGTTTGCTATAGCCTACCTATTTAATATGGTCTCGAAAAGTTTGATTTCAATTACTAGAGATATAAAGCAACTAGAACCATCATCACTATCCTAGAAATTTAATTCTCAATTAAATTGTTTGTTATTAAATAATTGTTTATAAATGTTATATTTGCTTGTTTAATATGACCTTGAAAAAATAGATTTCAATAGTGGAGATAGATATAAAGCAACTAGAACCGTCATCAACATCCTACAAATTTAATGATCAATTTAGTTATTTATCATTATGTAATTGTTCATAAATCTTATATTTGGTTGTTTATTTATTACGGATCTTTATGCTCAATATTTAATTGTTTAATTATCGAGTGCTAATAACAGCCTAATATAAGTTAAAAATTTCGGACAAACACGGTTCAAACATTTCACGCACTACTCACCCACTGCGCGTAAAATGTTTTAACCGTGTTTGTCCGAAATTTTTTACTTATATTATCATTTTCCGGTTAATGAGTCATGGTGTGTGTTATTAACAGCCTAATGCTTGAACATGAATGCCCGATTCTCAAAATAGATATCCAGAGACAAAACAATTTCTTTCTTTCCACCGAAACATCCAATCTTAGCTACAACAATAGAACACTCCCCTTTATCTCACTTCTACCATTACAACTTTATAAATAGTCTACTCAACTCACAACTCTTTCTCCGTGAAGTGAAGTGTAGAAGCTCTCTCTTCGACGCTGACAGATGAATTTATTGTCTATTTCCTGGGGGTTGATCGTTGTGTATATAACTCATTGGATGGTCAGGTCTACATTCCTTTGCTTATACTCTGTCCGAGGCAAAGCTGAGAACGCCACAGGACATTTGTTTCACTCCATTTACAATAAGTTGCTTGTACAACCCGAGTGCGACCGCAGATTCCTTGAAACTGTTGGGTCCGAACTGTCAAAAAGTAATCAAATGTAATCGTTTGTTTGTTGTGTGGACGCCTATTATTTGACTAGATGTTGTGTTTCCAAGAAATGTGTGCATAGTTGAACTTCTGTTATGGTTTCCGGTAATGAATTCGGGGATTTCGTCTCATGTTTGTGCTAGCCAGGTAGTGGGGGTGTACATCATTTGAGAAATGCCAAGATCGACTGATTTTCTTGTTCTCAACTAAGCCACGGCCCTACTGTAGTATTGCTATCAGAACAGTCGTCGTGAATCACCCACAGAGGTAGAAAACAAATGCCTGCCACGTTGTGTCTTTACAGTGAGGGGAAAATCTATCTATATTTAGACACGATATCGATTTCATATCGATATAGGGACTCGACGATTGAGGATTTTGTTTTTTTAGATTTTGATGAAATATTTTTATGTTGCATTAGACAGATTCCCTTCTGGATAGAACAATGTTTTGAATTTTGAATTGAAAAATTCGTTCGTCATTTAAAACAGCGTCGTTAGATTCAAGACACCGTCGAATAGAATTTCATTTCATTTCATCAGCAGGAAATACAATATTGACAACTACATATTCTGTATTTATCCACTTTCACACGGTTTCAAACTCGCGTCTTATCAAAAATTGTGTGTGGAATTGTGCAATTCCTTTCCGTCAACCCGTAGTCTGAGGTATCTATCTGCCAAACATTGCACCTCTAAAAAAACATCTTTCCGTCAACCACATATGTATTATTCCACTTTCACATGGTTTCAAACTCGTGTCATAAAAAATCGTGTGTGGAATTGGGCAATTCCGTTCCGTCAAACCGTCAAGCATTGAACCTCTAAAAAAAAAAAACTCCCCGTTATATTTACGCGCCTAATAAAACAGCCAGACAAACACACATAAACCACGAAATATCACCACCTTTTAGGATATACACTTCACCCTTCGATGGGCTCTCCACACAATATATGTGGCCATATAAAGGATGTCGGATTGATTTGTGCGTTGCGTGGACATACGCTACGGCAACAGTCGCGATATTGGACTTTTATTATCATTACGTCTGGTCAGTTTGGGTCAAGGAAAGAAATACTGAACCCGCCACAGCAGAGCCCGAGAATTTTAGGTTTTTCCGATCCTATCTCTAAAACAATTTAAAATCGAAATTGTGAGAAGATACACAAGACAGATATTACCAGGGTATACAGATTGAGATAACGAAGAGAAAAATATATGCAAAAACAAAATTTATTACGTTTGGATTTATATATGCAAAAACAAAATGTATTAAGTTTTTTTTATTTATATATTATATAGCTAGTTTATTCTTTCAAACATACAGTTTAAGATACATTATACGAAATTAAACAAATCAACAAAATCACTTTGAAAGAAGCCCACGTAGGGTAAATATACCCTGTGTACGTGTGGGCTATCTTAATTCAAACAATGAAAAATGCATACCAAAATACCAAAAGTGCTTAATAAAATACATTCTACATTATGTGGTCATAATACAATTATATAACACAAAGTTTAACTTTAATGATACTAAATAAATACAATTAAATGTGAGGATCGCGATAGTATTGTACTATCGTATTTAATCCAAACTTAATCAATGCGGGGGGAGGGGGGGGGGGGGGCGGAGAGATACACACTATCTCTTTCTGTGCGATGCGTCACTACACTGATAAAAACTCATCAAATATTTTACAGTTAATTAGAATCCAATAATGACGACAGATGGAGATAAAGCTGTAGCATCACTTGTGTGTGAGTGGTATGCATCGCTAAGTGTTACCTGGGGAAGTGGGGGGAGGGGGGGGGGGGGGGAGAGGAGGGGGGGATACTCCATATGTAACTCCCGCATGGCAGCCAACAAGAATTGTTGTGAATTTGATGGAAAATCGTTGAAACCGATGAAAATATGAAACCGTAATTATTTTCTAGGGTCGGTCTTACAATCTCCAAATAGAAAAGTTATTTGTAGCAATTAAGCTATTTGGAGGATTCCAAGGGCTTTGATTGGTGGTTGCCATGGAGACAACAATCTTTTCCACGAATAAGTAGTTATTGGGACATTGTAAGACTGGGTGACCTTATTCTTGAAACTTTACAAGACAGAGCCCCATAAACGAAATTTAATTAAATATAGGGAAATAATACATGTAGACAATAAAAAACAAACTTAAATGAGTTACTATGTTAATAAGCTAGGTTGGGTTATTTCATGTAAGAAATTTTATAAAATATACTACCTATAGAATTTCTGGCATGAGTTAAAAAATAAACATCTACGAAACTTCAATTTCTGCTTTGCTTTAAAATGTTTTTATAATAAGGAAAAATTTCAGAGCACAAAATTCCACAAAACAGAAAAACAAATCTGATCGGCTGAGAAAACATTCAAGCATAACATTATTCTTTTCGAGTGCTTTGCTTGTAAAATAATTCCATCTTCTGTTTACGTTACTAAAAGCAAAATTATTGGCTCGATCCCCAATCCCGCCATCCAGCCATGAGAAGATAGACAAACTAGTGGCGTTTTCCACTGGCCGCACTGGTGCGCACTCAGTGCGAGTCGCATGTTCCACTGGTAACGATAAATTGCACTCGTGCGGGTTTCGCGTATTCCACTGGCGCTCTTGCACTGACGCAGTGCACTCGAGTGCGCACTGAGCCGCACTGGCTTCGGGGGTCAGTGCGGTGTTTTCAGTGCAAATATGGCGGCCATAGACGCGGGAAAATTGTACGTGGAAATGGAATTGCCAAGTATTTTCGTCAGATAGTGAAGCTAAAATCGAACAAACATCCCGATATAATGTCTAGTATGTAGTTTGTAAATCTATTTCTGACCATCGTGTTCTTATTACACTTCTTTTATACATATATATTTAATATTAATTGTAAACTGTATTTATTCTTGTTCTATTGTATTTGCCATTGTGGTACTTTGTACTGTTGCAAATAAAGACAACAAACAAACAAACAAACATCTAAAAACACAACTGGAAGATGTTGTTTACCACTATTCTGATATAGACGCAGTACGGCGTTATTAAGTTTGAGGTTATGTTCACCCTTTGCCTACGCTATTTCATGGAACTTAATTTCTAGTACTTCTTATGTAGCCTAGTTAACGACTGTACCTTCTAGCTGCAGTAACTTGATTGAAGTTGCTTTGTTATCCTCTAAAATGCCTTTCATATCGTTTAAACATCTTGATTTTTATCACTTTTACCGCCAATTTGTTGCACTGAAAAAATAAATATGTTCCACTGGGAGTTGCACTGAGGGCAACACTGGTGCCGTGCATCACGTGACTGTGACGTTTCAGGGCGCACTCAGTGCGGCCCAGTGGAAAACGCCATAGGTTAGGTTGAGGCGAAACTGAACAATAGACATACAAGTGGGATTTGAAGTTTCTACATTGGGTCTCCAGTCTGCAATATCCGTCACAATAATATTAGATAAAGTTAAGCTTTTGATCGTACACAATGAAATAAAACCGTGCATGTTTTAAATCGAAGTATACCAATATCATAACATCAAACACATTACGTAGTACGTTTTGTTATTTTCAAAAACAGTTAAATATTGTTTCATATATATATGTATATTCGAGTACGTGGAATTTTGAATTAAGTTATATCTGTGACACATTGATTTACATAGTTTTAAAACACGGGACAAAATAAAGAGACGAACATAAATACAAGGAATAATCTACAATTTTCTTTATGAAAGTTAGCGTTTCTGTGATTAGATATATTAATTTCTTTATGTGATTACATTTTCTTTTTTAAATCTCTTATTTTGTTACTAATATATATTGGGAATACATTTTATAGTATATGTATTCACTATTCAGTCACAAATGTATTATGTGTTTTTATAAGTTTTCTGACGTCAATTGTCATTTGTTGTTATTAGTGTATGTATTCTTGTATGTACACATGTATGAAAAATAGCAAGCTTACTAAATAAAGAACTTCTACTACTATTGCCTAATGCTAGGCCTCCGCTATATATATATATATATATATATGATTTCTCAGATTTTCTGTGGCAGTGTTTTCGTTTTTATATGCAAGTGTTTTTTGGTTGTTGTGGTTTTTTATTTATTTGTTTTTGTATATTTGTATGTCTTGAAAAAGACGACGCTAAAGTCGTCGAAACGTTGAATTATCTTTATAAATAAAATTTAGATTGGTTTAATCGTAAAATGTATCCTTACTTTATATATATATATTTTTTTTTTATCAATAACGCTAAGTATATATTAATTTGAAATGTTGAACAGTTGTAAAAATGCAACGAGTGTTATTTAGAGATAAGCTACGTACCTTGTCTTTCCCACTGGTTTTCTTTATTTTTAATTGAAAATCCAATTAAAACCATAATGAACCATTATCTTTTTACGAGCCGGGTTTCCGCGAGTGGGGATTTTCTTTGAAACGTGGCGAGAATCCAGGGGTTTCTATTCAGCTACTGCTACTCACTCTTGCAATTATAGAACATAAGATAGAAGCCGCAGTTCACGGAAATACACAGACGCAGTTCGCTACAGTTGAAAAGAGAGCAGTTTTTATGTGGATAAATATACTTACAAGAGCTTCTTGCCTCAAATTGAAAAAAGTTGTTGATAAGAAGCTAAATTATTAAACAGACGAACAGATAATTTATTTTTGTAGAAAGAATCATGATAAAAAAAATATAGTCTACCCACTCAGTAACAAGACTGTGTTTTCAATGGGGGACTTTAGTTTAAAGCGACTAAACCAACCCTGTAGGCTACGAAAACTATTGACGAGTGAGCGATAGCCAATCAAAGATCGATATTTCAGATATGAAACACACGATCACCTGCGGACAGATGCCAGAATCAACAAGGCCGATTCAGAACAACTTTGAATTTATTGAATGTTTCGTTGCTAGTATGGATGATACTGTCTTTATTGACAAATCTACATCAAACGTAAAAACATCAACAAATTTTCAAAATGTAATCAGTCAAGTTTTATGTAAGTATTGTAACCTGCAAGTACACAGCAAGATCCCTGTATCAAAATCACCAGCAGGGCGATTCTGAATAGGCGAAGTTTATCACCAGTTTTGGTCGTTACTGAAAGCGAATGCAAGGCGGTGATTGGAGCTCATGATCTTTTTGTAACGACCAAAACCGTTGATAAATTTATCGTCGCCCATTCAGAATCGCTCTGCTGAACGCTAAAAATTATTTTGATTTATTTCTACCACCAGTTTACCACTTTTGTGGATAGCAAAAACGAAAATTTCCTTTGATTTCCACCAAAAATTCCTCCTCCTGTTTTTGGTAAATGCATTCAAAGTGAAAATAAGTAATAGAATCTGTGTTTGTTTTGTTTGCTGCTTTAACTCACTAGATCGAGGAAAATCCTCTTAAAGGGAGAATAGACCTTCTAATGGATTTTTGAATAGTCTAGACTAGTCTCATGTTTAAGTGGTTTGATAAGTTGAGAACTTTAATTAATCTTCTTTGAATTAACTTTGATTACTTTACCTAATTTCATTCTCAACCAGATTAGAACTAAAACTCTTTCCGACCAACTTCTTTGTGATTCTGTCTCCAGCCTCTTTCTGACTAACTTCTTCGTGACTCTTCCCCACCTCTTTCCGACTAACTTCTTTGTGATTCTGTTTCCAGCCTCTTTCTGACTAACTTCTTTGTGACTCTTCCTCTTCCCCGCCTCTTTCCGACCAACTTCTTTGTGATTCTGTTTCCAGCCTCTTTCTGACTAACTTCTTTGTGACTCTTCCTCTTCCCCGCCTCTTTCCGACCAACTTCTTTGTGATTCTGTTTCCAGCCTCTTTGTGACTCTCTTGGTCGCGTCTTTCTGCCTAGCTTCTTTGTGACTGTATACCACGTCTTTCCGACTAACTTCTTTGTGACTTGCTACCCCACGTCCATCCGACTAACTGCTTTGTGATTCTTTTTGTATTAAAGAAGAAATCAGGTGAAAATCGACAGCGCTATCGTTTTTTAAAATTAGTATGTTTTTTAAGAATGATGTCATTTTCCAACCAAAATTGATATTGTTATTTTTCTGATGTCTATATTATTAATACAATATTGGAATACAATGATGCGATACACTGAATTTAATGATGCCGAAACACCGATAATCGAGTTCTATAATTCACGTCAGTTAGGCTTTCATCTTCTGAACAGCCTATATCCTTTATGACAGAACTCGTCAAATCAGGAAACCCTACAACTCTACGACACAATGAAATCACTTTATAGCTTTCTTACGCTTCACCAGTCGGCGAGTATTTCTATGTTTTCTGTTTGACTTAAGCCACATGTTGAAACGTCACAACAAAGAACAAACTGAGCGTACGTACAACAATATACTGTTGTGGTATAATATATTTCATACGCCGCTTTACGATCGGCAGTTTCCTTTATGTCCTTCGTTTACGACTTGTAGTTAAGTTGATGTAAGAACTGCTGCACCGTTATTCTTAAAATGTTTGAAACGTTCTATTTACGTAGCATGTTGTAACGAGCCAGGTTAGGTTGCACCAAAGTTTTTAAGCATAGATTAGTTTAAAACCGCGCCATGATCACCAAATTTTGATTAAAACATTCATGTAGTAAAATGATTGCTTTTAATTATTGTATTTTAATACTGAGTAAGGAATAAACATCAGGGCCCTGATTCACAAAGGTGCCCAAGTACTAAGACGGCCTAGTTTAGGCAAATCTTATTGATATGAATCACGCAAATGTCGTTCTGCAATGTCATAAAGATAAAATGTAGTAAAATATCAACAACTAATAATATTTATTTGTGAATGTGTAGTTATACCAAGAGATGATTTATCTTGATTTATCTAGTTAGGATTGGCCTAACTTAGGACAGCTTAGAGTTAGGCATCTTTGTGAATCCAGGCCTAGGTTTCGAGTAACTATAAAACAACGAACTATGAATACAAGTATTAACACTACTAATCATGACAAATAACAAAATATGACAAGAAAGTTGTATCAATAATCTGTATTTATATTTAAAATAATGTATGTTAAGTGTTCAGTCTTTTGTTGAACATTATAGGATTATTTAACAGAATGTTTACAGAAAAGCAAGGTCATGACCGGAGTTTTATCATATCAAATTAAAGCCATGCTTGTATTTGGCCTTAGAGCCAGTATTACGAGAAGCTAATAAAAAAGTTAATAGCTAATAATTTGTTTTCACCATAGCAACAACCAATAAGAAGCCTGAAAATCCACATCATAGCTAATAAGCTTCTATTACCTTCTTTATTAACAGTTTATAATACTGTTTTTTAGTACAAGAATGAATTTTCGATCTACCTCTTGAATCTTCGTTTTTATGTCCCGTTTGTTTATACACGAACCAACAAATATTGGATCAAAATAACAATCATATTTACGCTTGTAGACAGTGGGCGATAGACGCTTGACACGTCACAGTCAAACTTTGTTGATTGTTATTGATTATTGATTGATTATAGACGTTTGAACGACCGCCCATGAGCAAGTTTAAGACTTTGTACATATTTTTATGTGGCTCGTTGGTCTAGTATATATAGGGTCATTCCTGCTTCCAATGCAGGTAAGGTCCAGTTGATTCCAGGTTCAAACTGGTGTTTTCTAAATTTTGAACTCGACTTTAATGATGATGATTGAATTTATTGGGTTTAAGGGCGCTTCAACCAGTTAGGTCATTTTGCGCCACCAAGATGGTGTTTTGCAAGCTAAGTAATTAAGTAACTATGAAAGTAGTAATTATGTTTTAATTTTATATGAATTTAATTTATATTATTTTATATTTGTATTTGGTTGTATTTAAAATTGTTGGAAAAACTGTGTGCGGACAAGAAATTTTAAAAGTTTATCACAATTCTCGTATGATAAAAGTTCTTCATACAACGGGGAAAGCTTTAATTGTGTTTTCAACACATCATGGTTGGTACATTCTGACAATATGTGACGCACAGTCAGAGTAACGTCACAAGTGTCACATTTTGGGACACCTTTTTCTCTAGTGAGGAGATAGCCATGAGTCAAACGAGTGTGGCCAATGCGAACCCGTGCCAACACAACCTCTTCCCGGCGAGAAAGACGAGAAGATGGAGGCCGAACTTTATTGATCAATTTAGGCATCACACTGTGCAACTTGTTCAGTTGCACTTGGTCCCAAGCAGCTTGTCGTTTATCTAAAATGACTTGTTTGAACGTACTCTTGACATCTGGAACAGGGACGATATCGAAGTCAACATGGCGATGTTGACAGGCTGCCTTTGCAGCCTGATCGGCCAATTCGTTTCCTTCGATTCCCACGTGTCCAGGTACCCAGCAAAATTCGATAGTATAATTCCTCGAATTGAGTTTCTCCAGATAAAACTGAATGTCTTGGACCAAGTGATGGACGGAATACATGATACAAATTGCTTGAAGTCCACTCATGCTATCCGAACAAATTAAAAACTTACCCTTTGGAGAACGTGATATATATTTCAGAGCTTCGCGAATGGCGACCAACTCTGCGGTGAAAACTGAACACATGTCGTGTAACCTGAATTGTTCAGTTAAGGCGGAGCAATAAAAGCTACATCCTACCTTGTTGTCAATTTTGGAGCCATCTGTGAACACCAAGGTAAACCCACGGTGTTCATGGCAAATTTCCAGAAAGTGAATTTTGAATTTTAAATCCGAAGTAGAGAATTTATCAAAACGACAAAGATCAAATCTCATAACTGGTTCCGGTATAATCCAAGGTGGATTAGTACCAAAAACCGAGTTGAAAAGATTTGGCATATCAAATTCTAAAAATGTAAATAAATGTAAAACACGCAAGCCCGTTGGTAATGTAGCCAATGGTTTACTATCAAAATGTCTGACAAATCTGTCGTTAAAAAGAATCTGATGTGATGGATGATTTGGTATAGCTCTGATCTTCATAACGTACGCGCCCATCAAGTAGTTTCGTCGCTCTGCCAAAGAGGACTCTCCTGCTTCAGCATAGATAATGATGATGATGATATTCAGGGTGTTACGTCCCAAATTTTTTGCAACGAGGCTAATCGAAACGATGAGTGGAAAAAACGAGGATGAGGATGAAAAAACGCTACATGACATCCATGCCCAAGCCAGGATTCGAACCTGGAACGCAGAGACCGCGGTTTACTATACCAAAGCCTAATTTACCTCTACCAACTGCGCCGGCCACTTGACTTTAATCCATCTACATCATATTGATATGTAAACGGTGACTCTGAAGCCGTCTTAGCAACGAAGCATATAACAAATTGCATAAATGTCTCCCACTAAAAATCAGTTCTTGTAACCGAGTGGGTACATTAAATGTACAAATTGTATTAATTGTACAAGGTTAAGTGTGAGGAGAATACGTGAAGTATATTATTATTCTTGGAGTTTAAAGGCACAAAACAGCAAGGTTATCAGTGCCTATTTAAGATTAATGTTTTAACATAATCAAATCAAGCCAAAAGCATTATGGGGTTTACACATTTTCCTAGGATTTAAGATTTAAGGAAACCATAGCAACGTTGGCTCTTATACCCAAAATTCTTAACCCAGCCAATGAGAGGCGACCTTTTTATAAATCCGGCCAATGGTAGCGAAACTAAGTAAAACAGGAAAATAAAACCTTAAGTCTTAAATAAGTATGTAAATCGACCTTAACAAGAAAGATAGTAGGTAATAACTTTCTTTAACGTTAACTAACACCAATCAGAAGGCTTATATCCATCAAATAGCTTATAACCTCCTAAACTTCCTTATTGGCTGTTTATAATACTGCTGATAAGTACACTGTTCTTTGTTGCCACACTGGAAAGTTTTGAACAAAATAAAAACTGAGCGTGCCTTTAACAACACCAATTGTTTTTTCCAAGCAACTATGAGGGCCATTATTTCGGTGGCGAAAGCACAATGACTCAATTCTAAAAATAGATTTACGACTTTGGCGCTGCCACGCATCTACTTCCGGAAGTGCGGTCAGTTAAGGGAAGGATACATCTACGTTAAAAACCGTACACAATTTTCATTTTTAAATTATATCACAAAGAATGGGCTTCGAAATCGAAAATCTGAATCAACAGCGCACTGTGGTTTAGTAACCCTACACATTGAATGCTCTAAGTTGTGAATTATAATATTATGATCAGTATGTTTTTTTTATAAATAATTAATTTTATTACTAATTATCGAATTATAATCAAAATACTAAGCTAATGGTTTTAATATTTTATTCAGTCTGTAGGGTTTACCAAAACACAGTGCGCTGCTGATTTAGATTTTCGATTTCTTGTTGTAATCTTGAGATATAATTTAATAATGAACATTTTCTTCGGTTTTTGACGTAGAGACTACCCTTCGCTCTTAAGGTTACTTCACCAAGCATATCATAATATGCTATTGGTGGTATCCATAGCAACTGATTATGACATAGTTTGTTTGTCCGCAAATATCAGCTCCCAATAAAATTGATGATTTTCAGAATTGACCCTTAGACGGAGTTAAAAACGGTCTTTAAAATCGTCAATGACAACAATGTACAACAATAAAAACTATTTTTCAAAATGTTATATCAAGGTTCATTGTCAATTGTTGAGCACTGTTGTCATTAAAGACTAAAGGCCAATCCACAATGAAAATTAACAGTAATATTTAATAACATTTACAGTTAAGTAGTACAACAATAGTAAGGTTTTAAGCAATCCTATTGACTGGTGTGCAACAATGCGCTTATGTCAGCCAATATGATTGGTTAAAACCTTACTGTAAACCTTCCCTAATACCTTATTGTTACATTGATGTTCATTGTGGATGGGCTTTAAGGGTAAATGAAAGATCAATAATAACAATGCGCAACAAACTACTTTTTAAATGTTATGCTAAGGTGAGTTTTTCGCTGTTGTGCATTGTTGTCATTGAAGATCTAGAGTGCCGTGATAAATTCTATCTAAGGGTCCTTGATCAACTCTCAAACAGGTATATTATTAACATATTATCCTTTTCCGTATAGGGCACTAGCAACACCAAAAGACAACAATGAAACAAATGAATTGAACTGATGGACAAAGAATCAGCTGTCAAAATCATAAAATTGCAACCATAGAAATAAAAACAAGTGTAGCAATAGTAACTGCTCGCCATTTAAAACTTTTAATGATAGACAACGACTTAGTGAAAGTTTTGTATGTGTTTGTTTTTTGTTTTGTTTTCCAAAATCAGAAGAAATTATTTTGTGACAGCTTGTTGTTTGTCCATCGATTCAATTCATTTGTTTCATTGTTGTCTTTTGGTGTTGCTAGTGCCCTATAACGACGTTTTGAATTCTACCCCGAGTATACAAACGACCCCCCCCCCTCCCCCCCTCCACCTACCAAGTGTGTGTATTGTTTACAATAACCCCACGTCATGATGTGGTTGTGTGTGGAGCGCGGTTTCCATACAACAATGTTTTCCCTCTCAGGGGTATTACGTATTACCCTGCAGCACTACCAACACTACACAACTAAACAACTAGTCTGACGCCGCTACCAACATACCGGTGTTAACTATGCACGTAACCGCGAACACATTGGCCAAACACAATTATTATCAATTAACTACTAGATACACGCGTGCGTGCGTGTGTGTAGGCGTGCGACCACAATAATTCGGGACTGTATGATACTGAAATAAATCATACTTTTATTTAATATGAATATAAAGAATGTGTTACTTAAAACGAGAATACATTGTTAGTATTGGAAAAATATATGTGTAAAATAAATACATGTTTTTAGCTAGAGGGTAAGGGCACTAGCGACACCAAAAGACAACAACGAAACAAATGAATTGAATCGATGGACAAACAACAAGCTGTCAAAAAACAATTTTTTCTGATTTTGGAAAACAAAACAAAAAAGAAACAAATACACATACAAAACTTTCACTTAGTCGTTAAATATCATTAAAAGTTTTAAATGGCGAGCAGTTACTATTGCTACAGTTGTTTTTATTTCTATGGATGCAATTTTATTATTTTGACAGCTGATGGTTTGTCCATCAGTTCAATTCATTTGTTCCAATGTTATCTTTTGGTGTTGCTAGTGCCCTATATCTACGGTTCACATAATTCGCGCGCCCGCCATATTTGTCCCAAAATGACATATGTGTTTACTTTCGATTCTGTTGCACATTTTTTTGAAACGTTTCAGATGGTGTTCGGTTGAAGTTCTTTTGCTTCTACTAATTGAAAATCAACATAAAGAAACTTTTGTCTCGACCACTCTTCTAATGATTTACAATCACAGAATCAATCACAATTTTTTTAAAGGTAATTGGGGCAGAGGGGGGGGGGGGGGGATATTAGTGCAAAAGTTGGATCTTAAAAAATAGGACGTGAGGCTAGAGTGTTAGATTTAGTAACGTTAAGATTTAGTATTTATTGTGCTCATTGTGTGGATTCAACCAGGATATGATAATTTAATTAATTTTGTTCATTATTGTATATATTATATTATGTAATTATTGTAATTGTAATAAATTGTAGTACTAATTGTAATTGTTGTAAAAAATGGCTAACTGAGCTACTTAATAAATATACATATATATCAATCAGGTAAGTTAAAACGTTCATTTTTCGTGGTCAGCATATTATTTATACGTTCTATTCATTGACAGTTCTACTGTCAACACACATTTCGTCTTCCATTTTGTTTATTGTGACATCACGCCCCAGACGAAACCATATTGTGATTAGTTACAGTAGAATAACTATACTCGTAGTATACACCGTCTACATTCGGATTTATTGTTAAGTATTTCACTTATGTATAGACAATATTGATTCCTAACACTGACCTACAACTAGTCTGTACACATTCTACTAATCCATCAATCGTTTCGTTACAATTGATGTATTGCCGTAGTTGCAATCGATTGCCTTCGTACATTTTCTAGAACGAATATTGAAGAAAAACAACGTGACAGTTGAGATATTGGCCGTCTGGCCATGTTGCATTGTGCATTGACTACTGAAGCCTAAGAAACGTATTTCATAACATGGCCCAGCGGAACAGAACACGGGGATCCCTTATTCGGGTGAATCCCTTGTCTCAAGGTTACTCCAAGGTTGTTTTGAGTAATAAGACGAATTATTCTATTGTGTCACGTAAGATATTCCTCGGGCATTATTTTCTAGAATATAGTTCTCTTACAACAACTTCGGTAATGCTTTCGTCATCAATCAATGTTGTGTTTACGGTCTCGGCCAACCCGAGCAGGTATTTGAATTAGCCACGGTCGCTGGTTGGCTGCCGCTCACCCACCCGTGACGGAAGCATTACCGAAGATGTTGTATAATTATACGACGAGTATATTTGCTTGAACAGGGGCACATTATGATACAGCTATGTTGTACATCTTATAGCAGGGATTACATAGACAAATTATTATTATTATTCATCACAAACCATTTCATTAGTACATGGGAAAGAACCATGAACCTTCACTCGTCATTAGTTCCTTCTAGTGTTCTTCAATTGTATTCAATAATGTTTAGTGCCTTTTAAATACACACATTTCCATACATACTTTATCTTCACACTGAACACAACTGACGCAAATAACCTTATAGTTGTTGACGTGGCCATAAAAAAAACCTTTCTAATCTAATCTAATCAACTTCCCCTCCTGATCGATATTGTTCACGCCCACTTGTTTTAGTACTTCACCAATCAACCTACGCCATGATAACGATTGCCTATCTGTCAGTTAGCTTCCTATTTCTATATTTCTGAGGTATATGTTGAGGTGTTAACACAATCTTTCATGATGCCTTTTATTTACTTATTTATTTATTAGCAACACAAATACAGTCATAGACCATTTTACATTGTGTGTATCTTAATCTAAACAAGTATCAAAAGTCTAAATTAATAACCAACTAATTAGATAATTGATCAACTAACTAATTAGGTAACTTATACTAGCTATCAATCTAAAGTAGCCTTATTGTTGCTGTAAAGGAATTTGCAAACCAAACCTCTACAGACCAGAACAACCTTATAAATAGTGTAGCAGAATGTTCAGGGTTCGATTCCCGGTTCGGAACTTTATAACATGTTCACACATTCTCTTTGGCTCAATAATAATAATTCAAAATGCGATATTTCATTCTTTCATTTCACATTATTCACCATCCAGTAGTGTTTTCGATATAAGTTTGTCTGAAAACAGTATGCCATTTAATTTTCT
This sequence comes from Isoperla grammatica, assembly GCA_945910005.1. Lineage (NCBI taxonomy): Eukaryota > Metazoa > Arthropoda > Insecta > Plecoptera > Perlodidae > Isoperla > Isoperla grammatica. Next base: position 7,770,198 of record OX246744.1, read on the forward strand.
CATCAGTCACAGAAATGAATCGATTGATTAGAATAGAATAGAATTAATCATCACGATACAAAATTTAACACCTCACATTCCTGCCAACTTAGATTATCATTCCTTTATAAATTGTAAAAAAAAACGCGTGTCGACAAAAAAACCTGCACAACGATTGTTTCCCGAAACATCCGAATTATTCCAGTTCAACGAATGTATTTCCTTCCACAAATCGATAAACACACGAACGATGTCCATGCGTTGTTGATGAAATGTGCCATAAATAGGCTCGACCTACGTCATCGAAACTGGAGGCCTACTTTTTATAATACTGACCTCTTGAATTATTGATAAGGTCGGGGGTATCAAGGTTATAGATCGGGACAGAACGTATTTCACTCACCTGTGGAGTAGCCACGGTGGTCTTTCGCCCTTATCAGCGATATGGAGTGATAAGGAATAAAGGTAAAAGGGAACACTCACTGTAAAAACCCAGAAAAAACGAACATGGCTCAATAATAATAATAATTCAAAATGCGATACTTCATTCTTTCTTTCACATTCTTCACCAGACGGGGATTAAAAAAACGAACATGTTTTTACCTATGTTTTAAGATCCCTTCAAGATAATGAAAAAATGATTCTTATCCGACATTTGATTTATAATCGGCTTAGCAAAGAACAAAAAACTTTCACATATTTACATTGTTATTTCTGTTCTAAATTAAATAATGTATAACAATGGATGATTATCAGAATTGATCAAGAAAGCCGTGATTTGCTCTATCTAAAGGTCCTTGACAGTTATGTTGAGGAGCATTTTTCATTGTTTTGCATTGTTGTCATTGCAGACCTAGAAGACCGTGATTAGCTCTATCTAAGGGTCCTAGATCAATAATGAAAAAGGTATTTTACAACATTTGAAAGATTATAAATTCATTGTATATTCAAACGCAAATCTCGGATGAGAATCAATTTCTTATGATCTCAAAGCGTACTTAAGATATCAATGAAAACCGTCGCCAATTATGATGAACCTGTTTATCATCTTGTAAATCCGTTTTGGTCATTCGTTGAACAAATAAACAGGTAATTTGAATCGCTTGTCATCTTGTTTACATTTGCAGTGAACAAACATGAGTATTAACTAGCTAGGTAGCACGATGTTTACTTTACCAGGACGAGGAAATTGACTTCAGCACGATCACAAAGTATAAAGTGTTAAATAAAATAAAACAGATAAATTCACATTTAGAGTCTACCCACTCAGTAACGAAACTGATTTTCAGTGGGGGACTTTAATTACAAGCGACTAAACAAACCCTGTAGGCTCCAAACACCATCCACGAGTGAGCGATAACCAATCAAAGATCGATTCAAATACGAAACATGAATCAGTGATTGGACAGTGCGAACACCTGCAGACAAAATTGTCAGAATCAACAAGGATTCAAAACAACTTTGAATTTATTGAGTGGTTCGTTGCTAGGACGGCTCCAAAGTCACCGTTTACTTATTCCTAAGACAAGAAGTAATGGAACTAGTTAGTTTACCATATCAAGAATACTACTGCAAAAGCGAAAAATTATTTGTGTATACACATCACAGTAATATACACCATTTTTGTACTAATCCTTGATGTAGGGTGCTTATGTGTCTGCGGTAGCAGAGAGTCAGAAATGCAGCGTTTCTGTTCGTGTTTAAAAAAAAGTTTAATCGAAATTTTGAAAGATACACAGGATAGATATTATCAGGTTCTACAAATAACAAAAACTATTTTTTTTTTGCAAATTTATCACGTTTGAATGAAATACGATACTGATATTTGTGTATTATCGTATTTAATCAAAACTTTACGGATTTTGCATTTATTTCTTTTCGTTATCAGTCTGTAAACCCTGATAATATCAGTCTTGTGTATCCTTCCACAATTTCTTTTAGTGATAAACCTTTCGAGAAAACCTTAAATTTTCACGTACTCAAAACTATTTTGCTGCAGATCATGTAGTTCTATTGTAGATTGACATGCTATTGTAGAAAAGACTGATATAATGTTAAAGCAATTTCCATGCTCGAATAAATTGATTTCGACAATTTTTTCCCGCCCATATTTAGCAAAACTTTTTTGCACAGTAAATTCATAACTGATAGACCTTGATCAATGATATTTTTTTAGATTAGCGTGTAAATACTCCGTATATATCATCTTATTTTAGTAATGCATCAATGTGTAATTCCTATCATTGTGAATATCCTAATAATTCCGTGACTAAAGATTGTTTGTAAAAATTACATTAAACGATTTTGTCATCCCAGGTCACAAAAACATGACGATATTAAAAATTGTCATTAGTTTAATGTGATGGTAAGCGGCGCATTGCTTTCTGTCACGATAGCTAGATTAGTAGGCCTATATACTGCGCAGATGTAGCCTACTTACGGCTCAGAGTAGATTAATCAAATGACCAATACGTTCAGGATTAACCAATCGATTTTTTAAAAAGCTTTTCCCCTCTCTAATTAATATTTTCTTCCATTTTCATTATATTATTTTATTTTATGATAAATTATGATTGAGTGTGGTCAAATCATTTCTAAAAGGTTTTAAGCAATACACAAAGGTAGGTAGGCAGGAAATTGTTGAATATTAATATGAAAAAACACGCACGAAATGAAATGAGTGGTATGTATTGAGCTTTCAAAATAGCCTAGACGCATTCTGGTGGCTAGAAAATAAACTATTATGAGGTAGAGTGTACATTATTGTTATATTGTTAAACCATCAAATGCGAGATAAGGAAGTTGCTTAAGTTTAGTTTACACACTCGTTTAACATTTAAGATTAAAGGTTTTATTTTCCTAACTGTTTTACTTAGGATCGCTACCATTTGCCAGATTTATAAAACGTCGCCTCTCATTGGCTGGGCCAAGAATCTTAGATATAAGAGCTAACGTTGCTATTGTTTCCTTTAATCTTAAACCTTGTGTGTAAATGCCATAATGCGTTTGGCTTGATTTGATTTTGTTATACCTTAAGTAAACCGACCATTAGTTGTTAGCTTGAGTCTCCAAAAGGGTTATTGCAAGCCAGCTAACGACAACAACGAAATGAATTGAATTTGTGGACAAGCCACATGTTATCAACAAAATAACATTGCCGATAAGAGAAAAACTCGTAGCCATGGATACTTCCACCAGTTCAAGTTTTGACGTCACCTAAACAAGAAGAGCGGCTTTTTTTCTACAATCCCGATCCCGATACCGATACCGACAACTGTGCGTGTAGGTTCTAAAATCGCAATTTTCCATTAATAATAATTACGTTGCTTACTTCAATGCACAATAACACTACACTACCATTAGCTACCTACCCGACTTCATGTACATTTGTCATGCAAGTGTGAGTGTGACTCCATTAGTTAATTGCGACCGGTAGACGCATACATACATATATAATATAATATACTTGTAGCTTGCACGGTGCAAAACATGAATATGCATCGTCACAACTAGGCAGCTAGGCTCTGAATGTATGGGTAAATACATGACGTGTGAATAATGAAGCGGGTGCTGAAAGCAAAGCCGTGTTGTTGACGACGTTATTTTTTGTTTTCACATCTGTTGATTGGTTTGAACTGGTACTCAGTTATTTTCTCTCTTCTGTGGCAACCTATTCATTTCCTTTTTTAAAATGTACTGTACGAGTATATACTTTAAAACGTGTTCTGTACTTACTATGTATTTCATTACTGTTTTCACTTTGTTTTACAGCTGTACGTATTTCACTTACTGTACAAAGAAGAAAATAAAGTTATATTCTATTCTATTCTGTTCTATTCCATTCTACATAATCTATTCTACATAATCTACATTTCAATGCTTGGGCAGCTAAAGTTAATAAAAAAGGATTTCTGCTACACCTCTCAGTTAAATTTCTTTTTCTTGAAATAACATTTCTGTATTTATTTTAGCATATTTCTTCTAGATTAAACTTTAATTATAGATTATATTGTATGAAAGTTATGTTTTGAGTTTTGTATAGGCCTACTATTTTATAATTCGTAATATTGCATTTGATAAAATTAATATTACAATAACGTCGTCGTTAACTGTAACATTGTTAGTCATTTTATTTTTGTATGAATGAGATGTTTGAATATTGTGTTCTTTCCTTTTTAACTTTATTTTCAAAATTATTCTTATAATATTATTACTACGACATACTATATTCTCTTATAAAGGTTCGATATAGAACTAAATCTAAATCTTATTTATACTAATCCCTAATACTAAAATCACGAGGAACTTTATCTATTTATTGAAAACTCTTGTCAAAGCTAACTTTATTGTAATGTAGGGCACAACGCCCTCTTTAGCCTGATGAGTGATGATTGATGAATGATAATGAGGAACGGAGGAGGGGAAGCCTGGTAAGGGCACGTAGCCCCCTCCTGTCGAAAAGTACCAAGGGGACCATCGGCTTTAAGTCCCATCCAAAAGGACGGTGTAACTTTGACCACTCATATAGGTTCCTCCACTAACCTGGACTGCCGAGCAGTTGACGAGAAGAACGAAGCTGTTACACAAGCTTTCGAACCCGCCAATCTGCTCTAACCAACGGTAACTAGTGTTGGCTAGAGCTAACAGATTTGACGTACCCTACACACTGTGTGTACACTGTTGTTAAATGCAGACCAAGGTCCACTTGAAATGCCCAATCAATTACTGGACGCATCGAGTGGCACATGGTCGCTAGCTTGGAATGACTGTAATGAGGTACTTGGGGGATTATATAATTGACGACATGGGTGAAATGTTGGTGCAGCAATGACAAGGGTTGAGAGGCTAAGCTGAGTGGGTACACAAATTGATGATGGCTACAGCTCAAAGTGAATAATTGTGGTGGAGTAGAGGGTCAGGGACTAATCTATTGAAGAATAATGAAATTTTTTGTGAAAATCTAAATTTTAAATATCGAAATAATTTGCTATGTTTTAATTGTTACGAATGTTGTGTGTTTTTGTGTGTGTGTCTTGATCACACTTAGGAAATTCGAATTTGAATTCTTTTCTTAATTTCGAAATATGGAATCCGTTTTAATGAGTATTTATTGACATTTACTAAGTGATTATTATATTGTAGTAACAATTCAAATTATGTTTGCCAAATTGATGCAACAATGAAAAATAAATAAATTTTAAGTATCGTATTGAGGATATGTCTTGTGGTTATTTACATAATTTTAAAAAGGTCATAAAAAATGTGTCAGGAATATATTTATTTGAAAATTTTGCCATTGGACATTAGTGTGTTCTGTCATCGTTTTAAACTCTTCTATTATCACGTCAATTATGACCATACAAGATATTAATGTGATTTACCTTTAAAAGATACTTCATTTAATTTTTGTATTTTTATTTTTAGATAAATTTTTTTATATTTTGCAGAAATACACTGAAATGTCAAAGAGCTTATAAACAATTCAAATAAAACTATATTGTACTTACAATTCTCACTCACAGGTCTGGAATAGTCGTCTTCTATCTCTCCAACGTCATTGCAGAAGATTTGCTGAGAGCTCCAACTGGAAATAGATGAAGAAATATCTTAATTAAATGCACTTTAACAATTTATAATACAAAACGTTGAACTACTTTAGAAAACACATTATACTTTACTTGAAATAAATTAATCTAAGTTCTTATTCAAAGAAGTTAGATCGTAATCCCTTATCGAGTTAAAAACTTTTATGCATTCAGAATTTAAAAAAATCTTAAGGTTTCTCTATTACTGTGATGAAAATACGAGTAAGATTACATTTATTACAACTTGGCAAGTTATTTTCAATCTAAGTTACCACTGAGATGTTTTTTACATTGGACAAAATTGGGTTACATTAAACGTACTTTGGAATAACTCTTGTATGTTTAGGAACAAGGTTAGTTTTGCAAAGTTGTGACTAGTTTAATAAAGCTTATGTAACTGTATGTTGCATTAAATTAAGTTATTAGAGAACTGTTTCAGTTTCAGGTTAGAGATTGTTTATTTATTAAATTACAGTTATTGCACTTTTGAAGTCGATGTTAAGCATAATGATTATCTTTATTAAGCGAGCGAAGCGAGCGTCTCCATTAGACTTTTATATCACTCATTTTTTTCTGTACTTTCTTTAGAATGAGTATTGAAATTTTCTCGAAACATCGGGTTAATATAGAATATTATGTATTTATTTAATATAAAGTATGAGCCATTAATGTGTTTTTTTAACGTAAACTAATTTAAGCGCCATGAAAATGTACGTCAAAATAAATAAATATATTTATTTGCACCTTTGCGTCGTGTGTGATTCAACATTTGATGTTATATAATTTACAAAACAAAAGTCAACATTTCCCCTTCAATATTACCAATGATGCAACATATCAACAATATTATCTTTGTTAAAACACTTTTTTCAATCGTAGTACACGGCAATAAATAATAAAATGCTTTTTCAAGCGAACGAAAGCAAAGTGCGTCCAATTTACTTTCTATTTCTGCCAAACAAGTGAATCGACCAGAAAAGAAAAAAGAAACACTTTCAACTGTCTAGAAAATCTTCCAGCATCAACGTGATTTCTACTCTAGGTTCCTACTCCTTTGTTACACTCTAATCCCCACATCTTTCCTTCTCCTCCTCCTTCTTTATCTCATTCTTCTTCTTTGTATAGCGCACACACTACAATTCAATACAAACCACCATGTTTACCTTGGTTGTTTCACCTCACTCGCCGTCTTTGTTTACCATCTGAAGATACAACAATAAACAAAGCGAAATGCTGCCAACCTTAGAAAAGAAAAACTCCCTAGGGATAATTATACAGAACACGCGCGCACGTTGTGTTTGTGTTTGATGAAAGGAGTTTACAGTATGGTCTGCATATTCTCTAACGTAGTAGAAGAGAGGGTTTGTGTTTAACATACCAACCATGAAGTATACTGGTGACGCCGTAAGAAGCGAGGTGTTCCTAAAATTCTGAGAAGAGACGGTCGCTCCACACGGTCTATTTCAACCTTGAGATTGCCCGATAGCTGCATTGTTATTGTCCACTGTATTGACTGCACCAACCGTGAATGGAATGCAATAATATTCAACAGCTATAGTAGGCTAGATCACCAGTCCCCCAACCTTCCACTCAGTAGCAAGCGTAGCGATTTGAAGCCATTTTGAAATGGGCAATTCACATGCTAATTTGGACCTTTCAGTACTGCTAGCGCTGCGATTGGCAGAAAGTCGCACTAGAGACTCATATTCCCGCGTGTGTTATTTGCCCAATTCAAGGTGGCTTCTAATTGACACGTTTGTGGTTGCTAGGCTGCGTATCTAGCCTACTATAGCTGTTGAATATCATTGATGGAATGCGACCCCACCACGTCTGACAACATGCGAGCGATATTACCACTATCCCTCCACACGTAATCCTGCATCACGTTCTCCTGAGGCAGGAGAACGTGATGCAACTAGATTTAGGTTGGTAGTTGTCACACGCGTCACTTCACTATTACATAATCCGTGACGTCAACATCTTGCAAGTTAACGCGACGCGACTATAGGTTTGTTCTGTTCTTTAGTCTACCACAGGAATGCGACCGCAGTATAATGCAGGGATGTAATTGTACATGTATTTATGTACTCTATATTCTATTTTGCAACGTGGCCGAGGTCGCAATAGTACAAATTAAGGGCTATATGCCCTGACAACTGTCAAATTAAACACAGGATTTATTGCTATGGAATTGTTTTATCACAAGCTGTTTTAGCTATGTTAGCTTTCATACTTAAAATTCCTAGCCCAGCCAATGACAGGTGACATTTTATAAATCCGGCCAATGGTAGCGATCCTAAATAAAACCGTTAGATCAAATAACTACAAAACTACAAACTACAATAACTACAAATAACTTCTTCCGCGATAATAAAACAGTAAGAATATTAAAATCTTAAATCTTACGAAAGTATGTAAACCGACCTTTACGCAATAAGTTTTTGTGTCTGCGACTGTACATTAATTTAGACACAAAACGAAGAAAGTAACGTTTCCCTACGGTAAAGAACGCACACACGAACAACAGATGAAGTGAAGAATCGCAACAACACTGAGAAGAGAATAAACGTAATTCTACAAAAGAAAGTTTCCGCTGGGATTTTCCATGTTCCGTCCGTCGTATGAGATTAAAAATTTGAATAATTTAATTTACTCCGTTGTGTTTTAATGACGTCATTTTACGTTGGTTTTATGTTCCGACTTTTTGTCGCTCTTTTCTAGTTGTTGAGTCTTAAATAATTCGCTAAACACATTAGTTAGTTAGATGCCCTAGGTAGAAAGTTGTAAGGAATTTTATAGAAGATCCTCATTGTTTGTACGAACCTTAAAACTATAAGAGTGGCGGTCATATTTCTAATATGTTTATGTTGCCATGGGGAAGCATTTAAAGCGAATTAAAGTGAAAACAATACAGCTAAATTCGTAAAGATTTTCTTTGTTTTAGAAATAACATTGATTGTTTGGTAATTTGTTTATGTTGCTATGGAGAAACATTTAAAGCGAATTAAAGTAGAAACAATACAGCTCATTTTGTTAAGATTAGCTTTGTTTTAGAAATAACATTGATTGTTTGGTAATTTGTTTATGTAGCTATGGAGAATCATTTGAAGCGAATTAAAGTAGAAACAATACAGCTCATTTCGTTAAGATTAGCTTTGTTTTAGAAATAACATTAATTGTTTGGTAATTTGTTTATTTGCTATAAAGAATCATTTAAAGCGAATTAAAGTAGAAACAATACAGCTCATTTCGTTAAGATTTGCTTTGTGTTAGTAATAACATTGCATGTTTGGTAATTTGTTTATGTTGCTATGGAGAATCATTTAAAGCGAATTATAGTAGAAACAATATACAGCTTGTTTCGTTAAGATTTGCCATATTTTAGAAATAACATTGAATGTTTGGTAATTTGTGTGTTTTATAATTAATTAATGTGTCTCTATGTCTAAACACTGGCTTCATGTAATTTAAAAATCATCTTCCCTTCATTTATATGGGCTATGTTTTATGTCTATTTACTTATTATTTTCTTTTCAAGTCTTCGTTGTAAAGATGGGAATTTAATTACATGTGAATCTATATCTTTGTGATGCATTCTTGGTAGTTATATTTTTTGAAGTATCCAATTCCACTGTCTTTTAATTTTATTTTCAATTTCAAATACATATTTCAAATCTCTCATGTTCCGAAAATTCAATTCAAATAGTGTAAATGTGCGTATTTCTTGTGTTTCTATATCGATCGACAAACCGGACCTAGCTAATATGCATGGCTGTGAACTTTTCCACCCTTTTTGTACAAAACAACAACTGTCAATGAAATATTCAGGGTGCCTAGAAAAGTTACGGCTTTCGCAAATAAGGCAAGCTCACTCCGCTCCCATCCTTTCCTTCCTTCCTTCCCCACTTAAGTGCCAGATTTTCCCGCTAGGAGCAGCACGCAGGACTTGTTAATAAATAAATAACATTAACAACACTTTTTATAGAAATCTCTACTTTATAGCTAGGGAGTATTCACGTGACGTCACATCGGCCTTAATGGAGGAAAACATGTGTGTTGACATTAGAGCTGTCCATAATACTTCACGAAATATGAGAGTAAATAATAATTTAAGCTTTTTAAACGATTGTTTTTTTAGTTATTAAATATGTATCTTCGTATATAAAATAATGAATAGAGGTTGGCAGAAAAGAATACAACTCGAAACACGAAGTGTGACTGCCAACCCACGCAAAAACTAATTGAAAGCTTAACATAACAAGATACATATAAAGTTAGCCATGTCTAATGCAGAATTGTGGATTGGATTGGATTATATAAATTATAACACAAATTTAGAAGAACAAAAGCTATAATAGATGATTACTATATTTTGTAATTACTATTTTTTTATTTTGTATGTATTTATAACCGTCATTCTTCTATCTAAGGGTCCTTGATAAATCAATGACAACAATGCTCAACAATAACAATTAGTTTTCAAATGTTATGTTAAGGTGGATTTATAATTTTGCATTGTTGTCATCGAAGATTTATAGGGCCGTGATTTATTCTATCTAGGCTGCTAGATCAATTCTCAAAAAGGTCTATTGACACTTGGGAACCTTAGTAAATTAGAACATTATGTACAAGGGAAAAGATAATTTTCAGAATTGATGTAGAGGCCCGTGTTTAATTAGATCTAAGGGTCCTAGTTCAATTCTGGAAAAGGTCTATTGGATTATTTGCCACTCCCTTGTGACAATTTCAAAGTAATAGAGAGAAATGTTAAAAGTTAGAAATCATGATTTGCACGTGGTTGGATAACACGACCGTAATTTATGACCCCTAATACAATTCAAAGGTCACAGACAAAACACTGTTGCTATTTACATAATACACGATGTTTAATTGAAATCTCAGGGAGAGGAGAGAAGGATTTCAACAAGTTGATAAATATAAGTTCCAATTAGTGAAATCCACGCGATGGTATCGACAAAACTCGAAAGTTAAAACAGTAATCGATAGAATTAATGAGACAACTTTTTTCTTGGAGATGTGTGCTATTGTTTTCAGACGTACATCGGCAATGTTTATACAAATGAACAAAGGAATCTTCATAATTATTATGTTCATATTATATGTTCGTAGATCCTGGTTGAGTGAATCTAGAAAGTTCGCGATGTTTGTTTTGTTGAGCATGTTGAAGTTTTGAAATAATTGGTTCCAGATGTGAAAGAAAATAAGCTTGGTATATATTATTGACTTCGCTATTCAGAAAAGCTTCCAAATATGTAAGAATACCGGAATGCGAATAGCGAGCTTCAACTTTTAGAAATAATAAAAACGAAATATGAAAACTCGGAGGTAAATATTTTTTTATTTTTTATATAGGATTTTGACATTTACAATTCTTCTCTCAAACAGATTTTCTAAATTTTAAAAGCTATTCAACTTGCCATGTATTTCTTACGGGAACATTTTCCCTCTTGTTTGACGTCTATTTATCCCGGGTCATGTAAGTTGTCTTATTATTTTTTTAATATCTAAATTACTAACAAATTAGGCTTTATCGATAGTATTTTTTTTTGTTCAACATATAAATACTTCTTTCAGAAACAACATCGCGTTTATGTTATCACTCATTCAATGCTTTGTGTAGCCTTAATTTGGGTGTTCTTAGTAAAGGTCGGTTTAAATAAATAAATAAATAAAATAAATTCACATTTAGAGTCTACCCACTCAGTAACGAAACTGATTTTCAGTGGGGGACTTTAATTTAAAGTGACTAAACCAACCCTGTAGGCTTCGAACACCATCGACGAGTGAGCGATATTCACATTTCTTTAAGATTTAAGATGTAAGGGTTAACAAAATCAAATCAAGCCAAAAGCATTATGGCGTTTACACATTTTCCTAGGATTTTAACCATAGCAATGCTAGCTCTTATACTTAAAATTCTTATCTCAACCAATGAGAGGCGACGTTTTATAAATCCGCCCAACGGTTGCAATCCTAAGTAAAAAAAAAAAAACTAGGAAAATTAAGTGTAACTCGACCTTAAGACGACCGTTTTTAAGATCGCCATCAAATTTTAACTTCTCATTCAACTACAGCAACTTCTCTACCTAGGATATTTATTTGTGTTGACTCGTCAACTCAAGGGTGATATTCGCACCGACATTGCTTTCTCCAGCGATATTGTAAAGGTGAGAGCGAAATTGAACTTTCTTCGAGGGGGTGTGGGGGGGGGAGGGGGGGGGGGGGGGGGTTAGGATCATTCTATACAATTCTGAGCCGCGAATCTTCACTCTCAATATGATACTTTTCCATGGAGAGTCTTATTCGAGATGTGTATTACGCCAGTAGGATTCGAAACTTTGATATAAAATATGGAGACCTAAGATTATTTATTTAGTACCCGTTATGAAGTCAGTCGAGCACATCGCTTAGACGGTTCCCATACGAACACCGAAGTTAAGCAACCTCGGGTTAGGTCAGGAGGTGGATGGATGACCACTCTCCTATGAAACACTAGCTACCGTCGGTAAAAGCAGATTGGAGGGTTCGAAAGCTTGTGTAACAGCTTCGTTCTTCTCGTCAACTGCTCGGCAGTCCAGGTTAGTGGAGGAACCTACATGACTGGTCACAGTTACACCGTTCTTTCGGATGGGACGTAAAGCCGATAGTCCCTTTGGTACTTTTTGACAGGAGTAGGCTACGTGTCGGTACCAGGCTTTCCCTCCTCCCTTCCTCATTATCATTCATCAATCATCACTCATCAGGCTAGAGAGGGGATTGTGCCCTACACTGGCCTTAATTACAATAAAGTTAAGTAAGTAAGTAATCAAGCGCAATATTTTCACCATCTTTGATCTGCCACAAGACATTCATCTGGACTATACTTTGGTATGTTTTGTATTTACTTGCAAACAAGAGAGTTCCTGGTCAACGCTGATAGTAGAGAATCTGTCGGTAATAACCAATGGCGTGTCAGTATATTTAATAAATATAATTTAAATTAAACCATTAGTAAAAAAATGTATGATTTTAAATATTAAACCTGATAATATTATTTCAATTTTATTATTATTAAATTACTAAAGTTATGTAATAATTAATCTTATAACATAGCTGTGGTACGTTCCAGCTAATGCAATTAAATTCCACAAAACACATATTCACTAAGCTAGTACAATTTAAAAAATAATATTGCTCGAAAACACAAAGTTTGCATAAGTTAATAAAATGTAACACAGCAACTCCAAATAAAATAAAAATTGTTGCACAAAATTGAAGAAAGAACTACTGCATTATATTAATATCAATGTCAAGTATAATAGATGATTTTCAGAATTGATAGAGGGTCGTGATTGGCTCTATCTAAGGGTCCTTGATAGTTATGTTAAGGTGCATTTTTTACTGTTGTGTATTGTTGTCATTGCAGATCTAGAGGGCCGTGATTAGCTCTATCTAAGGTCCTTGATAGTCATGTTAAAGGTGCATTCATCACTGTTGTGCACTGTTGTCATTGCAGATCTAGAGGGCCGTGATTAGCTCTATCTAAGGTCCTTGATAGTCATGTTAAAGGTGCATTCATCACTGTTGTGCACTGTTGTCGTTGAAGATCTAGACGGACGTGATTAGCTCTATCTAAGGGTCCTAGATCAATTCTGAGAAAGGTGTTTTACGTCACGACAAGCCACCAAAAGTTATGAAGGAAGTTGCTTCTAATCGCCGCTAGGGAGCACAAAACACAGACAAACGAACTTTGACACAAAGTTCTCCCCCCCTTCCCCCCACCCACCCCCCTCACAAAAGTAAATCATCCAGTGCGCAAGTCGATATACAATCACCTACCTTTACGATCACGGAGTTTTGCGTTGTTTTGTTTCAGTTCAGTTGTTTTATTTGGACTGGCCTTGTCCGAGTTTATCGATTTTCTTTGTCCCTTGCTCATGAGTAATTAACAGAAACTTCGACGGTTCGATCGACATCGGTTCAGTGACAAGGTCGCATTGGTATTTGCGAAGTCCACCCATGTCAAAACATCAACAGTACTACCGATGTGAATCGAAAAGTGAACTGAACACACATCCTTAAAACACTGATGAGACTAAAAAGGGTATGTTCATGCCCATAACCCTACACTGGCCAAGGTCCGTAAATGCCCTGGCGAGGGCTAATCGAACTCCCAAGTCAGGTCGTGCCATCCATTTCCACAATGTTAAAAATCACATGTTATTCAAATGGGAGAATCATTCAGAAAAACAAATGAATTGATCTGTCAAAACTGATTTTAGCCCAAAACCGCATTACATCTAATTGAAATAATTTAATTATACTTGAAGTCGATCTACATTTTTAAATGAAGTATTCTGAAATCAAATATTGCATGATAAATTAGTAGATTTAAGTAATAAATTAGTTTTTGTAGTGGGCACGAGAATGGCGATTTTCGTGCCCATGAGAAGACCTTACTTTGAGGTTTACCGAACCTCCGCTAGGGGATCGACGGACCTTGTCATGGGACAGCAAAATAAAAATAATAAAAAGAATTGAAGCACTGATCGTTGATATTTTAGAGGTGGCTCAGCGCTAAGACGCGAGACTCTAATTCGGGAGGTCGCTGGTTCGATTCCGGCCACCGGTAGTCCTGACTGAAGGTTTTTCCGAGGTTTTCCTCAGTCGTAAAGGCGAATGCTGGGATTGAGTCCTACTAATAGCCCTCGGACATTCCTTCCCAGCTATTCACATACCCTAATATACCTAGTAAGTCACCTGAAGAGGGGCACATCAGTTAAAGCTGGCGTGCACCCTATAGCGGGTATTCCTACGAAAAATTATTATTAATTATTATATTTATGTATATATACCCGACCGTTCCCTTTATGGTATGTTTTGTATTACAACTCTAGACATACAAAAACCTTGTAACGTTATATCTACTGTATACACGCTATTATGTTTGCTATTATCTCAACCAGAACCCTCCACTCAGCAACTGATATCTTTAGCCGGTACATGAGAGGTAGGTACGGGAGTTCTCTTATCGCATCGAGTTATTAGGATATCAAACACTCGACTGAAAGCTAATGGGATACGGGGTACGTTTCATAGCTCGAAGCTTTCAAAGCTCTGTGTTTCACTCTGTAAGCTGTTTACCATTTATTCCGACATGATTATAAGATTGGGGCTCTAATTAATACAAATGGATCGTCGTGGCGTGTGTGTCTACTAACCTTGTAACAAACATCGTGTCAGGTAAGGTAATTAGAAGTTTTGAGAACAATTTAACTAAGGGCCAACTAAGGGCTACATGCACAGTCAAGGCAAAGACCCTTAATAATCTTTGGTCAAGGTGTCAAGTTAAGTTCAGGATTTGTTGCTATGGAATTGTTTTATTATATTCTATTTTCCATGAGAAGAACCAACTCCATAGCAACCATAAACAAAATCGACTGTGCATTCCGCCCTTACTTACCTTGAGGAACGCCCGATTTTGGTCAATTAAAATTGCTTTTAAATGGTTTTCAATTGTCCCAAAAGAAGCCAAAATATGTCCCCCTATAGATGATGTAATGCTCTTTCTTATGAATGGTTTTTTTAATTACAATAATATTTCCGTTTTAAAGATGTTCTTAATTATGTGTGAAAAGTGTCCGGCAAAATCAGATTGCAAAAGGTAATGAAACCATATATTTATATCTATGATTAAACACAAGTGAAAAACGGAACTATTGATTGGAACAAAAAAAAACAAGATCTAGATCTAGAAAGCCGTGATTAGCTGTATCATTGAAGGGTCCTAGATCAATTCTGAAACAGGTCTATTTTGAGAGGAGGTTGTGCTCAGAAAGTGGGGGAGCAGGGGGGGGGGGGGCTGTAGAGGGAAGGCTGCGTTGTTATACTTTCATTCAAAGTAAAACAGCAACTCGCCAAACCCAAACCCCTACCAGTACCATTTACAAATACGTACGTGCGAGCATGTACACGTTCGTTTTGCACAAAACGTTCTCATACATTATTGAACATAACAGACAACCGGCAAAAGCCATCGAGCTGTGAATGTGGATCTCCATCCGAAATTGCAACTGTGTGATGAGTCTATACGGTCGCTCTCTCTCTCTCTCTCTCTCTCTCTCTCTCTCTCTCTCTCTCTCTCTCTTCTCTTTCTATCCCTCGTCCGTAAAATGTCATACATAATCGAACAACCATCCGTTGTAATACGCCGAAGGAAAACTCTGAGCTGAACATATTTTTCACGTACTCCCGTATTTTTTTGACGGCTTTTAGCGAATTTGTCTACCCTCCCCTTCTTCTCTTCTCCCTCCCCCACGCTCTTTCTCTGTTCTCTCACTTTTCCTCTTGACCCCGCCTTAATAAAGACATGTATTTATCCTTAGCATCAAAGATATTGGAATAATACTATGATAGAACTAGATAACGCTGCTGGCTTGTTTACAAATTGAAGGCAGCCATTTATATAAACATACATGGTTTGGGTAATTCACAAAATCCAGGTAAAATTTGTATAGTTTATATTTAAAATAATATATTTACACCAACTAAAATCGTTAGCAAATTTATAAATAGAATCCCATTTATAGCGTAGAAATTATGGCTTTTTTATTTTCTCTCTCTCTCTCTCTCTCTCTCTCTCTCTCTCTCTCTCTCTCTCTCTCTCTCTCTCTTTCTGTTTCTCACTCTTTGTTTCTTGAATTTTTTAAATATAATGTGGTTTGATGGAAGATAAGGCCTCACTGGTCGTAATCCCGCCATAAATAAAATACCTTAATCAATCAATCTCTCTCTCTCTCTCTCTCTCTCTCTCTCTCTCTCTCTCTCTCTCTCTCTCTCTCCCCCACCGCTCTATCACTCTGTTTTCGGACGCGGACGTCCAAAGTAATTAGCGTGAATGTCAACATGCTGACACCCCAGCCAGCAGGCAGCCTAGTCACAGATGAAAAGCGACATGCTCGCTTTTACGCTGATGTTTCCTCCACCGGGCGGGAGTGGCGACTGTCGACTGTCGCGTGTGACAACGGGTGACAATTTCTCACTTCTCGACCGAGTGAGCAAACATAACTTATTAGAGCGTTGTCCTCTGGTTTTGTTTTCTGGAATTCAAAAGTTACTCAAAAACGAAAAGTTTGACGGAAAAAAGTTGGAGGGATGAAGATTATTCATGTTGGCTCATTATGTAAAGTTGTTGAATGTTTGCGTTGGGGGAATGTTGGTGAATTGAGATAGAGAGCAACTTTTTTTTAATCTATTCTTTTTTTAAATACATTCATAGTAGATACAAATTTATGGGCCCGGGGTTGGGTTGGTCCAAAGAAGCTCTGCCTGTTGTAAGAGGCGATTAAAAACCTTAGTTGTATGACCTAGCTGCCCGAGTACCAACAAACAATAATCAATTTGCAAAACGAAAACAAAAAATCTTTACAATCTCAATTCTGAATGTCACAAATAATAACAATACCAACAATAATTATAATAAGAATACTGTTGTTTTGTTTAAATCCAGGTTACTACCAGCTGTGCTTGGGATGTGCCCTGCCGACGCCTGCCAACATACGGGCAAGTTAGTAACCAAACTTCTATTTGTGGCCGTAGTGTGACACAGTTTTAGTGAGTACCGAGTATTCAATATATAACATTTGTTTAAATTTGATTTATCCTGAGTTGATTTGTGAGTAAAAAAACAGTAGACTGCAGAAATGGTGTACAGTTTGTTTTTAAAGCTATCAAGCGCAGATACCTGTGGTGAACAAGCTGCAAGCAAGCCTGTCGTTAACAGATACATTACAATTAAATGAATCTATAAGTCAGAATCACCGAAATGATTATACTTGCAATGTTATCATATATATTATGTGTGTTGTGTACATAAATAGCACTTTTAAATGATAGCTATAGTTTAGCACTATTATTTTATAACATTTTAACATGAAAAGTACTTTAAATTAAATAAATAAATAAATTCACATTTAGAGTCTACCCACTCAGTAACAATACTGACTTTCAGTGGCGGACTTCAATTTAAAGCGACTAAACCAACCGTGTAGGCTCCGAACACCATCGGCGAGTGAGCAATAACCAATCAAAGATCTATATTTCAAATACAAAACATATGAATCAGTGATTGGACAGTGCAAACACCTGCGGACAAATGCCAGAATCAACAAGGCCGATTCAGAACCAACTTTGAATTTATTGAGTGCTTCGTTGCTAGGATGGCTCCAAAGTCATCGTTTACTTATTTCTAAGACAAGCCTTTATTTCATATGTTTATTAGAATAGCACAAATAATGTGTATTTGGCATATTGTAGAGTATTATATTCCTGAAATTACCATTTTATAGCATTTCGTAAATAACTGAAAATAGCAGCAGTATTTTCCACAGCAAACTTTTGGATGCTTACATCTTATATGCGAGCGAGTCATTGGCCAATCAAATGTCAGTATTTTTAAAAGCCACGCGCTGATTGGCTACGACTCACTCATCTATGACGTCAGTATTCACAAGGTTGCTGTGGAAACACATTTCTTTACCAATTATTTATCCTATATCGTGTTATTTGCAACCTATACATTATTATGCTATTCCATCCGACTGAATTCGCTGACCTTTAACATATTCAATAAAATAACGCTGTGTCAGGCCACATCATCATATTACAACGACATGTATTAATTGTAGTTTGTAGCCAACTAGAACATACTAATTGATTCCTATTATCTGTCTGTGCATTTTTTTAAATCATGACTATTTATTACGAGCTCATACATTCTATTATGCTTGTCACAGATTTAATTTGACATTTCAATAAGGTTTATGATGGAATGTTTAATAAAACAGAGGGATGGTTTAGTTTCAATTTCATTGTATTTTGAGGCGTCAACGAATATTACAAAATATAATTGAATGGCAAGTGGTAAAAGGGAAAAATAGAAGCACAGCAAGAATTTAATATGTGCCAAATAATGCAGGATATACGTTATAATGGATATGTAGAAAAATTAGATTTCCCCTAATAAGTTTCATAAATAATGTAGACTACCAATTTTGAATTCATAGGCCTAACTGTTCTAACATTTTAACAACGTTTACTATATATTTGGTGAAAGTTTAAATTTTGAAAATATCACAAAATTTCATGCATTCATGTGAATTTATTTAGAATAACATTCCAAAACTCGATGGTAACCCTACCTTATTTGAAATAAAGTTACATACTACAATTTTTGAATTCATACGCCAAACTGTTCTTAAATTTTAACGAAATTTCCAATATATTAGAGAAAGTTGCTATTAGAAAAAAATCATAAAATCTCATCCAGTAAAGAATCTAAAAAAAATTCCTTTCATATGAACCAATTTACAATGTACCATTGCCAGTGCTTTCATTACCTTAAAATCATCACCATGTGATTTTAATAGCTCTCGATAGAACGTTTTACCGCGGGCTAATATCGATACAAATGGCACGTGCATGTTTTCAGCTGTGTTATATATAGACAGCCCGAATTTCCCTCGACCAATTTTGTGCTCTCACATTTTATTTCTACTGTTAAACTCGCCGTTAGCCCCAGGTAAAATAGCAAATACGGTTGTTTGAAAAGAGTAGCAAAAAAAATCTTTGAGCTTCAGGAATATTTTTTCTGTATAATGCACACATTGGGGAATATATTCGAGTGGGAAATATAGTTAAATTCATGTCTAGACTCCTTCACATTGATAAACATTGATGTCAGTAAATGTTTGACATGTCTCTGGGTATAAATAAAATAGTTCAGTTTTTCACCGCGTGACAGCTACAGGATTGTTCCCACGTGACGTCACAGCGATAAAAATAACTTTTTCAATATCTAGAAACGTTTTTAAGATATCAATAGAAAACTATTTGAACGAGATCGCTCCCCTCTACTATTAATTTAGGCACATTTAAAAAAAAGAAATTCGCCTATTTCTTTCATGAAATAAAGCCATTATTATTATTGTTATTATTATTATTATTAGTATTATTATTATTATTATTATTATTATTATTATTATTATTATTATTATTATTATTATTATTATTATTATTATTATTTTTATTATTATTATTATTATTGTTATTATTGTTATTATTATTATTATTATTATTATTATTATTATTATTATTATTATTATTATTATTATTATTATTATTATTTTATTGTTGCAATACATACAAACTCGGTCAAAACCGGCATAAACATGTTGTACGGACACAAATGTCAAGTATTTCCATGTGTTTACCTTATTAAAATCTACTTAGAACTACTTAATATATCTTCTTCTTCTTCTTCTTCTTCTTCTTCTTCTTCTTCTTCTTCTTCTTCTTCTTCTTCTTCTTCTTCTTCTTCTTCTTCTGCTTCTCAAATGCCCAGATTTGGCTATACTACTTAATATATCATTGTCCACATTATTTTTTCCAAACCGAACTGTGGATGCTATGTACGGTCGTGGCCGATTTGTACTCATCCCAGCATTCGCTCTTTGTACGGTGGAAACCACGAAAACCACCATCGGGATGGAGAACTTCTTGAAGTCTTCATTCTTCTTAGTTCAAAAATTTTCGCACTATCCTACACGTGTTCAAAATAATTGCTTTTTGCATCTCGATGTATATGTTCGGTTGGAGACCAATTAGTTTAATACTGTCATGGAGTTTACGTGGAACAATGCCATTTGCTGATATAATTAACGGTATAACAGTTACATTATTCTGCTTCCACAACCTTTTTATTTCAATTGATAATTCCTTATATCTGTTTATCTTTTCCCGCCATTGTGGCATAAAGGGACGGCAACATCAATTAAAATCGTTTCTTGTTTCTTCTTGTCAATAAATATAATATCCGGTCTATTGTGATGTATGGTTTGGTCTGTAATAACTGCCCGGTCGTAATATAATTTGTAGTCTTTACTATCTAATACCTTTTCAGGCTTGTATTTGTAATACGCAGTGGTTGTGTTTATAAGTTTATACTTCATGGCTAATTTTTGATGTACAATGTTTGCAACTTGGTTATGCCTATGAAGATAATCTGTTTGACAAAGCATTTTGCACCCAGATACGATATGTTCAATTGTTTCGCCGTTCAAATTACATTCTCTACATTTATCTTCCACTGTGACGTCTTTCAGTATGTATTTTTTGTAATTGTTAGTCTTGATTACCTTATCTTGAATAGCGATCATAAATCCCTCTGTTTCGCTGAAAATGTCCCCGGACGTTAACCATTTGTTCGATGCTACCCTATCGACGCTATCCTTAAGAAGTTCTTTATAATGTCTGCTATGTAACGTCTTTTCTGATATTCTGATCTCTTTTGCTGTGTCAGAATTTAGTTTTTGAAGCAAGTTTAAATTTCCGTCATTTAAATTGAGGGGAGAAAGCGACTTGTCTGCCGATACTATAGCTCTATGAAGTTGTGAATGTGGGCATTTTGTATAAAAGTACTTTCTCAGAATTTCAATTTGTTTATAATATAAATTGTTTAAATCAATCAAGACTCTTCCCCCTTTTTCTCTAGGTAGAGTCACTCGTTCTATTGCTGACTTAGGGTGATGACTTCTGTATTTGGTGAATGTTGTGCGGGTGAGAATTTCTAGGGCATGAAGTTCTGTCTGTGTCCATTTAATAATTCCAAATGAATATGTTAGTACCGGTATAGCATAAGTGTTAATTGCTTTGATCTTGTTTTTACCATTCAATTGTGTTTTTAAAATGGATCCTATTCGTTTCTTGTATGCAGAAATTAGTTTACTTTTCATCAGTTTATGATCAATTCGTTTAGCCTGCGCAAATCCTAGATATTTGTATATATCTTCTTCGTCCATTACTCCAATCCGGTTGTCTTCGTCAATTTCAAACTCTTCTAATTATTATTATTATTATTATTATTATTATTATTATTATTATTATTATTATTATTATTATTATTATTATTATTATTATTATTATTATTATTATTATTATTATTATTATTATTATTATTGTTATACTTATTATTTTTATTATTATTATTATTATTTTTATTATTATTATTATTATTATTATTATTATTATTATTATTATTATTATTATTATTATTATTATTATTATTATTATTATTATTATTATTATTATTATTATTATAATAATTATTATTATTATTGTTATTATGATGATGATTATTATTATTATTATTATTATTATTATTATTATTATTATTATTATAATTATTATTATTATTATTATTATTATTATTATTATTATAATTTGTTCACTCACACATTTCTACCAACATTTAATTATCCTTCCTCTGAACTGACATATTATGACAACCTTACAACAATTAAATTTTGGAAGACGTCAATTACAATATAGTTAAGATAATGTTTATGGTTAATACTGTTTAAGAAGTCTCGTTCGCCACACTTTGAAAACTAGTTAGCGTTGTGGTTTCTCTAAGGTTAATCAGTTTATGTCACTAGCAGTGTCATCCCCCCCACCCCCCCACCCTCTACACACAGCTACATCCGTACTGACTACACAACATAGACCCGGTATTGTTAGAGTAAAGTTTCCCCATATTTACTAAATGACAGAGTTCAAATAATACCAACTTTATTTTCTCTATTTTCTATACCATCTACTTGAATCAGCTGCTGTCCATTAGTGATAATTTATGACATTGGGTTGTATACCTGGAAATTTCAAACTCAGCGAGCGTGACTGAGGCTTGTGCATGTATGCACTCTACTAAACGAAAGATCGACTGCCTTTATGAATTTGTTAAAGAACGCTAGGTATCTGTTGATTTTCCTAGAAGCAGCGTGCTTGAAGATGAAAGATTTTAAAATAGTATTTGAGGTCGGCATAAGATTAGTGTATATATATTTATATAATATATATAATTTTATAATATTCAACGATCTAATAGAAAACTAAAAAGTAGGAATGTCAACGATAATCGCATATCGATAAATATCGTATATGGATATTATCGCGATATGGCTAGTCATATCGCGATAATCGTACGTTATTAAATTATGTGCGATATCCCGATAATTGCGGCGACTTGATTTCATATTTGAATTTGGCGCAAAAAAAATAGTAGTTAAGTAGTTAGTAAGTAGTAGTAATTAAGTAATGTAGTTGGTTAAAAAGAAGTACTATTAGTGTTAGTGCTTATTTCATAATATTGAGGCGATATATCGCGATAAAAATTGAAAATGCAATATCGAA
Source organism: Isoperla grammatica (assembly GCA_945910005.1). Lineage (NCBI taxonomy): Eukaryota > Metazoa > Arthropoda > Insecta > Plecoptera > Perlodidae > Isoperla > Isoperla grammatica. The sequence continues at coordinate 7,793,009 of OX246744.1, forward strand.
ACGATATTTTGTTTGCGCCGAAATTATCGCGATATATCCCAAACATTTTTTTATTGTTGTTGGGATTATCGATATGGAATTTCATATCGTTTGACATTCCTACTAAAAAGCGGATATATGTTAATTGTTTGTTTTGTGGTTTTTTTTCACACGAATGATCGGATAGTAAAGTGCTCGACTCACCCAACACTGCCCGACGTTTCGGAAACGTAACCTTCTCCATATATATATATATATATATATATATATATATATATATATATATATAAATAATGTTATTGTTCACCATTTTCTGGGTTTCGTCACACGATATAAATTGAGTAGGTGGTTTAAACTTACCCCACCTCACCCAAGTTTAAACCACCTACTCAATTTATATCGTGTGACGAAACCCAGAAAATGGTGAACAATAACATTACTTATGTCCGCGAAAACTTGAAAATCAACATATATATAAATGTATATATTTTTGTCTTGTATACAGACTTATATAGACTTGACTTGTTGCACATGCTATAGTTTTCATCATTCATGTTTTTCAGTTATATTTACGTAACGGTTAACAAAACCACATGATTAACTCTTGCTCGGTCATAAAATGTCCATAAAGTGATGTCAAATTGAAACCTTTTTCGACATTCAATAATTGAAACCTTCTCCAACAACTTTAAAATCTATTCAAACATTTACTACTCCCTCCCTTCTCCGTAAATATACATGTATATATTTTTGTCTTGTATGTAGACTTATATATAGACTTGACTTGTTGCACATGCTATAGTTTTCATCATTCATGTTTTTCAGTTATATTTATGTAACGGTTTAGTAAACCACATGACTAACTCTTGGCCGGTCATAAAATGTCCATAAAGTGATGTTCAATAATTTAAACCTTCTCCAACAACTTTAAAGTGTATTCAAGCATTTATAACTCCCTCTCCATTCAATCAGTTTAAACTATACAGTTTTGCAGAGTATGTAATCAGCTACGGCTATAGAGATTTTAATGTATGCGTTTCCTGACCTAGTCTATGAAACCCTTGACCCGTAGCAAAACTCGTATAGATAATTCACAAAGTTTGTCACTGGTATGTTTGGAAATATCACGCACACTTGTCTATAAATAATGCATGAGCTGTGTTTAGTGTTGAAGCTGCCGAGGTACTGTTGGGATCATCAGTGTGAGCAAATTGCCAATTCGGAGGAATTATGAACAGGATGAGCTTTGTCTGCAGGTCCTGTTTTCCGAATGACTCTCTCGCGACCCAATTTAAATAAATTTAAATCTGGGATTAATTCGATTTGAATTTCGTGTACACACACGTGAATGCGTTTCGAATGCGTAAAGGGTATTTAATTGATTGATTTGTTGATTGATATAGTTTTGTTTAGTGTTGGTTGTTTGATTGTGAATCGTAGATTTTTATCTAAGTCATCTTTTGTTAATCGGTTTTTTGGATGAATAGATAAGACATGCAATAAATGTATATATTTTAAAAGGACTGTTTCCTACATAAGTCGGTTTAAGGGTGGTTATAGCCACCAGTTTGGCTCTTTTTCTTCTTTCCTGCTTCTTCCCACTAGTTCACGTGAAATTTCCACAGTATTCGTGTTTCTATATCTTCTCACAGGTCGCCGCTCTCATTTTAACAATGTTCAATTTAATAATAATAATAATAATAATAATAATAATAATAATAATAATAATAATAAAACAATATTAACTTTCTGTGACAAAGAACTTAGTTTGACAGGACAATGAACTTTGACATTTAGTAAATAAACAAACAGATTATGGATGCTTCTGATGTATTATCGCAACAGACCACCAAATCTGGAAGAGTGAGGCAGCGTATCAAATGGACAGATAATATGAACATTTGTGTGATGCGCAACTACTATAGAATTACGTTATTAGAAACTAGATTAGTTGGATATCGACAAGAACTGCACCGAGCGTTTACACGTGAATACCCATTAGTAGATGTAACCGAACAAAGAGTAGCAGACCAAAGGAGAATAATTGTAAGTAATGGTATGCTACCATTTAATCTATTGAACGTAATAAGACATGAAGTAGAGGAAGAACTACAAATAGATCAAGAAAATGAAGAGGATTTGGCGAACGAGGAGCACATCATGGAAGCATCAAGAAACGATGACCATCTACGACAAGAATTAATGTAACAAGTAGATCTACCAGAAGGCCAGAACACACAAGAGGTACATCACCAACATCCACCTATTAATAACATTGAACAAGAAGAGGATACAAGAGGGAACACACAAGAAATAGACGAGTTAAAGAACATATTACATTTAGCTTTTGAAAATGCTTTGTCAGAATTTGCACATATAGAACCGAACAAGAGACCTAGAATTCCTAAACCTAAACAGTCTAAACAAATGGACATAGTAATGCACGTAATGAACACACATATATTGTTAGATTACGCGAAGAAAGAATTGTCGTTTGAGGAAGTGCATGCAGCAATATATTGTGGAGCCGTAGCAGTGGTCAGACAATTAGGATTAAAAATAAAGTTGGTACATTCTCAGAACATAAACACAAATAAGACTCCAAAATGGGAACGAAGATTAGTCAAACGCATCAACGAGTTAAGAAGAGATATTGGGAGATTAGAACAATTCAGGATGGGTAATAGATCTAAAAAGATATTACAATATTGCCAACACATATTTGAAAGGTTTAAAATCCATACTATACATGAAACACCGAACGAGGCTACAAACGAATATTTGGATACTCTAAAGCAAAAAGTAAGTGCATTAGCCAAAAGACTACGAAGATATAAAGAGTGTAGTGATAGAAAAGAACAAAACGAAATGTTTAAAGAAAAAGAAAAAGAATTCTATCAGCAAATTAACAATAAAGAAGAAATAGTAGGCAATGGTATACCATCGAAGACAGAGATTGAGCAGTTTTGGGGTGGGATATGGAGTAACCCATTAATGCACAATCACAATGCAACATGGATTCAAGATGAAATTGAGGCAATGAGTGATATCGAAGAAATGACATTTGATGGCATCAGTGTAAATGATATAAAATCAACGATACGAAATACTCATAATTGGAAAGCACCCGGTAACGATAACATTCAAAATTTTTGGTACAAGAAGTTTTCAAACATGCACACCCAGATTGCTAAATGTCTTAATGAATTTATATTAGGAGACAAGGATTTACCAGATTTCTTTACTGAAGGAATAACATTTCTTAAACCAAAAGATAATGACACCAAAAATCCAAGTAAATATAGACCGATTACATGCTTACCTACTATTTACAAAATCTTGACATCGTGCATAACAAATAAAATATATAGTCACTGCGAAGAACACAATATATTAGCTGAAGAACAAAAGGGATGTCGTAAATTGTCGCAAGGGTGTAAGGAACAATTAATTATCGATTCTGTTGTAATGAACCAAGCTTTCAACAAGAAGAGAAACATTCACTTTAGCTATATTGATTACAAGAAAGCGTATGATTCGTCACCACATTCGTGGCTAATACAGATACTGGAAATTTATAAAGTAAACCCATTGATAGTAAACTTTTTGCGGACAGCGATGACGAGTTGGAAAACAACATTAAAGTTAAACGTAGGCAAAGAGCAGATATGTACTGACCCAGTTAACATCCGACGAGGTATTTTTCAAGGTGACTCGTTTAGTGCGTTATGGTTTTGTCTTTCATTAAATCCATTATCTCATATACTAAACAAATCTACACATGGTTTCAAGATAAAGGACGGTACTACGGTTTGCCACACACTTTCACATCTATTCTACATGGACGATCTCAAGCTATATGCTTTAAATGCGACACACATGACGAATCTTCTTAACTCAACGTTAGAATTCAGTAGAGATATATGTATGGATTTTGGAATTGATAAATGTAAGTCACTTCATGTCATCAAAGGAAAGATTACGAAATTAGAAGAGTTTGAAATTGACGAAGACAACCGGATTGGAGTAATGGACGAAGAAGATCTATACAAATATCTAGGATTTGCGCAGGCTAAACGAATTGATCATAAACTGATGAAAAGTAAACTAATTTCTGCATACAAGAAACGAATAGGATCCATTTTAAAAACACAATTGAATGGTAAAAACAAGATCAAAGCAATTAACACTTATTCTATACCGGTACTAACATATTCATTTGGAATTATTAACTGGACACAGACAGAACTTCATGCCCTAGAAATTCTCACCCGCACAACATTCACCAAATACAGAAGTCATCACCCTAAGTCAGCAATAGAACGAGTGACTCTACCTAGAGAAAAAGGAGGAAGAGGCTTGATTGATTTAAACAATTTATATTATAAACAAATTGAAATTCTGAGACAGTACTTTTATACAAAATGCCCACATTCACAACTTCATAGAGCTATAGTATCGGCAGACAAGTCGCTTTCTCCCCTCAATTTAAATGACGGAAATTTAAACTTGCTTCAAAAACTAAATTCTGACACAGCAAAAGAGATCAGAATATCAGAAAAGACGTTACATAGCAGACATTATAAAGAACTTCTTAAGGATAGCGTCGATAGGGTAGCATCGAACAAATGGTTAACGTCCGGGGACATTTTCAGCGAAACAGAGGGATTTATGATCGCTATTCAAGATAAAGTAATCAAGACTAACAATTACAAAAAATACATACTGAAAGACGTCACAGTGGAAGATAAATGTAGAAAATGTAATTTGAACGGCGAAACAATTGAACATATCGTATCTGGGTGCAAAATGCTTTGTCAAACAGATTATCTTCATAGGCATAACCAAGTTGCAAACATTGTACATAAAAAATTAGCCATGAAGTATAAACTTATAAACACAACCACTGCGTATTACAAATACAAGCCTGAAAAGGTATTAGATAGTAAAGATTACAAATTATATTACGACCGGGCAGTTATTACAGACCAAACCATACATCACAATAGACCGGATATTATATTTATTGACAAGAAGAAACAAGAAACGATTTGATGTTGCCGTCCCTTTATGCCACAATGTAGAGACAACTTGGCGGGAAAAGATAAACAGATATAAGGAATTATCAATTGAAATAAAAAGGTTGTGGAAGCAGAATAATGTAACTGTTATACCGTTAATTATATCAGCAAATGGCATTGTTCCACGTAAACTCCATGACAGTATTAAACTAATTGGTCTCCAACCGAACATATACATCGAGATGCAAAAAGCAATTATTTTGAACACGTGTAGGATAGTGCGAAAATTTTTGAACTAAGAAGAATGAAGACTTCAAGAAGTTCTCCATCCCGATGGTGGTTTTCGTGGTTTCCACCGTACAAAGAGCGAATGCTGGGATGAGTACAAATCGGCCACGACCGTACATAGCATCCACAGTTCGGTTTGGAAAAATAATGTGGACAATGATATATTAAGTAGTATAGCCAAATGTGGGCATTTGAGAAGCAGAAGAAGAAGAAGAAGAAGAAGAAGAAGAAGAAGAAGAAGAAGAAGAAGAAGAAGAAGAAGAAGAAGAAGAAGAAGAAGAAGAAGAAGAAGAAGAAGAAGAAGAAGAAGAAGAAGAAGAAGAAGAAGATATATTAAGTAGTTCTAAGTAGATTTTAATACGGTAAACACATGGAAATACTTGACATTTGTGTCCGTACAACATGTTTATGCCGGTTTTGACCGAGTTTGTATGTATTGCAACAATAAAATAATAATAATAATAATAATATATATTTTTTTTTTTTTATTATTAAACAGTTATCATATAAACAAAAGCACACAACATTTTAACATCTTTATAAAATCCACAAAGCCCTTAAAAGGGCTTATCTGTGGCATAAACAAGAAAAGTATACAACAAATGATTAAACCGTAATGGCAGATAACCAAAAAGTCAAATAATACACAAAAAAACAACTGAACGACAAAAAACTGAAAAAACAAACATATATAAAGAGAAAAAAATGAGATGGGTACAATATAAATAAAAACACAGAATAAATTAGTTGGAACACGCAATACAAATACCCAATTACTCTAACGTTAAATTTAACAAAATCCACTCTTTTAATGCAAACTTAACTAAACAAAGGCTATTTAAATCACTTAAATTTGATGGCAACTTGTTGAATTCATAAGGGATTATTAGATGAGCGTAGCGAAGCGAAGTGAATCTTTCCATACAACTCGATCGGCGCTTTGTCTGTGTGTCTGTATGTCTGTATGTATGTATGTATGTATGTATGTATGTCTGTATGTGCGCTAAATTTTGTTCGTCGCGCACAGGTCAAACGGCTTGACGTATTTGGCTGAAACTTTCGGGCAACGTTCGTGACCACAAAACTCGATGCTGTTAACATAACCAGCAAAATTCGTCAATATACCAACCTACAATTATTAATTACTGAGAAATAAAATTTGTTTATTTATTTAATTAAATGAAAACTTACGAACGGATTTAAATGATGTTTGACTTGTAGGTTCACATCAATAGTACCAACGCTCGATAATAGTTTCAAAATTGTTAGTTCATCCGCCATGTTATAAAAAAATATTGTTCCTTTACGGTAATAATTTTTTCATTTTTATAGTGTTCCACCGATATCATTCGCATTTGCGGATTTTTGCAGTTAGATGCACATAGAAAACACAAAAATAGTGTACGCAATCATACCTTTCTCATTATTATTTGGAATCTCGATAGCTGTAATAGAATGGCTACAATGACGTAAGATGCCAACCTACAAAAAATTAACAACTAAAACACATGTTTTCTTATTTATTTAATTAAATTTAAACTAACAAACCGATATAAATTATTTTTTATATATAAGTCCACATCAATAGTACCAACACGCGACAGCAGTTTCAAAATTTTAGCTTTAACCGCCATGTTATAAACAAATATTGTTTATTTACGGCAGTAATTTTCTTCGTTTTTACAGTGTTCCACCGATATTATTCGCATTTGCGGACCATTGAAGTTAGATGCACATTGTATGCTGCCGAAATGGCTTACGAAGTCAGACCTTTCTCACAATGTATTTGGAATTTTGATAGCTATCATAGAATGGCCACAATGACGTGTTATATTTTATGACGTTCACGGTAAACATGCAAAAGTTAACAACGAACTTGGCCGACACATTAAAAAGCTTTTATTATGATTTAAAAGCGAGTTATCGTATGATTAAACAATATTAAATATTAGATATAGTCTGTATCTACATTATGAATTTTTCCTTACACTGATAGGTTTGATAGTTTATGAATTAGAGCCTATTGAGTAGACCACGGTCGAATGAAATTATGCGGAAATCCATCAACTTGAAGGTTTTAATTTCTTTAAAGAAAATATTTAAATAATATTTCGTGCATTTATTGGCAACATATCAAGAAATAATATACTCAAGTTATAAGGTTGTAACTTGATCCGCCATCTTGTAAAAAAATCATAAGTTTATTATAAAGGTATTTTTTTTTTTAAAGAGTGATATGATATGCAAATGATTTATTTGATTTGATACTTTGAAAAAATCGCTCATCTGTCAACGCGGAGCGTTTTCCTAGTACATTGAAAAAAATCGCTCATCTGTCAACGCGGAGCGTTTTCCTAGTATGATATGCAAATGATTAGATGAGCGTAGCGAAGCGGAGTGAATCTTTCCATACAACTCGATCGGCGCTTTGTTTGTGTGTACGTATGTATGTATGTCTGTATGTATGTATGTCTGTATGTATGTATGTGCGCTAAATTTTGTTCGTCGCGCACAGGTCAAACGGCTTGACGGATTTGGCTGACATTTTCGGTCAACACCCGGGATTACTAAACTCGATGCTGTTAACATAACCAGCAAAATTCGTCAGGATGCCAACCTACAAAAAATTAATTTCTGAAAAATAAAATTTGTTTATTTATTTAATTAAATTAAAACTTACTCACGGATTTTAATTATGTTTCACTTGTAGGTTAATATTAATAGTTTCAACACTTGACAATAGTTTCAAATTTTGTAAGTTTACCCGTCTTCTCATAAAAAAATATTGTTTATTTACGGTACTAATTTTTTCATTTTTACAGTGTTCCACCGAAATCATTCGCATTTGCGCATCTTTGTAGTTAGATGCACATAATAAACACAAAAATAGCGTACGCAATTATACCTTTCTCATTATTATTTGGAATCTCGATAGCTGTCATAAAAAGGCTACAATGACGTAAGATGCCAACCTACAAAAAATGAGTTAATGAAAAACATTTTGTTTATTAATTTAATCTAATCAAAACTTACACACGGATATCAATTATTTTTTATTTATAGGTCCACATCAATAGTACCAACACTTGACAATAGTTTCAAAATTGTAGCTTCAACCGCCATTTTATAAAAAAATATTGTTTATTTAGGACTATTAATTTCTTCATTTTTACAGTGTTCCACCGATATGATTCGCATTTGCGGACCATTGAAGTTAGATGCACATAGTATGCTGCCGAAATGGCTTACGCAGTCAGACCTTTCTCACTGTGTATTTGGAATTTTGATAGCTAGCATAGTATGGCTACAATGACGTGTTATGTTTTATGACTTTCACGGCAAAAATAAAAATGTTAACAACGAACTTGGTCGACAAATTAAAAAGCTTTTATTATGAATTAAAAGCGGGTTATTGTATAATTAATTATATTTAATTTTAGATATAGTCTGTATCTACATTATGGAACTTTCCATACACTGATAGGTTTAATAGTTTATGAATTAGAGCCTATTGAGTAGACCACGGTCGAATGAAATTATGCGGAAATCCATCAACTTGAAGGTTTTAATTTCTTTAAAGAAAACTTCTTAACGGATTTAAATAATATTTCGTGCATTTATTAGCAACATATCAAGAAATAATATGATCAAGTTATAAGGTTGTAACTTGATCCGCCATCTTGTAAAAAAATCATATGTTTATTATAAAGGTATTTTTTTTTTTTTAAAGAGTAATATGATATGCAAATGATTTATTTGATTTGATACATTGAAAAAACTCGCTCATCTGGCAACGCGGAGCGTTTTCCTAGTATAATTAGATGAGCGTAGCGAAGCGGAGTGAATCTCTCCATACAACTCGATCGGCGCTTTGTCTGTGTGTGTGTGTGTGTGTTCGCCAAATTTTTTTCGTCGCGCACAGGTCAAACGGCTTGACAGATTTGGCTGAAATTTTCGGTCAACACCCGTGAATACTAAACTCGATGCTGTTAACATAACCAGCAAAATTCGTCAGGATGCCAACCTACAAAAAATTAAATGCTGAAAAATAAAATTTGTTTATTTATTTAATTAAATTAAAACTTACAGACGGATTTTATTTATGTTTCACTTGTAGGTTAACATCAATAGTCTCAACACTTGACAATAGTTTCAAAATTGTATGTGTACCCGTCATGTCATAAAAAAATATTGTTTATTTACAACAATCATTTCTTCGTTTTTACAGTGTTCCACCGATATCGTTTGCATTTGCGGATCTTTGCAATAAGATGCACATAGTAAACACAAAAATAGCGTACGCAATCATACCTTTTTCATTTTTATTTGGAATCTCGAAAGCTGTCATGAGAAGGCTACAATGACGTAAGATGCCAACCTACAAAAAAATAACAACTGAAACTCATGTTTTGTTATTTATTTAATTAAATTAAAACTTACACACCGATATAAATAATTTTTTATATGTAGGTCCACATCAATATTACCAACACTCGACAACAGTTTCAAAATTGTAGCTTTAACCGCCATGTAATAAACAAATATTGTTTATTTACGGCAGAAATGTTCTTCGTTTTTACAGTGTTCCACCGATATGATTCGCATTTGCGGACCATTGAAGTTAGATGCCCATAGTATGCTGCCAAAATGGCTTACGCAGTCAGACCTTTCTCACTGTGTATTTGGAATTTTGATAGCTATCATAGAATGGCTACAATGACGTGTTATGTTTAATGACTTTCACGGCAAACATGCAGAAAATAACAACAAACTTGGTTGACAATTTAAAAAGCTATTATTATAGTTTAAATGCGACTTATTGTATGACTAAACAATATTACATTTTAGATATAGTCTGTATCTACATTATGAAACTTTCTATACACTGATAGGTTTAATAGTTTATGAATTGGAGCCTATTGAGTAGAACACGGTCGAATAAAATTATGCGGAAATCCATCAACTTGAAGGTCTTAATTTCTTGAAAGAAAACTTCTTAGCGGATTTAAATAATCTTTCGTGAATTTATTAGCAACATATCAAGAAATAATATACTTAAGTTATAAGGTTGTTACTTGATCCGCCATCTTGTAAAAAAATCATATGTTTATTATAAAGGTTTTTTTTTTTTTTAACAGTAATATGATATGCAAATGATTTATTTGATTTGATACATTGAACAAAAACGCTCATCTGTCAACGCGGAGCGTTTTCCTAGTAAATTTTAAAGTTCTCATTCCGTACTTGTTTATATAGGAGGGCAATAAATATCTATTTCTATGACGGAGATTCACACTACTGATATCATTTATAACTTTATATTTATCATTGAAATAATAAGCAAGCAACAGTCTAAAAGTAAGTAAAAACGAGATTGGGAGCACACCAGAAAGTTGATAACACTGTATAATAGAAAGGCTTTGATTGGGTGTTATAGATTTAACAATTCGATTCTGCAATGCCATTAGAGATTTTAAATGGCATTTTGATGCACGCCCCCATAAAAATAGACCATACAACAAAAGCGATTCTACTATTGCACAGTAAACTGTCTTCAAAATACTAAAGGGTAGCAGATATTTTAAATTAAAAAGTTGAAATGCTGCAGAAAGCAACCTCCTACAGAAGCTTTCAATATGGAACTTCCAGGTGAAAAATTTATCGATCGTCAATCCTAAATAGACATATGTTTCAACAATTTCAATTTTTTCAAGGCAACCTATACAGTTTTGACCTTTTTGAAATCCGTGGAGGCAATCATATGAATGATACACGATATTAATAGGCACTAATTTAAATTTATTGTAGGGTGAACACAGATGCATAACTTTCGTTTTACTAGAATTAATGATCAAATTAAAATCGTGAGTCCAACAAAGGATGTTAATAAAATCTTGTTGTAATAACTGTTCTGCTACTTTAAACACCCTGTGCGCTATAACCAATACAGTGTCATCCGCGTACATGAAAATCTTACAATGGACAACACATTTAAACATATTATTAACGTATATTAAGTATAAGATTGGTCCCAAAATAGAGCCTTGCGGCACGCCCGAGATCACCCACTTCCGTTTACTGAATCTATCCCCAACTCTAACTAATACTTGCCGGTCTTCTAAATAGCTCATGAACCATTTTAAAAGTGGTCCTCTGATTCCACAGTTACGCAAGGCTGAAATTAATTTAGAATGATTTAACGTGTCGAATGCCTTAGTGAAATCAATGAACAATACCATAACATGCATATTATCATCAAGCTTTGAATTTACATGATCAGAAAATTCAAGTAGCAGATCAGTAGTACTTCTCGCTTTTTGAAAACCAAATTGTAATGGGTTAATAATTCCATACTTAGATAGATATGCTGTTAATTTATCAGCAATGCAACGTTCCATTATCTTTTCAATCGTAGGCAGCAGAGCAATAGGTCTATAATTACTATAGTTAAAATGGTCCCCTTTTTTATAAACAGGCCGCACCACCGAGACTTTTAACTTAGATGGAATATTACCCGTTACAATAGAAAGGTTTACTAATTTTGTTATAACTGGGCTAATTGTATCATTTATAGCTTTAAGATCTTTAATTCTTATCCCATCCAATCCTGGTTGCTTATTTTCATCAAATTTACTAATGATATTGTAAACCTCCCTCACCGTGATCTCAGGCATGAACATTGACTGTGCCTCACATGCAGCAATATGAGGTGTAGATGTACACACGTCACAGTCATGTTGAATGGAACTTACTTCATTGACAAAAGTTTCAACGAAATTATTAACGATTATGTCCATATTTTCTTTAGTCCCAATGTATCTCTTAATCACCTCATCGACAGATTGTTTCTGCTTTTTACCAAGGATATTATTAATTGACTGCCACGTAGCCTTCATATCGCCTTTATCTCTTTCAAATACATTTCTATAATAATTGACTTTAGCTCTTTGGATCGATTTTGTTACGTAATTTCTAAAATTAACATAACTAATACGATAATGTTGTTTATTAGAAGCACGACAATTTTTCCACCTTTTAAACAATTCATCCCTTTCCTTAGTCAGCCTCTGAATCTCAGGAGTCATCCAACTTTTAAACTTCCTTTTTTTATGCCCTTTACCATTGCCCGATATTGTTGCTTGCTCATAGCACTCTGAGAAAAAAACAACTATTCTGTTATAAAGGATCTCACAATCGTTCACGTCAAGAAGATTTTGCCACTCACAACTTAATAATTTATTATATAAAATACGCTCATTTAAACAGGATTTACGGGTAGGTACCTCGTTGCACACTCTACGATCAAAAATTATGTCAACCAGTACCATGAAGTGGTCTGATATTTTTGTTGTAAATATTGCGGAGTTAAGATCACGGGCATCGCTCCTGATAAAAATATGGTCAATACAGGAACGGGTTAAGACATGTAATCTATGTTCCTCTCGCGTTACTCCATCTATACACCTATAAAATCCACTAGTTGCCATCAAACTTTCGTAACTTTGTACAGACAAATCATTCTCCTGTAATAAATCTAAGTTAACGTCACCAATAAGCAATACATTTCTCTCCGATATTCTATCTAACACTAACTCTAATTCATTAACAAATTCTAATTTATTATAATTCGGAGGTCTGTATATACCTAATAAAGTCACATCCTTAGAAGTCCCAAATGATAAATATCCGTAAATACATTCAAAATTAATAGAATCTAATGTTAATTCGGTAAACAAAATAGAAGATTTTACAAACAATAACAGACCACCTCCTTCTTTATCACGCCTTGTCTTAGAAAACGAATCATATCCTTCAAAATGAAATACCTTATTCACTTCAAATACCGCAATTTCACTTAGTAATAGCACGTCAAAAACGCCAATTTGATTTTGCAGCACTACATTTAACTCATCCCAGTTTCTACGCAGTGAGCGCACATTTAAGTGAATCACAGACACACCCTGCACATGACTAAACCACTCGTCCAGGTCATTGATAACAGAGCAAGTATGTGTACTAGTATTTACATCATCAACTACATTATTAACCCATACCATTCTCAGATCAAAACAAGTTATTCGCCAATTTTATCTAGGTCACTGAAGGAACTTATTATCAATACCTTACGAGCAGCTTCGTCTTTTTTGACAAATATTTTCCCCTGCTTTATCCAAACAAACTTGAAGTTAACTTGATTAGCCAGTGTCTTGGCCCTCCAAAATAACTCGCGATTTAGTGGAGTTAAGTTTTCATTAATAAAAACTCTCTGAACCCGCTCACCTCGCACCTGAACAATTTGATCACTGGTGACCTGTAGTTTCCTCTTAGCAATAAACTTGTCCCGCTTACGTCTTGTCGTCAGCTGCACGAGAATCTTGGGGGGGGCGATTAGCGTTGCGCGAGGGAAGCCGATGGGCCGCGTCTATCTCCTCAGCCACCAATCCAATCCCCAGCCTCTCAGCAACTTTCAACACAATGTCATCGACGTTTTCGCCCTCTGACATAGGAACGTTGTCTAGTTCAAAGTTCTTGTTACGCCCGTACTGATCTAATGTATTTAGTCTGACTTGCAGTTCTTCAATTACCTTGTCTTTTTCCTCGCACTGACCCTCCAAATCTGAAACCGCCTTCTTCAATGACTTGAACTTTGAAGAAAGCTCTTCTTTGAAAGATTTAAACTCCTCACGTAAAGAAATTAATATTGTCACAGATTTCACGCTTTAACTCCGACATCATACCCAATAAACCATTATCGTCCTGGCTTTTGGTTTGCCTACATCCGACACAACGCCAATTAGCCTTAACTTCCCGTGATTTTGCTAGATGCGTAGACTTTTTTAATCCTGCACACTTATAATGCAAACTAGAGTCACAGCCAAAGCACGACACATAGTCCCCGTCCGCAGATAACTCACCATTACAGATACCGCACAACATAACCTCTGATAACACGGAGCGCGGAGCACAAGGAAAACACGTCCTACCACTACGGCGTTCAGATGTGGAATTCCACATCTGAAGTACAAATAGTACAAGTACTTGCTCTAATAATAATAATAATAATAATAATAATAATAATAATAATAATAATAATAATAATAATAATAATAATAATAATAATAATAATAACTAAGAAGAATGAAGACTTCAAGAAGTTCTCCATCCCGATGGTGGTTTTCGTGGTTTCCACCGTACAAAGAGCGAATGCTGGGATGAGTACAAATCGGCCACGACCGTACATAGCATCCACAGTTCGGTTTGGAAAAAATAATGTGGACAATGATATATTAAGTAGTTCTAAGTAGATTTTAATAAGGTAAACACATGGAAATACTTGACATTTGTGTCCGTACAACATGATGTTATGCCGGTTTTGACCGAGTTTGTATGTATTGCAACAATAAAATAATAATAATAATAATAATAATAATAATAATAATAATAATAATAATAATAATAATAATAATAATAATAATAATAATAATAATAACAATAATATAAAAAATAATGTTATTAAATATGTGTAAATAATGTAATAATATAATAATAATAAAAATAATAATAATATAAATAATAAAAATATATGTAAATATGTGTTGTTAATAATGTAAATAATAACAATGTTTCAGTTGCTCATCCGACTTTTCTCTTGGTCTACCAACCACGCAGGTCATCATCATTATCAGCAACGAAATGTCAATGTGGGAAGTGACATTATCAATTTTATCGTCTGTGTCGTGTTGTGTTTTGCGGGCTCTCTTCCAAACAAACTTGCCCGGAATAAAAATAAAAACAAATAAAAACGGGGCTTCACAATACGGAAGAATTGAGACACAAAAGATACACAATACAAACTTTTAAAATACACCAATGATGGCGAACCAACATGTTCATTGTTCATTGCTAATCAAAACCAAGTATTCTAATCGATTTAGGCCTAGAATATCACCGCTAATTGATAATAGGTTACTCCAGTGGGGTAACTAAGGGGGGGGGGGGTTAGGGGGTTAAACCCCCCCCCCCCCGAAACTACATCGAGAATGATTTTACCTAATACTACATTAACTTAATACTATATTGTAAGATCCTTAAACCACTTCAGTGTATAACAATCGCAACAAATAACATTTTCATAATATTTATACACTTCACTTAGATAAGATATATCATTTCTTTCAATAATTCAATTATATTTAAGAGTTCATCTACAACTAATATACCTTTCGCTCGAACCAGTAAAAGTAAGGGTACCCATAAATAAAAATGCATTAATCTAATATTACAACATAACGTTCTGTGGATTAAAATTTAAATGTATGTGACGTGACCACTATGTTTCACTTCATGTTGAGATTATATTGAACAACCATAAAACATTAAAAACACAATTTCTATGCAATTCTTATTTAGAACTATAATTAATGCCTACTGTAACACTGTAACTTCAATATAATACAAACAAACGAGTAGTCGTTCGAGTAGTATTCTTTGAGTCTAAAAGGCACGAAATAATTATAGAAGTGAAAAAAAATTTCGCCTTCGGCGGAATGGCCTCCGGCGGCTGGGGCTTCGCCCCAGACCCCTTTCAATCCCCTCATCTCACTTTTCCCTAATTAACCCCCCCCGAAATAATTCCTAGTTACGCCACTGGGTTACTCTATCATATGTGTAACTTAAACTATTTACACTGTTCCTTGTCAGTTAAAATAATTATAAAACGACGCAATATTTCGAAAGCTAATCAGCTCTCTTCAACAGGCAACCGTCCACATACCTGCCTGTTGAAGAGAGCTGATAAGCTCCCGAAATAATGCGTCGTTTTATAAGTATTTTAACTGACAAGGAACAGTGTATAGTCCTATATTTTTAATTACACATATGATACCTGTTCTACATAATTTCCGTTTTTAAAACTCTATCATATTCGTAAAACTGTGGACATGTCTCGTATTGAACCTCAGCCCCACAAATGATATCATCTCAAACGGCTGTGGATTATAGGGAGTATTCACGTGACGTCACATCGGCCATATTGGAGGCCACCTATAGTACTATTTCAAGTTTCATTTAGCTGTCAATAGAAAACGAATAATATTGTTTACGGAGAAATATAAGAATTTGAACACGTTTATCCCCCGATAAAGTGTACGAAAATGATTATTGTATGCTTTTGTAAACGATTGAAAGAGTAATCGAGACAAAAGAGTTTGTTTATGTTGATTTTAAGTAATAATAGCAAACCAAAGTTAGAGAACAGTTGAATTTGCATCAAACACCAGCTGGAACATAGTAACAATGAAATACCAATCACATGCCATTGTGGCCTCCAATGTGGCCACCATGCGCAATACGTGAATACACCCTATATAGCATGTGGTAGGTGAATATGACACAGCCTAACAAGCACCCCAACCCAATTTAACAATGTTTTCTACACTTGAATATCTTACAATAGCAGCACATGTTAACCTACCTAGTATTCGAGTACAAATCGATAACCGTGTCAGCTGGATAAATGTAATTCGATAAGGGCCAATTCGTGGAACATACACCTATTATTTAACCGTAACAAGTTATGATTTGACTGGGAAGTGGCTCAATGGTGACACGCGAGGGTCTGGCTGGAGATAACGCAGCTCATTTCCGTCATTGTATTGTAGGCATTGTATTATAGACATAATATTGTTGGCAATGTATTGTAGGCAGTGTTGTATGCATTTTAATGTAAGCATTGTGTTGTAGGCATTGTATTGTAGGAAGTGTATTGTAAGCATTGTATTGTAGGCATTGTGTTGTAGGCATTGTATTGCAGGCATTTTATGGTAGGCATTGTATTGTACACATTGTATTTTAGGCATTGTATTGTATGAATTGTATTGTAGGCATTGTATTGTAGGCATTGTATGATAGGCATTGTATTGCAGGCATCATATTGTACACATTGAATTGTAGGCATTGCATTGTACACATTGTATTGTAGGCATTGTATTGCGCACTTTTATTGTAGGCATTGTATTGAATGCATTGTATTGTACACACTGTATTGTAGGAATAGCATTGTAGGCATTGTTTTGTAGACGGGGTGCCAATTGTCGTTTTGCAGCCCCCAACAACATTTGAGTGAGTAAAAAGAGGTCTGGGGCGAAGCCCCAGCTACCGAAGGCCAAACGTTTGTGGGGTATTTTATCCTGAAGACGGCCTTTAGAGCAATCTGAGGTATAATTTTGAAAGAAAATTAGAGGAACCTTACCATTAATATTCTCGTAATTTTACCTTAAATGTTTAGCCTGTTTAACCTGCCACTTTCCTAGAAACCTGCCTTTTCATGCTATTGCTTTAACTCTACATGAGAACATTTCTTGTTTTAGCCTTACCATCTAGGCAAGTCAAGGTGCTAAGCCAAGGCATGAAAGATCAGAGAGCCCCCCCCCCCCTACTCCCCCCCCCACGTAAATTCATACCCAGATTGTGGGGCATATTATGTTTTAGGAAGAAAGCAAGTAACTAAGCCTGTTGTCTACATTTATTAACTTATGAACCAATCGATGTTTTTTTAACGTTTAGTATACTTTTTAAAAAAATATTTCCAATAATTTCGAATCGTGTCGTTTCTCAGTACTCACTGTGCCTTTGGCTCGCATCATCGTAAGAAATCAGCTGTCAAGCGTGACATCATAGAAGATAATGTCAACATGGAATTTCTATGGGAGTCCGCGAAATGATAAAGCTCTATACACAGAAGCGAAAAGCGAAAAGAAAAAGTACATTTTTATAGTTTCTAGCGGAGTAGAGCTTTTACACACTTCAGTATCTTTCTGTCTTTCAAAATCTTTCATTTTCGATATCTGTACTATCTATCTACAATAGAAAGAACTTCATCTTCAAATCAACAAAAGATATTTTATTAGTTCCACATTCTTATTTTTTCGCTGAAATAAAATGAAAAGTTATGGTATGTTATGTCATATTGAAGTAAAGAATGCTGCTATGAGTAATTGTTAATCTTTTGATAAAAACCATTTTAATTAGCATTATTTTCTGGATTTTTATTAAAATTACGCCACAAACTTTGTAATACGTTAAAAATGAATGTGTAAAATATGTTCTTTTACGCGAAACCATGAAGAAAACTTTCAAATTGGTTAATTTAAACGTAATTCGACCTCGCTCAGTTATCCCACCACAATGACATTCAGAATTTCCAACTAAATTTTATAAAATACAATATTTTCTAAAATTGAATATTTTTACACTCAAAATAAAGTTTTGAATTTATAACAGTAGAAATTTTAAAAAGGGATTGTCCCCATTGTCAGTTTTAGTGTTGTGAACACTAATAAACATAAAACGACATAGTCGTGTGTAAATGAACGTGTGAGCAAATACAACCAGCTGGGGGCTAATTTAGTTGCATCACTGTTCGTGTTCGTAAAGTCCATATCATGTTTTATGTTTTGTAGTTGCACAAATGTGTTGCACTAAAAAGCACAACACAAACTAATACAAACTCGCCTCCTCTATTACATTGAAAAGTTAAATGGTTGGTTTAACTTCCCCCACTGGCAATTATGACGAAGTTTTTTATCATCTGGGATTTCTCGTTTCCCTCCCTTCTCGTTTCTTCCCTGTTGGTACCAATCGACCACACACAACCAACTTAACCTAGCCTAATCGTTCATAACCTCGACCAACAGTTGGTCGTGTCACAGTTTGGAAGTGGCAGAGTTGAAACAGGCCTCACTTGGGTCTAGCAAAAAGTTGGACACTTGGAACTGTAGCAAAATTTGGAAAGGTAAGTGGCAGAGTTTCTGAAGTTGTGAGTCGCTACGCACCGGCTCAATTCATTCAATTCCACAAGCCGACGCAATTCTTGTCATTAAAATAACGAATGCCCCTCTGACACGACTGTCACTTCGCCGACACTTCGGCGTCATGTCAGCGAGCGACATGTCGGCGAGAAGTCTTTCTCTTCCACGGTGAGTGAATAATGCAAAGATAGAGAGTGAGTTTTCAGTTTCATCCAACTGGACAGTTTCAATAATTCGCCGCCTAGCCCAGAGCGGAAGAGCGCTGACCTCGAGAGTTCCTGTGCGAATAACATTTCAAGCCGGGGGAATCCCTAGGCGACCGTGGCGCGATCTAGCGGTGCCGAGTGAAACTATCTATCTAGGGAAACTACGACTTTCACGAATATCAGAATTCATAATTGGCTCCTAAACCTAGGGCCACCCATTGTTGCTATGGTTTGGTTTTCGGTATGGGAAACGACATGCATCAAACTGTTACCTTAGGAATAACGGGCACCCCTAGGTGTAGGAGACAACTATGAATTTCACCTGGATAGATCCAATATTGAAACTATATATTATAATTGCCGTTTTTTTTGTAATATCTTAATATAAAGAAAAGAATCATGGCTAGAAGTACATCAATAAAAGTGGTGCGAAGACAACACACTGTGGAGTGAACTGGTGGGGAAGCCCGGAAGAAAACAGAGGAGTAGAGGTATCTCAGGGACAAATGGAAGAGGAAGATTAGAAGAAAGGGGTGAAAGGTCAGACATGGATACGACTTAGATAGACCCGAGGCCCAACTTAATGGGGGGGGGGGGGGGGGGAACTTCCCACCCCCTCATAGTCGGAAACAGAGTCAGATATTGATTGATATAGAAAACATTGCACAAGATGGGGAACTAGCTGCAGGTTTTGAAACAATTAATAACTAAATTAAAAAATCTTTCTTACAAAATTCATTGAAAGCTTAAAAATGATAGTCGTTGCAATAATTATTTTGAAATCTATTTAACCTACTGTATAGTATCCAAAACATAAACCGTTTTGAAAGAACTTGAGTAACTTTAATTAAAACAAAGTATTAGATTAATAACTAAAAATAAATGAATTCACTTTTAGAGTCCATGCCCACTCAGTAATAAGACTGATTTTCAGTGGGGGATTTTAATTTAAAGCAACTAATCCAACCCTGTAGGCTCCGAACACCGTCGACGAGTGAGCGATAATAACCAATCAAAGATCTATATTTCAAATATGAAATACATAAATCAGTGATTGAACAGTGCGAACACCTGCGGACAAATGCCAAAATCAACAAGGCCGATCCAGAACAACTTTGAATTTATCGAGTGATTCGTTGCTAGAACGGAACCAAAGTCACCGTTTACTTATTCCCAAACCAGCAGTGATGGAATTGAATCCATATTAGTAGTTAAAACACTTTTGCCTGAAGCGGGATTTGAACACAAACATTTCTTTAAAAAGATTGTACCTTTACATGCATAAAAACCTTTTGGGACCTCGAAATCAGTTTGCATATAGATTCTTTTGTTATTTAAGACGTTTGTTATAAATAAATTTCACTGTATAGGGTGTATTCACATATTGCGCATGGTGGCCATACTGGAGGCCACAATGGCATGTGATTGGTAGTTCATTGTTACTATGTTTCAGCTGGCGTTTCATGCACATTCAACTGTTCTCTAACTTTGATTTGCTATTACAGTATTACTTAAAATCAACATAAACAAACTTTTTGTCTCAATTACTCTTTAATCGTTTACAAAAGCATACAATAATCATTTTCGTACACTTTATAGGACGATATACATGTTCAAACTTGTCATATTTCCCCGTAAACAATATAATTCTTTTTCTATTGACAGCTAAATGAAACTTGAAATAGTACTATAGGTGGCCTCCAATATGGCCGATGTGACGTCACGTGAATACTCTCTATGATATGAATAAACATGGTTTGATTTTGTCAGGTTGTCACGGGGGTAAGGGGGGTCATATAGCGATGGAGGGAAGCAGCAGGGGAGCGTCAAACTAAGAAACTCTCCAAGTCGTGTAGACTTGGAGAGTCCTGTCTATAGCCTCATATTCCAGTCACGACATCAATGTATGCTGTGTACACTACGTGAAGGGTTTATGCGGTAGTAGTTCCAAGTTTGATTACCTCGTCGTTGTGCCGCTACGCGTCGCAGCGCTAGGGTCGCTGAGAGAGACCGCAGTGTTCTCGCGGTTAAATATTCATGCTCAAATCTCGGGTCAAGATGTCTAATGCAGACGATGGAGTTGGTGGGGTTACGCCGAGATTCTGGAACAAGGAGAGATCAGGTGCGTTAGTATAGACCTTTTTCAGAATTGATCTAGGATCCTTATAGTCCATTTACAGCTACTTGTTGCGAGCGAAGCGTAGGCGCGAGCTCCAATCAGTGGCCGAGTTTGCGTGAAACTATTAGCTTATTTGCGTTCAACTCGGCCGCTGATTGGAGCTCGAGCCCTCGCTTCGCTCGCAACGCGTAGCTGTAAACGTAGCATTAGAAGGGCTCCCACTGTCTATCAGTTCTTGGTAAAGGCTGGTCCACACAGATTTTTAAGACATAACATTTAGGGTTTAACGCGTAGTCGTAATGTTGGATCAGACGTACTGGCGTTCACA
The DNA here is from genome assembly GCA_945910005.1 of Isoperla grammatica. NCBI lineage: Eukaryota > Metazoa > Arthropoda > Insecta > Plecoptera > Perlodidae > Isoperla > Isoperla grammatica. The sequence goes on from OX246744.1 coordinate 7,814,758, forward strand.
CAAAGTTTTAGTTTTAAGACGTTGTTTTTATGCGTTATTCGTTGTCATAAAGTTGGGCAATGTCCAACTTTACGCTTAAATCTTAAAACAAGTTACTAAAATCTCAAGTCAATGGACCATTTACTTTAATATACTTACGAATTAATTGTAAGAAGTGCAGGAATTGTTGTAAACAAGGCTATTATAATTAATTGTGGATTATACGAATTTCAGTTAATTTTTATTGTATCACAACAAACGTTACAAGAGACTTCACTTCACTAGGCCTATCTTGAACGAAACGAAACTAACCAGAGCCCTAAAAACAACCTCGTAAAACCTTATGCATTATGTCTTAAAAATCTGTGTGGACCAGCTTAACTGGGACGTAGAATATAAGTGCAATTTCATTGATTTAACTAAGATTTTTTTCTTAATGTATTTACATTCATTCTACACATAAATAAATCTGACCCCATTTCTTCAAGCAACCATTAAGTTTCATCTCTAATTCACGTTTGCTTTCAAGAATATATAAATAATAAATCTGAAACGAATCAAATATTGGACGTACGAGCATTTGCCTACGTCTTCTTTGAAGAGCGGTGGATGAACTGTTTTACACGGGAAAACACAGACTCGACGAGTAGAGAGTTTTCTAGGGGGGGTTGGGGGGGGGGTAATGAGATACAAAATGAGAGAACCTGTCGTAAGCTGTTCAAGACAGCTATAAAGCAGGATTGAGAACCAAAGAGCTCACAGGTACAAAGATATTGATGAGAAAGTAATCATGGCAGACGTGAAAGTTAAAAGGAATAGTTATCTTCATCATAAGGGTTTAACTTAAAGTCGAAACGATGTTGATTAGATTGCCGAAAGTTTCTGGTTTGAATGGCGATGGTTATAATATTTGAAATTCTAAAAATAAATATTACACCAGCAGAGAGGAAAAGGAAATCTTTATTATTCTAATCTACATTCAATGTAAAATACTTTTTATAAAGAAAAATGATTTTTCACTTTTCGGTAATAGTGTTAACAAAAGAAAGAGCATTGGCTTGAAAGTTAGACGTCTTAACAATTTACATTCAGCAGCCTCGAAAACAGTTCATTATCTGGTTGTCTAGATTAATAATTTCCTGAGATAACAGCCTAACTTTATTCAACCACTATTTTTCACGTAATTACTTGTTCCGTAACTAAGCGAAACTGCGAGTACAAGTTAGTTAGCCAACCAGCATCCTAGTTTACAAGTTTAATTCGCCAACACAATATAGGCTGCAGCAAAACTTAGTTTAGGGTCCTTGTCAACGATATTTAATATGGGGTGTATTCACGTATTGCGCATGGTGGCCACATTGGAGGCCACAATGGCATGTGATTGGTAGTTCATTGTTACTATGCTTCAGCTGGCGTTTGATGCAAATTCAACTGTTCTCTAACTTTGGTTTGCTATTATTACTAAAATCAACATAAACAAACTCTTTTGTCTCGATTACTCTTTTAATCATTTACTAAAGCATACAATAATCATTTTCGTAGACTTTATCGGGGAATATTAGTGTTCAAACTTGTCATATTTCCCCGTAAACAATATTATTCGTTTTCTATTGACAGCTAAATGAAACTTGAAATAGTACTACAGGTGGCCTCCAATATGGCCGATGTGACGTCACGTGAATACTCCTTATAGGGACCTTGTCAACGATACTTAATAAAGTGAGGGAACATGAAACCAAGGTAAGAGGATTCTCACAAAAGATGAAAGAAAGCTTGAAAAAAGAAAGAAAGCAGAAAGATAAAGAAGAAAGAAAGAAAGATTTCCACGCGGTCTATTTCAACGGATTTTGCAGCAGAACTTCCCGATACCTGCTTGTTATTGTCCGCTACTGGAATGCACCAGCCTTGCATAGACAACGCCTGTTAACAGACGTGCTGATAGTATCGCTACAACACCGGAGGCATGAGAACGAGATGGGACTAAATTTAGGCCTCTGTTAACACTAACTACGGAAAAAATCAATTTACTTAAGAGGATATCGAACATATAATGAACTACCACAAAATATAAAATCTATAGAACTAGCTAGAGGTAGCAAACCATTTAAAAGCCAACTATTTATAATTAAATTAAAATGTTGTCTTCTTTCAAAATTAAGTTAACTCCTGATACTATAGTCTCTGGTAATGGTATCATTATACCCAGTGTATTTCTTTTGCAGGGGTTGTTTTAGCAATATTGCTATAACTTACTGTCTCCAAAATACTGTTTAACTATAAGTTTAATTTTAAGTTCCATATACTCTTTCAATTATTAAGTAGCATATTGTTTTTGTTATTGTACTCATTTTACGTAGTATTGACAAACACATGTGTAATATGTGTTCTTTGTGCTTGTTTCTGTGTTACAATTGTTATGTTTTTTATTTCACGCCAAATGGCAGAATACGCTGTATGTGAAATATTGAATAAATAAATAAAAAAAAAAAAAATGTTTTCTTGTGGTTGTAACAATGATAAGCCTACTGTTTATTAATAGGACCTAGTGTTTAAAGCTTTTTCAAATCCATTACCTATTACTACTTTCAGTTTCAATTGCCGTCCATCATAGACAACTATAATGTAAAAGCCCCTTATAGCGAGCTTAGGCTCTTTGGGGGCTAGTATCCATGCTGTAACATGTATTTGTTAAATAATAAATATCAATAAAAACCTCAAGTTCTTCAATTCAATGCAATGCAATGCAATTCAATTCAATTCAATTCAATTCAATTCAATTCAATTCAATTCAATTCAATTCAATTCAATTCAATTCAATTCAATTCAATTCAATTCAATTCAATTCAATTCAATTCAATTCAATTCGATTCGATTCAATTCGATTCGATTCGATTCAATTCAATAGGTTGGTAGTTGTCACATATTATGTCACTTCAATATTACATAATCCATGACGACACCATCTTGAAAGTGAAGGTCTGCGGCTGGGGATCATGAGAATTTGTGGTTTTCTGTTCGTTTCTTTAAAAACAACTTAAGAAAATAGAAATTGTGGGAAGATACACAAAACAGATATTATCAGGGTCTACAGATAACGAAAAAACAAAACAGAAGAGAAATTCATTACTTCGAATTAAATGCGATAAAACGATATTTCAATCGCATTTAATCCGAAATGAAATAAATTTTGCATATATTTTTTTTTCGTTATTTCTAGACCCTGATAATATCTGTTTTGTGTATCTTCCCACAATTTCAATATTGTTTCGAAGATTCGAAGAGAATTCTCACACTGTTGCCGCCGCAGGGCTTAAAACAGTTTCTACTTGTATGTTATGCCCACAATCTTAGCACAACCCACAACGTCAGAACGAAGATTAGTCAAATACAGAACATGTTTGAACATGCAAGGAAGACAAACTCGCTACCGTGTTCACAATTCCCATGAATAAGTGAAACGTATCCGAGAGGGAAGAGAAACCAATATTGAGATTCTCTATACAAGACAACGGCTTTCCAATACTGCAGAACAGGTATATAGAACAAAGTTGACGGAATTTCGATCGGAAGTCGTCGCGTATTTCCGTGCGTCTTCGTTGATCGAGTTTCACCCAGATTGGATTGGTATTGACAACAAGTTGAGTATGTTTACGGAGTTCAAGAGGTAGACACGTCTTTGGACTTTGATGTATGGTACAGTCATGTGCAAATGTTAAGAAACAGTTATAAGATTGTGATGATCAACCACTGGAAATTAGCAAAGACGGATATCGAAAATTTACACAAATAAGGTGTATACTATTTTGTTTTATTTATTTATTTAATGTCTATCCTATTCAGTTATAAAAACTGATTTACAAAGGAGGACCTTTAATAAAACTAGGCTATGCAAACGATTAATAATAATGAAATCATAAATTACAATGACAACAAAAACAGAACAAACTACTGTACAATATATACATATATATGTATAAAAAAAATATACAACGCACCTATTGTCATACCAACCTCAGATCTTTACTTATCACCCATTTCATACACAATTTTTCAACTAAACTCAACAGATTCCTGGGGCGTTCTTCACACTTTTGTACAGCCATGTCTTCCGCTCAGAGAAGTGGAATTATTGGAGTGGGACTTGGAATTCCAGTTATTCAACCGAAAGCCGTAAATTATCCCTAATAACCTGTTTCAAGTATATAGTAGGAACAAAAGCCGCAGAAACTTAAGTTGGTACTTCCGTTAGGGTAACTTTATCAATGACGATTTAGTTACGTTTATTAATAATGAAACTTGCCTTATTTGTTCATTTGTGTGCATTTCTGTGACATGTAAATTTTTGATTACATTTCTTTCTTTTTCCTATATTTATTTAGAATGTTTTTAATTCATAATATTCAATGCAAGTTTGTGTTTTGTTGTTTGACTAGTCTACACATATGAAACAGAATATTATATATGGTATTTGATCGCGAAGCTATCGTGACATTTAATATTTTCCCCTCTCAGTGTGTCTGTCTTTGAAACTATAGATGTATTCATGTTTTTATTTCTATTTTTCCTCCTTCTACCTACACCACATAGTATCATGTCAACTTACATCAAAGAGCTACGATTAAATATTTACAAAACCAAACTGCACTTGAAGTGAATGAAAACAGTGCAGTAGAAACAGCGAAACCACAAAGTCAACAGTTCAACTTGTGAAGGTTCAGACATGATACAAAGAAGGATCTCTTTGAAAGTCATCTGATTGACAGTCTAGAATATTCTAAAAGTCGGATATTACGTTCTCTAAACTTGACTTAAAATAAACACGTATAGGCAATTCATACTTGTTTACAGAGGGTTTTATTAAAACATTGCCAGTCATAAATATTTATAAAATCTAATCCTGAATAATGTGAGAATTCATTATTTATAAATAACTTTGTTTCTTTACTTTAAAATGAATATTTCTACACCTTACCATGAATTGTGAAACAAAACTTGCAAAACTAGTGAAGGTTAAATTAAAGTTCCCCCACTGAAAATCAGTCTTGTCCCTGAGTAATTTGACTCTAAATGTGAATTTATTTTTGTTTTTTATTTATTCTGTAACCACACTTTAAGACTAGTTTATAGATTTAAAAAATATGAGAACACAAATCACCTAAAAATAGTTTAAAACTTGCAACAGTCGAATATTCGATTAACAACCATCGGAGAAAATGTACAAGCGCTTGAATTGTCCGAAAGAGTAGATTTTTTTAAATTCGTCACTTACCGAACGATTTAAACACTATTATAGTGTCTATATCTATTTGTTAAGAATAACTTTGTCACTTTGAAAAGTACGGTATTCCAAATGTCAACAGCTAAACGTACGTACTGGCTGATTTTCCCATGGTGAGAAAAGTTAACGTATAGTAACATATTTAGTAGGTTGGTTGATTGGCTGATTGATTGGTTTTTTGGTGTTTAACGACGTACTCGACAACAACTAGGTCATGTCACGTCGTTGGGTGGGGGGGGGGGGGGGGGGGGAGGGAAGGAGGGGGTGATTCGAGAAAAGGGACAAGTAGGAGGAAGGGAGAGTACAGGGACTTATATTTAAAGGAGATAAGAGGAAGGAAAGGGAAAAGGGACCTGCTCATTTTCTCGCCTTTTTAATTGGTAGAGGTACATCCTGAGTAATTTCTACCCCGGACCCAGACGAGCATACATATATATATACACATATTATTAATATATTATTATTTTATAAACATTATATTATTATAATTAATTATTATAAATTTTTTAATATATATGATAATTTTCAAATTTTCGCGGACTTAAGTATTGTTATTGTTCCCCATTTTTCTGGGTTTCGTCACACGATATAAATTGAGTAGGTGGTTAAGACTTACCCCACCTCACCCGAACCATAACATATATATATATATATATATATATATATATATATTTTGAAAATCATCAGACGGACTTTATTAGGTTTTAGAAATTGAGAGAAGCTCTTAGTGTGAGTTGTAATTGATGACGTATGAGCTAAGTGGGAAACAGCTGCAGGTGGCAGCGAGGAGGAGAAACGAGAGTGCTGGTGAGTTTATATATATATTATTTGTTTGTTTTTTGTTGTTTTTTTTTTCACACGAGGAAATAGAAGTGTTCGACTCACCCAACACTGCCCGACGTTTCGGAGACGCATCATCGCGAGTGTCATCGCAGATTCGCGAGAGGGAAGGCCTCTGATGATGGAGCATGATACGTCTCCGAAACGTCGGGCAGTGTTGGGTGAGTCGAACACTTCTGTTTACTCGTGTGAAAAAACCCCAAAAAACAAACAAATAATATATATCTTTATATATATATATAAATGTTTTCTAACTGTACATTTTGCAATCAACAAAATCTAAAAAATCATATATATGAATGTTGAAGGGCCCAAGAGGTTGGTCGTGTTTTCTTTTTACAAACAAGAAGAAACAAAAAGCTTGGGCTCAATGATGATTTCTTTTTACAAAGAAGAAGCTACCATTGTCGGACATGGGCTGAATGAAGAGTTATTTTTTTGAAGACGATTACAACACTTGAAATTGTTGTAGACGGTGACCGATTGTGTACCTCATACGTTGGAAGACATCAATAAATAATGAAGGTAACTTCATTACCTGCATTTCTTACGCGTGAATTCCTGGTAGTGTGGACTGTCCACGCGTAAGATTCAATATAACTGCTGTTGTCTTTGTTTATATAAATAAATAAATAAATAAATAAATAAATAAATAAGTAAATTCACATTTAGAGTCCACCCACTTAGTGACGAAACTGATTTGCAGTGGGGAACTTTAACTTAAAGAGACTAAACCAACCCTGTAGGCTTCGAACACCATCGACGAGTGAGCGATAACCAATCAAAGATCAATATTTTAAATACGAAACATTTGAATCAGTGATTGGACAGTGCGAACACCCGCGGATAAATGCCAGAATCAACTAGGCCGATCCAGAACAACTTTGAATTTATTGAGTGCTTCGTTGCTACAACGGCTCCAAAGTCACCGTTTACTTATTCCTTACAACTTTCTTTCTTTCTTGGTTTCTTTTAGTACAGCCTGTTGAAACTTTTAAATGCTTCGTCCTAGGTGGATAGGAGATTAAAATAAGCTTAAAGTATATTATTGGCTTCCCTTAAAGCGCACTAACTTTAGCGCATGCACAATTAGTGCTTCTCGCATGTTTAATACATAAATGGCGGCATTCTGTTTGGAACAGTTTTCCTTCGTGTGGAACTTAGGGTCTTGCTAAACATAGTAAATGCCAGAGTTCAATATTAAATCACTAAAGCAGCTTCATTTTTTTTTTTTTGTAGTGGTACTTTTCCAATATTTCCTACTAATGAGCATATTCCACATTGTCTTTTCCTTTGTCTAACTTTCGCGCGTTTTTATCTGTCGAAGTTTTGCGTTTTCATCGATGTTGTACTTGTTAAATATTTTTTTTATTTTTTTTTTAACGAGTATTACGAGAACAATACGTTAAACTTTCATGAAATACGAGCTGTACGAAATAATATTGGGAATTCAGATGGATTTTTATTTTTATTTCTAATATACAGAATGTTTTGAATAGAAATTACAAAGGAGGAGAAAAAATTGATGCATATAGAATTAATAATTTAAAAAATCATAAAATAGAAAGAATAATAAAAACAAAAAATTGTGTATTGCTTATTTGGGTGTTCTTCATAATTTAAAAGGTATAAGCCTAATATTTTTGTGGTTTTCACGAAATCGTACCATGGGGTTTCGCACAGTTCGTCCCATACCGGACCCACGGGTTAGACATTTGCCGTCAATAAAATAAAATACTTTACAATTGAAAATAGAACAAAAATGGAAAAATGCACTGAGAAAAGAATGTAAATTTTGCAATGTCTGTCCAAATCACTGTTACCAATCCAAAAGTATTAAATCGAAAATGATCTCGCAAAACGCAAACATCGATATTTTCGACTCGTAAATGGTGACAAAGTTAAGTGACCTATGCCAATTTAAAATCGGCGCGAGAATTTAAACTTTTCTGTTCTTATCTTTAAAACAACTTCAAAATCGAAATTATTGGAAGATACACAAGACATATATTAACAGGACCTACTGATATATGCAAAATTCAAATTACGTTTGGATTTAAGTCGATATTAACAATAATATCATATCATCGAAACGTAATGAATTTTGCATATATCAGTAGACCCTAAAATATCAATCTTGTACATCTTCCCACAAATTCTACTTTAAAACTGGTTTTAAAGATGCAAATAGAAGTTCTTCAATTCTCCCGATCTGCTACCCCAGACTCTAACTTCAAAAGTGTATTTTCCAGCCTATACTTCATTTTTTAACATTATTTTCACATAACTTTCCACTATTAGTTAATCCATTCTTGACGTGTCATCGCTTCGCCCATAAACTTGCGTGTGCATGTATATGATAACAGTGAGAAGATAACAATACCGCTACTGCATGCTATATTTCCATCCAATACGACCCCATCTAATTAACCGTAATGGGCGTGGCGCACATACTCTAATTGGTATTTAACACGGTAGGTATGTTTATTAAGAGTATAAAAATAAAATGTGTCTGTCATATATATATATATATCATGCATGGTTGTTCTATAATGGAAGTTATTTTTATTTACATTTCTATGGCGTTTATAATTTATGAGAGCTTTGTCACGTAAACGAATCAGGATTCATGTTTGCTTCGTTATATCAATGAGAGCTTGTGGTCGACTTTTACATTGATTCACGATATTTATTACAGCTAAAGCTAGGATTACACACCTGTTTAAGATTAAGGTTTAACAGAATCAAATCAAGCCAAATGCATTATGGCGTTTACACACTTTGTTAGGATTTAAGATTTAAGGAAACCACAGCAACGCTAGCTCTTCTACCAAAAATTCTTAGCCCAGCCAATGAGAGGCGACGTTTTATAAATCCGGCCAATGGTAGCGATCCTAAGTAAAACAGTTAGGAAAATAAAACCTTAAATCTTAAATAAGTGTGTAAACTGAGCTTCAACAAATTAACTGTGGACGAGCTGATTTAAAAAAAAGAACATCATTCTTTAATATATTATAATAAAGTGATTCCACGGCAACCTTGTAAAATGTAAATGCTGGCATCATCGATGAGTGAATAGGTAGGAGCCAATTAGCGGGTGGTATTTTCAAATTCTGACATTTGATTGGGCAACGTCTTAGTTATCATATTATGTAATCATCCATAAGGTTGCTGTGAAACGACTTTAGTCCCAATGTAGGTAGTCGCATACGGATCTCAGATCCGTAACTACTGTCTCTTTGACGCACGCTGGTTTAACGGAATTTAACAGATTCCTGATGTTGTTTCACATATTCGTAAAGGTAGTTTTCTGTTTAGTGTAGTTCACCGGTCTTATTAGTCACACACAATGTGTTAGGAGTTTACATGCAACCAACTAAAAGTCTTTTAAACTATCATTAATAAACTGCTTCTTGTAGATGTTGAATAATAATTTTTGTAGGAATACCTGTTATAGGGTGCTCACCAGCTTTACCTGATGTGCCCTCTTCAGGTGCTAACTAGGTATATTAGGGTGTTTGGACAGTTGGGAAGGAATGTCCGAGGGCTGATAGTAGGACTCAATCCCAGCATTCGCCTTTACGACTGAGGAAAACCTCGGAAAAACCTTCAGTCAGGACTGCCGGTGGATGGAATCGAACCGGCGACCTCCCGAATTAGAGTCTTGCGTCTTACCGCTGAGCCACCTCTATCGGTTTTAGATGTTTGGAACAACATAAGTCAATTTATTTCACAGCAACCTCGTGGATGCTGACGTCATAGATGAGTGAGTAATTGTCCAATCAAATGTCAGTATTTACAAAAGCCACCCGCTGATTGGCTCCGACTCACTCATCTACGACGTCAGCATTCACAAACTTGCCGCGTGTACCACTTTACAAAATGAATTGATTGATAGATTGATATTTGGGCTTAGCGTCTCATATTTTTGCAACTTGCCTAATCGAGACGATGAGTGGGTGAAATATGAAGATGAAATGAAATATGAGGCTGTTTGGCAGAAAAGGGGCAAGAAGGAGGGCGGGGAGGAAAGGGAAAGGGGTAGGAAAAGGGAGTGGGGACAATGTGGGCTGCATTTTGTCTGGCTTCTTCTTCCGGCTAGGGTGGCCCTACCAGAAGCATACGTTAGAAAATTAAGTTGGCAATATTGGAGTCGGTTATTTCCAATGATATTCAACAGCTGTAGTAGGCTAGATCACCAGTCCCCCAACCTTCCACTGAGTAGCAAGCGTAGCGATTGGAAGCCATTTTGAAATGGGCAATTTAAATGCTAATTTGGACCTTTTAGTACTGCTAGCGCTGCCAATGGCAGAAAGTCGCACTAGAGACTCCTATTCCAGCCTGTGTTATTTGCCCATTTCAAGACGGCATCAAATTGACACGCTTGTGGCTGCTAGGCTGCGTATCTAGCCTACTATAGCTGTTGAATATCATTGGCTATTTTGTAAACATGATACTTGTACACTTACGTTGAGGCAACTGTACACTGTACAGTACAGTCGCGTGCAACATAAATGACGTGCTAGAACGGCAATGGTAATTACAACAAGTGTCTGAACATGGACATGGAGATATGGATGATGAGATATCGCACAGGTCAGGCAGGTGTTACATTATTACAGCTACCCTTGCGCAGTTATCTGTAACATCTTGAGGTCATCGCGGGTGTGTGTTACGATAGCGTGTTACATTATGAAGCGTGTACACACGAGAGGCATCGTGACGATAAGCGACAGCGGTCAGGTCTCACTGTGATAATCATCATCGTCATCATCTGTTGCCATGTCCAACTCTGGGGAACGCAGAATGTCGACCTACAGAAACTCAGCTATACAGAAGTAAAAGGAAGCCGCTATCTATCTCTGGTGCAGAAACTCGAACAGTAGGCGCGATACCTTTCGCGGTAAAGGCGATAAGATAACGCGCTATCAGTACACGGGTTAGAGGGCATCTACTGTTGGGTTTCTGCAGGTTCACTTTACGATACCTTTGGCGGTAAAGGCGATAAGATAACGCGCTATCAGTACACCGGTTAGGGGGTCATCTACCGTTGGGTTTCTGCAGGTCGACTTTACGGGTACCCCTAACTCTGCGTTGGGTCGGCATTGAAGATAAGCCTCTCCATCTTCTTCTATCCTGCCACCACTCTTCCCCCTCAACTACATTCCAGTCCTCTCCTCGCATTTCCACATCCTTCCTCGCTTTGTCGTGCCATCTTTGTCGTGGTCTTTCTCTCGTTCTTCTACCTGGAATCTCCAGTTCTAGCATTCTCTTCGGCAATCGTTCTCTTTCCATCCTCTTGACATGTCCGAACCATTTCAGTTTTCTCTCTCCAATACGCTCCAATAAATTCCTTACGCCTAGTTGGTTTCTTATGTCGTCATTCCTTATCCTGTCCCATCTAGTCTCCCCCACTGTGATAATACTAAAATAAAAAATCGATGATACAAAATGTAGAATTTGAAATAATAAATACTAAATTTAAAGAAAATTAATGCTAAGAAGACGTATCTCTACTAAGGGTATATTATTGTAATACCCCCTTCATCTTAATGCTTCTATACCTTTGAGTACGATCCACTAATAATTATTCCCTTTGTCTACAACTCTGTTAAACCTAACTGAGGTAACTGTATTTACACGAGCGGTTGGACACTGGACACTGGTCAGTTCAAAGGATATAGATTAGCTTCCCACCTCTACAAAGGAAGGGAGGGTTTATGCACTGAAGCCAGACAGTGGACAATTAGAACATGGGGTGTAGTGGTTTAATGGAACACACAGGGGACAATTCCTATATACACTTGGTATAACTTATTTCTAGGTTTGGACTACATCCAATCAGAAGCAGCTAAGAGCGAAGGATACCTCTACGTCAAAAACCGCAGAACATTTTAATTTTTTAATTTTATCTCAAGATTGAAACAAAAAAATCGAAAATCTGAGAAATCATAGCGCTGTGGTTTGGTAAGTTCTACAGACTGAATGATGTACGTATCTTACATTATAATCAGTATGACTGTGATTCTTATTGCCCTAGTAATTTAATGAAATAATAATCACAGTCATACTGATTATAATGTAAGATACATTTATCAATCAACCTGTAGGGCTTACCAAACCACAGCGCTATGATTACTCAGATTTTTGATTTTGTGTTTCAACCTTGAGATAAAATGAAAAAATGAAAATTGTCTGTGGTTTTTGACGTAGAGGTATCCTTCTCTCTTAAGACTAAAACATGTATACTACCTAACTACCCCACTGAACCCCCGATTTTTGTGGGTTAAAACTGTTTTCAAAATGCTTTAAAATACAAACTTTACACTGCGGATGAAAGGTTACTAAGTTGTTTTCACCTTGACAACAACCAATGGGAAGTCTGGTTGCTATGGTGAAAACAAGTAAGTAGATTTCTAAATATTTATCCGAAGCTCATAGTAGTGCACTCTACTAAACGGTAGACTGCCTGAATGTTTGAAAGAACGCAAAGAATGTATTGATTTATCTTGAATCAACGTGCATGAAACGGGCAGCAGAAGATAAGACATGTAAAGCCTGTCCGCCATAGTGGAAACGAAACGTTTCGAGCTAATGACCAATATACCGTGAAATAGGGTTTAAAGAGCCAACAGGTAGCGCGCTGTTGCCATTTCATTGCAATACGTTTTCTTTCCAAGGGTGACATTCTTTCGACTTCCGTTTTTATAAAATTGGCAACCGTGTTTTTCTAGTAAATATGGGTTTACAAGCCGATTATAATGGTTCAATACACCACAAACGTGGGCCATTAGCTCTAAACCTTTCGTTTCTACTATAAGCGGACATACATACATACATACATACATACAGAAGGTCCCGGGTTCAAATCCCGCTTCAGGCAGAAGTTTTTTAACTTCTAATGTGAATTCAATTCCATTACTTCTTGGCTTAGGAATAAATAAACGGTGACTTTGGAGCCGTCCTAGCGTTGAGTGAGAAGAGAGTAATATCACTCAACGGTCCTAGCAACGAAGCACTCAATAAATTCAAAGTTGTTCTGAATCCACCTTGTTGATTCTGACATTTGTCCGCGGGTGTTTGCACTGTCTAATCACTGATTTATATGTTTCGTATTTGAAATATCGATCTTTGATTGGTTATCAGTCACTCGTCGATGGTGTTTGGAGCCTACTACAGGGTTAGTTTAGTCGCTTTAAATTGAAGTCCCCCACTGAAAATCAGTTTCGTTACTGAGTGGGTGGACTCTAAATATGAATTTATTATTTTTTTATTTTATTTAAAGCGGAAATATAGGCAACCCAAGACAACCTTGCACATGCTTTCGTCACAAGCGAGTTATTCGTAGCCAATCAGCGATCGTTATCTGCGCGCGCTTGTCTCGGGCGGTTCGCTGGTTGGCTACGAGTGCCTCGCCTGTGACGAAAGCATATGAAAGGTAGTTTTGGGTTGCCTATAGTTCCGCTGTATCTCTATCTGTAAGTCTTACGTTAGGGATAGTATATCGTTCAAGTCGAGGGTTTATGAGATCCCTCTCAACTAAAGTGATCCCCTCATATCAGGTATTGCAGTTTCCGTCTGAGGGGCATAATTCAATCAACTGAGCAAACAATATCGTCGTTTGTAGAGCGTAATTAAGTTGTGTGTTCTGAGCTCAGGTCAATATCGTGTCCGGTATCTTCATAGACGATGTTGGGACGAGTTGGTCAGTACGGTTTATACGTTGATATCAGTGGATTGAGGTTGTAAAGTTAGTTTAGTAACATCGCATGAAAAAAATATAGACACACACTACCCTGCGGCCAATAATTCTGGTTGATGGAATCCAAAATGTGCCTATAAACTCAGCACATCACCCCACGTCATCATTTTCGTACATGAATTGTGCAAAAGCTTCCACAAATCTCTGTAGAGTAAACATTATTACTTTGACGGAAGAAAACATTTGCTCTATTCCCACCGATTTGTCTGAAAACGCCAAAAATCTACCATCTTAAAAGAGACGTTATCCAAAAAAAAAATGCAATCACGGTTTGACGCAGAGAGTATCAGTAAATATACCAATACAAGAGGAAAATGTGTTTTAAAATCTCAATCTGAGGACTGTTGGACACAGAGGAATAACAGTAGCACAAATACTGTTAGGTTGTATTTGAATAGCACATTACATAAGTTAACAATTCAAAAATATACAAATAACTAATTAGAGAAATGATAATCGTAACAATTACTACATTTAAAAGTTTTTAGATTTTAAATTCATATGATACAAAATCAAATCTCGGGAAAGAACCACTTTTCAATATCGAAAAACATTTTCATCACAAAAATACCGTTAATTAAACGAGAAAGGTCCCCTTTACCCTTAATTAAAGAGAAAGTTTATAATAGTGATGTAATTTAAAATAGAATTTCGCTTTCGAATCTAAAAGCCAACCTTGAAAATAAATGACGCTCGATACTGTAGCCCATTAGTCTTGCAACTACAGTTATGCTAAACTTTTAAGTGCTCGCTATGTAGAAGACGAGACCTAACGAACAGGACAAAGGGTTATTAGTGTTCTTCAAAAATCAATATTTAACTTTCAATATTGTCGAGTTTCGAATTTTAGTTATTTAACAATTCCAAACTTTCGATTCAATAAACAAAACTTGGCGCTATAGAAATTTATTTCTGACGCTTTGAAGCTAATCAAATAAGATACCATTAGACTTGAAACGTAGTTAACAAGGATAGAACCACAAGGAATTGAAATTTTTAGTTTTTAGTAATATTTTTACGGGGAAAGGTAGTTTATACGTCTCATTATTAAAAACGGAGAAAATTAAAGCGTTTTAGAAATATCTGTAGAACGCTACATAATCTCGTAAAAAAGGTTAATAACCAACATATAGTTTCATAACAACTAAACGCAGGATTAAACATGTTTCAAATATTTTAATCTTAGCTATTGATATTTTGGAATACAATGAAATAATTAATTATTAATTGGTTAGTGAGAGCACAAACCTCATTTGTCCATCACGGGTTGTTAGGAATTTTTTCAGATATCCAACCCAGGTAAAAAATTATCCCGAGTGGATCTAAGTGGAGTGGAGGACTAGAATAAAACAAAAATAAATTAGAACTATTGCACTCAACTACTTCATAAGCATAAGAGTAGTTATACCATTGAGTTTGTTAATATACGTAAAAACAACGATATCATTGGTTTTCCTCAGAAGGCATTTTAGGTTTTACCTGCGATATGACGTCGTTGCAATACAAAGTTAACAAAGCTATAAAAAGCTATACAAAGCAATACAAAGCTAACAAAGCTATAAAAAGCTATACAAAGCTATAAAAAGCTATACAAAGCTATAAAAAGCTATACAAAGCTATACAGAGCTATAAAAAGCTAAACAAAGCTATAAAAAGCTATACAAAGCTATACAAAGCTATACAAAGCTATAAAAAGCTAAACAAAGCTATACAAAGCTATAAAAAGCTATACAAAGAAATACAAAGCTATAAAAAGCTATACAAAGCTATACAAAGCTATACAAAGAAATACAAAGCTATAAAAAGCTATACAAAGCAATACAAAGCTAACAAAGATAACAACGCTATAAAAAGCTATAAAAAGCTATAAGAAGCTATACAAAGCTATGCAAGGCTATAAAAAGCTATACAAAGCTATACAAAGCTATACAAAGCTATACAAAGCTATAAAAAGCTATACAAAGCTGCTATACTAGTTCCCTATATGAGATTAAATCTTCTCATTATATTTACTTCATTTATCCACTGCTTAGCTTTGTGAAAATAATCTTTTGAGAAAGGTTTCTTGTGCAACATTGTTCGATACGGTAATATGAGGACTACTATTCGTCCTCTTCTTTGTGTTGTGAGTTGAAGCCGCGTCCTCAAGTTCATCTCATTCTCAAGGACTTCCTAACGAGAATATCTGCATCAATCTCCATGTTTATATAATGTCAAAGGTCAATATTTTAAATTGGGTGCGTTCAGGTTGCATTGACTATCACAAATACGATACTGAAAAGTTAAAATTAATAATAGACCAAACTATACATAACAATAAACCATTTTAAAAATGATCCAGGTATCTATTCTTGTTTCTACCCACGGTCCTCTAAATCTTCAAGAACAACAATACACAACAATTAAAAATGTGAAATCAAGGTTAATAGATGAAGATCTTGAGTACATCAATCTTGATATAACATTTGACAGCTCATATTTGATTGTTCTACGTTGTTTTTTGTAACGATTTAGGGGGCCGTGCGAGGAACAAGAATAGATACCTGGATAGTTTTTATTTTGAAATGGTCTATAGATCTGGTATCATGCTATTGACAAGAAACAATTGTTGTGGTCTCGGTTTTGTTCGAGTATGTACATGTTACCACAATAGAATAAAAACCTAAATAAAAACACAATAAAAACGATGAAAACAAAAAATACAAACGCAAAATGTAAAGAAGAAAACAAAGATTAGAAATGAAAGTTGGAATAAATATACTGGAGTATATGTACCAAGATTGAAATAGGATTTGTTTATGGTTGATTTGGAGTTTGTTTGTTTGCTTTGGAAAATAGTATGTAATAAGAGAATTCCATTGAAACAAAACTTGTACTTTACTTGACACTCTGTGCATCTGGGCCTGGACACGCGCTCAACATAACTTTACAAGACTATAGGAAAACTATCGGCCAAGAGGAAACAACAATTGAACTGTTTTAAACCAATCCACTAAAGAGAAAGTAATTTAGCTATTTTTAATACACAGGTTCATCGA
The DNA here is from genome assembly GCA_945910005.1 of Isoperla grammatica. Lineage (NCBI taxonomy): Eukaryota > Metazoa > Arthropoda > Insecta > Plecoptera > Perlodidae > Isoperla > Isoperla grammatica. Next base: position 7,831,655 of record OX246744.1, read on the forward strand.
ACTCTTGTTCAACCAAACCAACAATAATAACCGACATTTCCAGTTTCCTTTGAAGTTTTCGCATTAAGCATAATAATTTATTTATAAACTTAAACACACAGGTTCTTCAAAAGAAACCCTAATCGCTGGCTACCCATTATTTAAAAGTCAAACTTATTTTGAGTTATAGAAACTTGAGTCGGTATTGCGTAACTTCGTTACAAAACTTTGAGATGTTTAATTCGTTATGTTAATCAAGTTTTAGGCTGAGATATGATGAGAGAGAGAAAAAAGAGAGAGAGAGATAGAGAGAGAGGGACAGAGAGAAGGAGAGGGAGAGGAGAGAAAGAGAAAGAGAGAAAGAAAAAAAGAGTCATAAATAACCCACAGCATACTTCTAATAATATTAATATTGACGGAGAACTTATTAATGCATCATAACCCCGCAAATAGTTCTAAACACAATAAAATATTTTAAAATACTGGAAAAAACTAATTCATTTTTAGTATTAAGTACATATTAAATTGACACGTTAAAAAAAAACTGACCGAAGTGTAGTTTTTATAACTACTTTAAAGTCACGATTTATTAAATTAATTCATTACAGAAATAACAATCATTACAATACAATATTTTAAAGTTTTTACATTCATTATTTAGCTGATACACAACCTACCCATTAATTACCGTTAATCTGAAAAATACAAATCTGAATGTGATAAAGAAGCCATGACTTCATGATAAGGCAAATCAAATCCTAATGCCGTCCTAGCAACGAAGCACTCAATAAATTCAAAGTTGTTCTGAATCGGCCTTGTTGATTCTGACATTTGTCCGCAGGTGTTCGCACTGTCCGATCACTGATTCATATGTTTCGTATTTGAAATATCGATCTTTGATTGGTTATCGCTCACTCGTTGATGGTGTTCGGAGCCTACAGGGTTGGTTTAGAAGCTTTAAATTAAAGTCTACCACTGAAAATTAGTCTTGTTACTGAGTGGGTAGAAGACTCTAAATGTGAATTTTTTTTATTTTTATTTACAATAATATCTACAACTCAAATAATACACTCCGTAATGATAGACTCTTAAAATACACGTCATTTAGGTCGATGACAGGAAGGGGGGGGGGGGGGTGTTTGCACGAGATTGTTGAAAAAAAAAACGCCAAACTTCTCATGTTTACTTGTAAACTTTCTCAATTTAGATTTCCATTAACCGTCCCTCTATGTTTGTTTGTCTTGTTCTTGTTGGCAAAGGCAAACGGAATGATTTACGAATTACAAACTACGATATTGCTGACGTGGATGAAAATACAACGCTGACCTGTTGACTCAAGTCTCGAATTAAGGTCTTTGTTTATCTTCGTCGAGAATTACAAACAAACATTGTCTAGAGATTATGTATGAGAAGTCATTGAACTCAAACCCAGATCCCCATTACTCGGCAGTACCATACCTGAGAATTCTTATCTTTAAAACAACAAATTATCGAAATTGTGGGAAGATAGCAAGATAGTGGGGTTGTACATCATTTGTGAAATGCCAAAATGGACGAAAGATCGACTGATTTTCTTGTTCTCAACTAAGCCACGGACCCACTGTCTACAAACCCTTCTCTGAGATAACTCGTGAGTTCCAATAGGGTGTATTCACGTATTGCGCATGGTGGCCACATTGGAGGCCACAATGGCATGTGATTGGTAGTTCATTGTTACTATGTTTCAGCTGGCGTTTGATGCAAATTCAACTGTTCTTTAACTTTGGTTTGCTATTATACTTAAAATCAACATAAACAAACTCTTTTGTCTCGATTACTCTTTTAGTCGTTTACAAAAGCATACAATAATCATTTTCCTACACTTTATCGGGGGATATACGTGTTCAAACTTGTCATATTTCCCCGTAAACAATATAATTCGTTTTCTATTGACAGCTAAATGAAACTTGAAATAGTACTATAGGTGGCCTCCAATATGGCCGATGTGACGTCACGTGAATACTCCCTATAGTCCTTGAACGTCGCATAACACCAGCCCAGAGATCCACCAAGAGATCTGGTTACCGATAATGGCCCAGGACCTAAGTAGTTTAGAACTGTGAAGAGCACGCTCATTGTATAACTGTTCCAAACTTGAAATGTCTGCGCCAAAGCTAGAGTGGGCTTAGCAAAGCCAATAATGGGGAGGCGTGCAACAAACGACTACACTGCAGCGCTGCGAGCGTTCCGGCCACTGATCTCCGCCTGCTAGAATTAACCGAATGTTTTTATTTTTATGGTTGCAATTTTATTATTTTGACAGCTGATTGTTTGTCCATCAGTTCAATTCATTTGTTCCATTGTTGTAGTCCGGATGTGACGTCAGTTGCTCCAAAGATTCCAAAGAAGTCAAATAGTTTTGCAATGACTTAAGAATTCTTATTGTTGAAAGTTGTGTGTATCCAATATGCAGTGACCGTTGGCCGGATCGCTCGCAACGCTCTCTGTGCACTTGTTACGCCTCCCCATATATACGCCAAGCTTGTTATCTGTTTTATTTCTCTATATGCTTGTTATAATATCCTTTCCACGTAGGACTGAAGTATTTTAATGTGTCCATGGCCACACAATACAATATTCACAAAACAAGCAACTCGCCAACTAATCCAAAGAGGTATTGATTAATACAGCAGTTTTCAATGTCTAGGTCGGGTACCATACTTGGGACACGGGATTTTCATTTGTAACATCAATCAAGTTTGATTACTATGATTATTAAAACTTTTTTTAACCGAAATAAATTAATGGAAAGGCAATATTTGAAAATTGTAATTTTAAAAGCACAAGACATACTTTTTCTCTTATGAAAGACGTGTTAAAACGTGATATTTCGTGTGATGTGATGAGTGATGTGTTTTTGTTTTGATAAAATAATTAAGTCCTAAAATTTCTAGTGATAAAATAATCAAGTCCTAGAACCTGTTCTAGAACTTGAGGGAGATTTAGGGCGCGAAGATCTCCAGGGGTACGTGGATTAAAAATTTTGAAAACACATTGATTAATACTGTCCTTGTTTTATAAATGTCAAATAGTGTACACTAGGTACAAGAAGTGTAAATTAAGGGTATGGTGCACATAAACCTTCCTTACTCTAATAACAGTACTTCTACACTATCCTCTCATCCTATGACCATATTTCTATGGTTTAATGTTCTTCCACTGAAATCAGTTTTCGTAAGTGTGTAGTTCAACAATAAATATAAATTTATTGTTTGACTTTATATTTTATTGTGTTTTGTTTTAAGCAGTGCTCCATGATTGTCTTCTTCTTCTTCTTCTTTCGAACACCCAGAGTTGGAACTTATGCCATTCTCTGCCTAGTTGCCCAATAAAGGTTTGCCACATATTTCCTCCTTGCTATCTTTTGCCCCTCCATTAGATCCCTTTCTGCTGTCAAAGAGACACATGTCATGAGACGATTGGTATAGCTTGAAATATTAAACCACGCAAATATAACAGTACGAGCAAAGAAGAGAACTTAACGTACGCAGACATTCACATATTTTGACAGCGCAGTTACACTTACAATATATTCTACTACTAATATGATTGTGACTTTGCTATAAATTTAATCAATATATATCAACAAGTGAAGTGTATGGGGTAGGGTAATTGGTACCGGATATCATTTACTTTTACTAAAACATTTTATGTCGCAGCTTAGAAACCTATTTTGGGCTTGTTTTATTTTTCAAATTCAATTTCCGCCGCCGACAGTTCAAGCAAACAAAATCCTGAGATCAAAGAAAAATTTAAAATTGATTTCTCTTCTATTCCATTAAAATATTGTCATCACACTGAGTATACAAGGCAAGCAACAATATTTCTGTCAGCATAAATTCAATCATGGTTAAAAGGAACGACAATCACTTTCTTTCATATTGACGCTGAAAATTGTTCAAATATATTCAAATTGAAGAATTAAACAGCAAACAATTTTAATGAAGGTAAATTAATGACAATTGGTATAGTTAACAATAATTAACCACGCAAAATTAACGATAAGCTAAGAGAACACAGCTTGAAAGTTTTTACCTGATAGGTATGAGGTATGTATATTTTGAAAGCGCTTTTATGCTTAAAATATGTTCTATTTTTTAGAGTAATTATAATATAAAAAGAAATTCATGTTCTTCTCCTTTGAAGGAGAAATACAATGACACATTGTTAAATACACCCCGCATTCTTAACTACCGCATCCCTCCCGTAAATGTATGTTCATAACTCTGCAAGATAGTGTTGTAAACACACATTTTAAGCACTGGTAGATTTTTCTAATAGAATTTCTATACGTTTGGTGAAAGCCTTTCTCTTGCAATCGTGCACGCAGAGATTTATGAACTGTAAACGTGAAAAGCGACTAAGCGAAAAATATGTCATTTCCCGAGCTTTTCCATCGTGTCTTTCTCGCTGCTTTACTCAAGTTTACCTCAAAGCGTTTCTCCGTAAAGCTTTATGTATGTTTCTATGAAAGGAAATGTTTAAAATTTACGTAGGTATACATTTTGTAAAAACTCAAAGATATTAATCCCCCCAACCCCCCCCCCCCTCTCCCCCCTCTCCCCCCTCCCCCTCCCACGCCAACTCACCGACCGTCCTACCCCCTCACTTCTGGGAATTTACCGTAACGTATCTTTTTTTCTTTTCTCATTTTGTTTTCAAAGGCTGGTTTCATCAAACGTATCAAGTCCCAAGATTCATGTCCATACACCCTAAAATACCTAGTTAGTCACCTGAAGAGGGGCACATCAGGTAAAGCTACACCATGTTACGGGTAACCCTTATAACAAATATTATTATTATTGGCTAGTGACAGGGTGGATTCTATTCATTCAGTACATTTCATTATCTAACTTGGCCTCTTACCAATCAATAGATCAAACACACTAATTCACCATTTTAAAGTATTTAGCAAAAGAGAGAAAGAAAGAAGGAAAGAAAGAAAGAAAGAAAGAAAGAAAGAAAGAAAGAAAGAAAGAAAGAAAGAAAGAAAGAAAGAAAGAAAGAAAGAAAGAAAGAAAGAAAGAAAGAAAGAAAGAAAGAAAGAAAGAAAGAAAGAAAGAAAGAAAGAAAGAAAGAAAGAAAGAAAGAAAGAAAGAAAGAAAGAAAGAAAGAAAGAAAGAAAGAAAGAAAGAAAGAAAGAAAGAAAGAAAGAAAGAAAGAAAGAAAGAAAGAAAGAAAGAAAGAAAGAAAGAAAGAAAGAAAGAAAGAAAGAAAGAAAAATAGAAAGAAAGAAAGGAAGAAAGAAAGAAAGAAAGAAAGAAAGAAAGAAAGAAAGAAAGAAAGAAAGACAAAAATAAAGAAATAAAGAAAGAAAGCCGAACTAATCGAAACATTAACATAATAACTAAGTCGCCGTCTCCTCTCTCCCCCCCCTCCCCCCCCCCACCCCCGCCCCCTGCAAATATATCGATTGTATCGATTGACCGAGGCGATTATTCCGTTTCGTGATGTGGCTTCGTAAAAAAGAAGAAATTGCTGCTTACCTACCAACCTACCTACCTATCTACGTCATAATTGAATAAATTATACCGTCTAAAATTGAATTGTGCTATTACTTGTTGGTTTTTAGACAGACAAGACGGTGGCGGGGGGTGGGGAAGGGGGGGGGGGGTGGCAGACAATCAAACAGAATGTTCGTTTTAGGACAACAGAGCCATTTTATACTAAGTCGATTATTATTATATCGAATTCTTGGGTAATTCATCATTGTAATGTGTAACGATTTGGGTTTGAACACAAAAGACTGGTTGAATTGTCTTCTTTTCATTTGAATTCAATGGGTGATCATGTTTTTTTTAAACGAGTGAGTTAATGAGGGGAAAACGATCGTTATATTAGCCGTATCATAAAAAGTAACCCTATAAAAGCACATCGTACACATTTTCGTTGAAACAGCGTGCGTGATAAGGGTAATAGATAAGGATCTGAGGTCACTATGAGACTAGAAAATTTATGAGATAATATCTTCTTTTTGTGTAGAGATAAAAGAAGTTGAAAATACATTAACAAATGGAGAAAATTATTTTTGTTATTTTGTATCAATGTAAATGTTTCTAACATTTTGGTTTTATTCAGATAGGTACCAAGATTCCCCAAAATTCTCTACATAATGTGAGAAAATCATAAAGTGTCCCAATAAATCATTTATTTCATTTTTACGTTATTTGTTAGCATAATTTGCTATCGAGGTATTTGCCGAGGTCGATTAGGCGTTGGTCTAGTAAACCGCGGTCTCTGCGTTCCAGGTTCGAATCCTGGCCTGGTCATGGATGCCATGTGGCGTTTTTTCATCTTCATAATCGTCCACTTATCGTCTCGATTAGCCTCGTTGCAAAAATGTGGGATTTTAAACCACAAATATTATCATCATCATCATCATTGTTAGCATAATCAGTTCAAATAATATTGTAAACAAAATAAGTTATTTTCCAATATAAGGTAGGTTAAGCAGCGTGTACATTTTGCTCGTTTTTAAGTTGGCAATATTCGCACCCAATTCAATTTAAAGACGCGCCAAATCGCCCACTACCACTTCAGATATCTCATCAAAGATCGCTATTACAAAATAATTACAATTGCAAATTACTTTTTGAATTCTAGCTCAAGCCAAAATTGTCAGTTATCTTAGTTCGAAGTTATACCGTATCGTCTTAACACTTCTCTCCAGCAGTAATTACAGCACGTTGACTTTTGTTGGGGAGAAGGGGGGGGGGGGGGTCTGGTCCGGAAAGAGGGGAAGGGGCGAGGGTTTAATAACAGGTATTATACAGTCTGCTGCTTTGAAGTCGAGATAGCGAGAGCTCAAGTCTTAATCGGATTATTCAAAATTTTGCTTTGAATTCGTGAACTAACTAGCTAGAACATTTACATCGGGAATTGTGAATGGAAAAGTCTCGGCGGGTTTGGCCAAGCGATAATATTCCATCGTTTTGCGTTTTATAAAATATACGACCAAAATGAATCTCGCAGAAAATTTAAATCTGATGCAAAAATATAATCTCGAAAAAAATAAAATCGAGCAGACACCCGGGAAACTATTGGCTCACAAACATGTGTTTTTATTTTGAGTTCGCCGTATGAATACCAATCAACCATTAAAACTGATTTTAAGTAATCGTAACAATAATGGTTATATTTGAAAGATTTTAAATCCTTTTTTTTTTAGCTGGTACAAAAACAAATCACCGGTAAGTATCACTTTTTGAGATATCAATAAAAACTGTTAGTTTTAGTAGGCCTTATTTTAGTAGGCTTTGTACGGAGTTTAATTTCTATACAATTGGTAATAACCCCATCAGCTTGTACAACATCAAATAGCATGTTTCAAAATGGCGTGGGTTTAAAAAAGAAAAAAAGAAAAAGTCCCACGCTGATCCAGCGTTTATACCAAAAAGGTTTCCGTGTACGGTGGTTTAATTATTTACAATTGTACGGAGAACTATGGAAGGTTCGGCGGTTGGTTTCAGTCGGCGGTGAACATTGCACGCGAGTACGTCACACCCCCCAGGGGTGGGGGGGGGGGGGGGGGGTGAGGGAGGGGAGCAAGGTCAAGGGTAGTTGCAGTCGTGACTGTACACAACACACGACTGATTTCTTATGTAGATATAGAGCACTCAAAATAAACTAGATACATTCCGGTGGCAAGAAAATATACTTTTATGAAGGGAGTGGTTTAGATATCCATTTTCACTGTTGCTAGCAGCGCTATCTATGTTAGTTTTGAGTCATCTATATAGATATATGTCATAGTTATAAGGCTTTTACTGACGATATATTTTGTTAATTGAACATTTCCGGATTCAATCTGTGTATATAAACATATAATTAGTTATTTATGATTATTTTTTTATTTTCTCACATCTTTGAATTGGTATTGTTAAATATTAAGTTTAATAAAAGAAAAG
>OX246744.1:7839779-7992279 GCA_945910005.1 Isoperla grammatica
CCAGTATAACAACGGATGATTAACAACGATGCATGATGATGAAGAAGGGAGGAGGGGAAACCCGGTACCGGCACGTAGCCTACTCCTGTCGAAAATAATAATAATATTCAATTTGCAAAACGAAAACAAAACATTATTTTTTACAATCTCAATTCTGATTGTCGCAAATATCAACAATACCAACAATAATTATAATAATAACAATACTTTTGTTTTGTATGATTCCCTGCTATACTAAGGTACTACTAGCCATGCATGGGATGCGCCCTAACAACGCATGCCAACATACGAGCTAGTTAGTAGCCTAACTTCCGTTAGTGACCGTAGTGTGACAGTTTTAGTGAGTACCGAGAACACAATTAATAACATTTGTTTCAATTGTTTTAGTCTGAGTTAATTTGTGAGTAAAAAAAAAACAATAGACTGCTGTAATGGTGTAAAGTTTGTTTTTAAAGCTATCAAGTGCAGTTACCTGCGGTGAACAAGCAGCAAGCAAGCCTGTCGTTAACAGATACATTACAATGAATTGAATCTATAAGTTAGAATCACTGGAATAATAATACTTGTAGCATTTTTATATATATTATGTGTGTTGTGTACATAAATAGCACTTTGAAATGACAGCTATAGTTTAACCCTATTATTAAATAATATTTTAACATATTTTGCATGAAAAGTATACTTTAAATAAATAAATAAATTCACATTTAGAGTCTATACTGCACTCAGTAACAAACAAGACTGATTTTCAGTGGGGGACTTTAATTTAAAGCGACTAAACCAACCCTGTAGGCTCCGAACACCATCGACGAGTGAGCGATAACCAATCAAAGATCGATATTTCAAATACGAAACATATGAATCAGTGATTGGACAGTGCGAACACCTGCGGACAAATGTCAGAATCAACAAGGCCGATTCAGAACCACTTTGAATTTATTGAGTGCTTCGTTGCTAGGACGGCTCCCAAGTCACCGTTTACGTTTTCTTAAGCCAAGCCTTTATTTAATATGTTTATTTGAATAGCACAAATAATGTGTATTTGGCTTATTATTGTAGAGTATTATTTTCCTGAAATTAACATTTTATAGCAGTTCGTAAATAACTGAAATAGCAGTAGTATTTTCCAGAGCAAACGTTTGGATGCTGACATCTTATACGCGAGTGAGTCATTGGCCAATCAAATGTCAGTATTTAAAAAAGCCACCCGCTGATTGGCTCCGACTCATTTATTTATGATGTCAGCATTCACAAGGTTGATGTGGAAACACATTTCTTTACCAATTTTTTATCCTATATCGTGTTATTTGCAACCTATACATTACTATGCTTTTCCATACGAATGAATACGCTGACCTTTAACCTATTCAATAAAATAACGCTGTTTCGGCTACATCATATTATTACAACGACATGTATTAATTGTAGTTTGTAGCCAACTAGAACATATTAATTAATTCATATTACATGCTGTGCTTTGTATTTAATTATGACTATTTATTACGAACTCGTACATTCTATTATGTTTGTCACAAATTTAATTTAACATTTCAATAAGGTTTATGATGGCGTGTTTAATAAAATAGAGGGATTGTTTAGTTTTAATTTGGTCGTATTTTGAGGCGTCAGCGAATATTACACAATATAATTGAATGGCAAGTGGTAAAGGGGAAACATAGAAGCATAGCAAGAATTTAATGTGCCAAATAATACAGGATATACGTTATAATGGATATGTAGAAAAATTAGATTTTACCTAATTTAAAAAAATAAAATAATGTAGACAACTAAATATGAGTTCATAGGCATAATTGTCCTAAAATTTTAACAGCGATTTCAATACATTTGTAAAAAGTTTCAATTTGGAAAAAAATCACAAAATTTTATCCAGTAAAACATTTTTTTAAAAATTCTTTCCATATGAATTTATTTATAATACCATTCCAAAACTCGGTGGTAATTCTACATAATTTAAAATAAAATTACTACAATTTTTGTCTTCACACGCCTAACTGTTTGTAAATTTGAACGAAATTTCCAATGTATTTGGAAAAAGTTTATATTAGAAAAAAATCATTAAATCTCATCCAGTAAAGAATCTAAAAAAATTCTTTTCATATGAATTAATTTATAATTTACCAATGCCAGTGCTTTCATTAGCTTGAAATCATCACCATGTTATTTAAATGTCTCTCAATAGAACGTTTTACCGCAGGCTAAAATCGATACAAATGGCAAGTGCATGTTTTCAGCTGTATTATATAGACAGCCCGAATTTCCCTCGACCAATTTTGTGCTCTCACATTTTATTTCTACTGTTAAACTCGCCGTTAGCCCCAGGTAAAATAGCAAATACGGTTGTTTGAAAAGAGTAGCAAAAAAAATCTTTGAGCTTCAGGAATATTTTTTCTGTATAATGCACACATCGGGGAATATATTCGAGTAGGAAATATTGTTTAATTCAAGTCTAGACTCCTTCACATTGATAAACATTGACATGTCAGTAAATGTTTGACATGTCTCTGGGTATAAATAAAATAGTTCAGGTTTTCACCGCGTGACAGCTACAGCGCTGCATGCTGGATTGTTCCCACTTGACGTCACAGCGATATGAATCACTTTTTCAATATCTAGAAACGTTCTTAAGATATCAATAGAAAACCATTTGAACGCGATCGCTCCCCTTTACCGTTAATTTGGGCACATTGTAAGAAAAGAAATTCGCCTGTTTCTTCCTTGAAATAAAGACATTATTATTATTATTATTATTATTATTTTTACTATTATAATTTTAATAATAATAATAACTTTTACTATAATAATTAATATTTTTACTTTTATTAGTATTAATTTTATTATTATTATTATTATTATTAGTATTAGTATTATTTTTATTGTTATTATTATTATTAGTATCATTATTATTATTATTATTATTAGTATTATTTGTATTGTTATTATGATTATTATAATTATTATTATTACTATTACTATTATTATTATTATTATTATTATTATTATTATTATTATTATTATTATTATTATTATTATTATTATTATTATTATTATTATTATTATTATTATTATTATTATTATTATTATTATTACTATTGTTATTACTTTTATTATTATTATTATTATTATTATTATTATTATTATTATTATTATTATTATTATTATTATTATTATTATTATTATTATTATTATTATTATTATTATTATTATTATTATTATTATAACTATTATTATTTGCATTATTACTATTATTATAATTTTTATTATAATAATTTGTGTATACTCACACATTTCTAACCACATTTAATAATATCCTTTCCCTGAACTGACATATTATGACAACCTTACAGCAATTACATTTTGGAAGACGTCAATTACAATTTAGTTAAGATAATGTTTATGGTTAATACTGTTAAGGCACTTCTGTGCAGAGGCCCCGACTCGTTTAAGAAGTCTCGTTCGCCACACTTTGAAAACTAGTTAGCGTTGTGGTTTCTCTAAGGTTAATCAGTTTATGTCACTAGCAGTGTCATCCCCCCCACCCTCTACACACAGCTACATCCGTACTGACTACACAACATAGACCCGGTATTGTTAGAGTAAAGTTTCCCCATATTTACTAAATAACAGAGTTCAAGTAGTACGAACTTAATTTTCTCTGATTTCTATAACATCTACTTGAATCAGCTGCTTTCTATTAGTGATAATTTACTACCTTGGGTTGTATACCTGGAACTTAGGAACTCAGCGAGCGTGACTATTCATAGGTTGCACGTACGTCACATCTTTGCGCGTGGCGGCCACATTTGTGATCAAACTTTCCAGTTGCCATGGAGAAACAATTGAAGGCTGTTGTGGTAGAACACAGCAATTCTTCGTTCTTTAAAATTCAGCGTGTTTTTAAAATTATATTGGTATGTGTCGTAATTTTTAATATTTTTATTACTTATGTTTACTTTTTAAATTCTAAATTGGGCTTATTTATCGAATTTGAACAGTCTTTGCCAATGATCTAGGATTGGTCCTCGTCAATTGTGTCGCAATCATGGCCGCTGTGACGTCACGTGGGAACTATGAATATGAGGCTTGTGCATGTATGCTCTCTAATAAACGGAAGATGGACTGCCTTTATGAATCTGTTAAAGAACGACAGGAATCTGTTTATTTTTGTTGAAGCAGTGTGCTTGCAGATGAAAATTCAAAAAAGTGTTTGAGGTCGGCTTGAGATAAGTGTATACATATTTATATAATATATATAATTTTATAATATTCAACGATCTAATAGCAAAACTGAAAAGTAGGAATATCAACGATAATCGCATATCGATAAATATCGTATATGGATATTATCGCGATATGGCTAGTCATATCGCGATAATCGTACGATATTAAATTCTGTGCGATATCCCGATAATTTCGGCGACTTGATTTCATATTTGAACTTGGCGCAAAAAAAGTAGTTAAGTAGTTAGTAGGTAGTAGTAATTAAGTAAATAGTTGGTTAAAAACGATCTAATAGAAAACTAAAAAGAAGGAATGTCAACGATAATCGCATATCGATAAATATCGTACTATTAGTGCTTATTTAATAATATTGGGGTGATATATCGCGATAAAAATTGAAAATGCAATATCGACACGATATTTTTTGCGCCGATATTATCGCGATATATCCCGATAATTTTTTTATTGTTGTTGGGATTATCGATATGGAATTTCATATCGTTTGACATTCCTACTAAAAAGCGGATATATGTTAATTGTTTGTTTTGTGGTATTTTTTCACACGAGTGATCGGATAGTAAAGTGTTCGACTCACCCAATACTGCCCGACGTTTCGGAGACGTAACCTTCTCCATATATATACATGTATACAGTTTTGTCTTGTATATAGACTTATATATAGACTTGACTTGTTGCACATGCTATAGTTTTCATCATTCATGTTTTTCAGTTATATTTATGTAACGGTTAAGAAAACCACATGACTAACTCTTGCTCGGTCATAAAATGTCCATAAAGTGATGTCAAATTGAAACCTTTTTCGACATTCAATAATTGAAACCTTCTCCAACAACTTTAAAGTCTATACAAACATTTACAACTCCCTCCCTTCTCCATAAATATACATGTATATATTTTTGTCTTGTATCTAGACTTATATATAGACTTGACTTGTGGCACATGCTATAGTTTTCATCATTCACGTTTTTCAGTTATATTTATGTAACGGTTTAGTAAACCACATGATTAACTCTTGTCCGGTCATAAAATGTCCGTAAAGTGATTTCAAATTGAAACCTTCTCCAACAACGTTAAAGTCTATTCAAGCATTTACAACTCCCTCTCCATTCAATCAGTTTAAACTATACAATTTTGCAGAGTAGGTAATAAGCTACGGCTATAGAGGTATTAATGTATGCGTTTCCTGACCTAGTCTATGAAAACCCTTGACCCGTAGCAAAACTCGTATAGATAATTCACAAAGTTTGTCACCGGTTTGAAAATATCACGCACACTTGTCTATAAATAATGCATGAGCTGTGTTTAGTGTTGAAGCTGTTGAGGTACCGTTGGGATCATCAGTGTGAGCAAATTGCCAATTCGGAGGAATTATGAACAGGATAGGGTTTGTCTGCAGGTCCTGTTTTCCGAATGACTCTCGCGACCCAATTTGAATAAATTTAAATCTGGGATTAATTCGATTTGAATTTCGTGTACACACATGCTCGAATGCGTTTGGAATGCGTATAGGGTATTTAATTGATTGATTTGTTGTTTGATATTGTTTTGTTTAGTGTTAAGGTTGTTTGATTGTGAATCGTAGAATTTTATCTAAGTCATCTTTTGTTAATCGGTTTTTTGTATGAATAGATTGGACATGAAATAAATATTGATATTTCTACAGGACTGTTTCCTACATGAGTTGGTTTGAGGGTGGTTATAGCCACCGGTTTGGCTTCTTTTTCTTCTTTCCTGCTTCTTCCCACTAGTTCACGTGAAATTTCCACAGTATTCGTGTTTTTATGTCTTCTCACAGGTCGCCGCTCTCATTTTAATAATGTTTTATAATAATTATAATAATAATAATTATAATAATAAGAATAATAATAATTATTATTATAATAATAATAATAATAATAATAATAATAATAATAATAATAAAAGCAATTATTCTGAACACGTGTAGGATAGTGCGAACATTTTTGAACTAAGAAGAATGAAGACTTCAAGAAGTTCTCCATCCCGATGGTGGTTTTCGTGGTTTCCACCGTACAAAGAGCGAATGCTGGGATAAGTACAAATCGGCCACGACTGTACATAGCATCCACAATTCGGTTTGGAAAAAATAATGTGGACAATGATATATTAAGTAGTATAGCCAAATGTGGGCATTTGAGAAGCAGAATAAGAAGAAGAAGAAGAAGAAGAAGAAGAAGAAGAAGAAGAAGAAGAAGAAGAAGAAGAAGAAGAAGAAGAACAAGAAGAAGAAGTAGAAGAAGATATATTAAGTAGTTCTAAGTAGATTTTAATAAGGTAAACACATGGAAATACTTGACATTTGTGTCCGTACAACATGTTTATGCCGGTTTTGACCGAGTTTGTATGTATTGCAACAATAAAATAATAATAATAATAATAATTTTTTTTTTTTTTTTTTTTTTTTTTTATTAAATCGTTTCACACATACGTACAATATGAGAAATTGTTTTAATTCCCACTAAACCACATAGTGGTTTGTCAGTGGGACAGTCATATAATTAAAGTGCAGTAAAATAATAATAATAATAATAATAATAATAATAATAATAATAATAATAATAATAATAATAATAATAATAATAATAATAATAATAATTATAATAATAATAATAAAAATGATAATTATAATAATAATAATAATAATAATAATAATAATAATAATAATAATAATAATAATAATAATAATAATAATAATAATAATAATAATAATAATAATAATAATTATAATAATAAAAACAATAATAAAAATAGTAAAAATATACTTAATTATGTTATTAAATATGTGTAGATAATGTTACAATATAATAATAACATAAATAATAAAAAATATGTATAAATATTTGTTATTAATAATGTAAATAATAATAATGTTCAATAATATTTCAGTTGCTCATCCCACTTTTCTCTTGGTCTACCAACCACGCAGGTCATCATCGTTATCAGCAACGAAATGTCAATGTGGGAAGTGACATTATCAATTTTATCATCTGTGTCGAGTTTTGCCTGACTGGCTCTCTTCCAAAGAAACTTTGCCCGAAAAAAAAACGAAAAAAAAAAATAGAAAACGGAGCTTCACAATACGGAAGATTTGAGACACAAAAGATACACGATGCAAACTTTTAAAATACACCAATGATGGCGAACCAACATGTGCATTGCTAATCAAGGTAAAACTGGAGCACAGCTGATCCGTTTTATCACTTACACCTTCTTCAAATTTGAAGAAGGGGTAATTTATTTTTAGTTGCGTCTCCATGTAGGCCTAGGCCTACTTCATTTCCCTTTATTCTGGTTCAAGATCAACATTTCCCCTAACCTTTTGAACGTCTTTATAAAGTTGCGTCTCCGTGCAGGCCTAGGCCTCGCTCGCACGCCATATTGTCATATTTAACGTGATTCACATGTCAAAACAATGCATTTAAAAAATGGAAATTAACCATCAAAAAACGTACTATTTGTAGAAAAAAAAGTGGAAGTTACAGATAAATAATCAGATAATGTGTATGTACTACGTACGTAATCTATCTCCCAAAGGAATACACAAAACAAGTGAGTAGACGAAACCGGATCAGTTGTTCGGAAGAAATAACTAATCAAAACTAAGTATTCCAATCGATTTAGGCCTAGAATATCACCGCTAATTGTTATTAGGTAACTCTATCACATTCGTAAAACTATGGACGTCTCGTTTTGAAACTCAGCTCCACAAATGATATCATCTGAAAGGGCTGTTGATGCATACAGTATAGCACAGGCGCGTAGGAACTCTAAATCAAGTGGGGAAAATGTTCTTGCTTTATTAGTTATTTCTCGATTTTTAGGCTTAAATAAATACGTTTTGAGGGCCATAACCCGCCCCTTCCCACATTACGCCACTGACCTTCAAGCACCCATTCGCTTTTTTTTGTTTATGCTACAAAGTGCAAACAAAGGCAGAGGAAATGTATCTTGTGACGGAAAATCTTGGCTTTCTCCGGGGCATGCCCCACGCCCTCTGTGTTTCTGAAATTATTATTCACTGGTGAAATATGAAATTTAGTGGGTGAATGTTTACCCAGGTATCCGTGTGTGATGTGTGGGATGTATGTCGGGATGTGCCTAACACGCTAAATTGGGTAGGTCACAGGAAAAAGTGGGGGGGGGGGGGAATCTCCCCCCATCCCCCCCCCCCCCACCCCCCCTTCCTACGCGCCTGGTATAGCATATAGTAGGTGAACATGACACAGCCTAACATGTACCCCAACCCAATTTAACAATGTTTTCTACACTTGAAAAGCTGACAATAGCAGCACATGTTAACCTACCTAGTATTCGAGTACAAATCGATAAACGTGTCGGCTGGATAAATGTAATTCGATAAGGGCCAATTCGTGGAACGTACACCTATTATTTAACCGTAACAAGTTATGATTTGACTGGGAAGTGGCTCAGTAGTGACACGCGATGGTCCGGCTGGAGATAACGTGGCTCATTTCCGTCATTGTATTGTAGGCATTGTATTGTAGGCATTGTATTGTAGGCATTGTATTGTAGGCGTTGTATTGTAGGCGTTGTATTGTAGGCATTGCATTGTAGGCATTGTAAAGAACACATTGTGTTGTAGGCATTGTAAAGAATACATTATGTTGTAGGCATTGTATTGTATGCATTGTATTGTAGGCACTGCATTTGAGGCATTAGGCACAGAGCCTACCCCCCTCCCTCATACTTCCCCACCCACGCAAATTCACACCCAGATTGTGGGCATAATATTTAGTAAGAAAGCAAGTAACTAACACCTTTTATGTTTTATGTGTTTTTATGTTTGTGTTTAATGGACGAACCAATCGATGTTTTTTTAACGTTTAATATACTTTAAAAAAAAATATTTCCAATAACTTCGAATCGTGTCGTTTCTCACTACTCGCTGTGCCTTTGGCTCGCATCATCGTAGGAAATCAGCTGTCAAGCTCGACGTCATAGAAGATAATGTCAACATGGAATTTCTATAGGTGTCCGCGAAATGATAAAGCGCCATGCATAGAAACGAAAAGCGA
Source organism: Isoperla grammatica (assembly GCA_945910005.1). Taxonomy (NCBI): domain Eukaryota; kingdom Metazoa; phylum Arthropoda; class Insecta; order Plecoptera; family Perlodidae; genus Isoperla; species Isoperla grammatica. The sequence goes on from OX246744.1 coordinate 7,849,094, forward strand.
AAAGAAAAAGTAGAATTTTATAGTTTCTAGTGGAGCATAGCTTTTACACATTTCAATGTCTTTAACGTGGAACTTCTATGGGAGTCTGCGAAATGATAATGCTCCATGCACAGAAGCGAAAAGCGAAAAGAAAAAGTGCAATTTTATAGTTTCTAGCGGAGTAGAGCTTCTACACGTTTCAATATCTTTCAGTCTTTTAAAATCTTTCATTTTCTATAGCTGTACTACTATTTAACTATCTACAATAGAAAGAACTTCATCTTCAAATCCACAAAAGATATTTAATTATCTATTTGCTTTACCTTTTTTCTTAACAAAGTTCCACATTTTTATATTTTGCAGAAATAAAATGAAAAATTATGATATGTTATGTCATTGTGAAGTAAAGAATGCTGCTATGAGTAATATTTTTAATCTCTTGATAAAATCCATTTTAATTAGCATTAATTTTTGGATTTTTTTTTTATATCACGCCACATACTTTGTTATAGTTAATAATGAATGCGTAAAAGATGTTCTTATACGTGAAATAATAAAGAAAACTTCCAAATTTGTAAAATTAAACGTAATGCGATCACCTTCTGTTTTCCCACCACAATGACATTCAGAATTTCCAACTAAATTTAATAAAAGGAAATTTTTTCTAAAATTAAAATATTTTTACATTCAGAATAAAGTTTTGAATTTATTACAGTAGAAATTTTAAACAGGGATTGTCCCCATTGTCAGTTTTAGTGTTGTGAACACATATTAACATAAAACGACATAGTCGTGTGTAAATGAACCTGTGAGCAAATACAACCAGCTGGGGGCTAATTTACTTGCATCACTGTACGTGTTCGGATAGTCCATATCATGTTTTATGTTTTGTAGTTGCACAAATGTGTTGCACTAAAAAGCACAATAGAAACTAATACAATCTCGCCTCCTCTATTACATTGAAAAGTTCAAAAGTTGGTTTAAATTCCCCCACCGGCAATCATGATTAAGCTTTTTGTTCTCTGGGCTTTCTCGTTTCCCTCCCTTCTCGTTTCTTTCGTGTTGGTACCAGTCAACTACACACAACCAACATAACCTAGCCTAATCGTTCATAGCCTCGACCAACAGTTGGTCGTGTCACAGTTTGGAAGTGACAGAGTTGGAACAGGTTTCACTTGAGTCTAGCAAAGAGTTGGGCACAAGATTTGGAAAGGTAAGTGGTAGAGTTTCTGAAGTTGTGAGTCGCTACGCACCGGCTCAATTCATTCAATTGCACAAGCCGACGCAATTCTTGTCATTAAAATAACGAATGCCTCGCTGACACGACTGTCACTTCGGCGACATGTCAGCGAGTGACATGTCAGCGAGAAGTCTTTCTCCTCCTGCACGGTGAGTGAATAATTCAAAGACAGAGAGTGAGTTTTCAGTTTCATCCAACTGGACAGTTTCAATAATTCGCCGCCTAGCCCAGAGCGGAAGAGCGCTGACCTCGAGAGTTCCGGTGCGAATAACATTTCAAGCCGGGGGAATCCCTAGGCGACCGTGGCGTGATCTAGCGGTGGCGAGTGAATCTATCAATCTAGGGAAACTACGACTTTCACGAGTATCAGAATTCATAATCGGCCCCTGAACCTAGGGTCACCCATTGTTGCTATGGTTTTGTTCTCGGTATGGAAAACGACATGCATCAAACTGTTACCTTAGTAAAAATGGGCACCTCTAGGTGTAGAGGACGACTATGAATTTCACCTGGATAGATCCAATATTGAAACTATATATTATAATTGCCGTTTTTTTTGTAATATCTTAATATAACGAAAAGAATCATGGCTAAAAGTACATCAATAAAAGTGGTGCGAAGACAACACACTGTCATGATCTAACAATATTTCTCGTAGTTACGAGAGATAGTATTAGATCATGATACACTGTGGAGTGAACTGGTGGGGTGGGGAAGCCCGGAAGAAGACAGAGGAGTAGAGGTATCTCAGGGACAAAGGAAGAGGAAGATTAGAAGAAAGGGGTGAAGGGTCAGACATGGATACGACTTAGATAGACCCGAGGCCCAACTTAATGGGGGGGAACTTCCCACCCCCCTCATAGTCGGAAACAGAGTCAGATATTGATTGATATAGAAAACATTGCACAAGATAGGAAACTAGATGCAGGTTTTTAAACAATTAAGAACTTAATTAAAACATCTTTCTTACAAAATTCATTGAAAGTTTAAAAATGATAGTCGTTGCAATAATTATTTTGAAATCTATTCAACCTACTGTATAGTATCCAAAACATAAACCGTTTTGAAAGAACTTGAATAACTTTAATTAAAACAAAGAATTAGATTAATAACTTAAAATAAATGAATTCACTTTTAGATTCCACCCACTCAGTAACAAGACTGATTTTCAGTGGGGGATTTTAATTTAAAGCAACTAATCCCACCCTGTAGGCTCCGAACACCGTCGACGAGTGAGCGATAATAACCAATAAAAGATCTATATTTCAAATATGAAACACATAAATCAGTGATTGGAAAGTGCGAACACCTGCAGACAGATGCCAGAATGAACAAGGCTGATTCAGAACAACTTTGAATTTATTGAGTGCTTCGTTGCTAGGACGGTTCCAAAGTCACCGTTTACTTATTCCCAAGCCAGCAGTGATGGAATTGAATCCATATTAGTAGTTAAAACTTTTTTGCCTGAAGCGGGATTTGAACCCGAACATTTCTTTATAAAGATTGTACCTTTACATGCATAAGAACCTTTTGGGACCTCGAAATCAGTTTGTATATAGATTCTTTTGTTATTAAAGACGTTTGTTATAAATAAATTTCACTGTATAGGGTGTATTCACATATTGCACATGGTTGTCAATTTGAGGCCACAATGGCATGTGATTGGTAGTTCATTGTTACTATGTTGATGCAAATTGGACTGTTCTCTAACTTTGGTTTGCTATTACAGTATTACTTAAAATCAACATAAACCAACTCTTTGGTCTCGATTACTCTTTAAATCGTTTACAAAAGCATACAATAATCATTTTCGTTCACTTCATATGACGATATACATGTTCAAACTTGTCATATTTCCGCGTAAACAATATTATTCGTTTTCTATTGACAGCTAAATGAAACTTGAAATAGTACTATAGGTGGCCTCCAATATGGCCGATGTGACGTCACGTGAATACTCCCTATGATATGAATAAACATGGTATGATTTTGTCAGGTTGTCAGGGTGGTAAGGGGGTCACATAGCGATGGAGGGGAGCAGGAGGGGAGCGTCAAACTAAGAAACTCTCCAAGTCGTGTAGACTTGGAGAGTCCTGTCTATAGCCTCATATACCAGTCACGACATCAATGTATGTTGTGTACACTGCACAGTGAAGGGTTTATGCGGTAGTAGTTCCAAGTTTGATTACCTCGTCGTTGTGCCGCTACGCGTCGCAGCGCTAGGGTCGCTGAGAGAGACCGCAGTGTTCTCGCGGTTAAATATTCATGCTCAAATCTCGGGTCAAGATGTCTAATGCAGACGATGGAGTTGGTGGGGTTACGCCGAGATTCTGGAACAAGGAGAGATCAAGCGTGTTAGAATAGACCTTTTTCCGAATTGATCTAGGAGCCTTATAGTCGATTTACAGCTACGCGTTGCGAGCGAAGCGAAGGCGCGAGCTCCAATCAGTGGCCGAGTTTGCGTGAAACTATTAACTTCTTTGCGTTCAACTCGGCCGCTGATTGGAGCTCGCGCCCTCGCTTCGCTCGCAACGCGTAGCTGTAAACGTAGCATTAGATAGGCTCCCACTGTCTATCAGTTCTTGGTAAAGGCTGGTCCACACAGATTTTTAAGACATAAAATAAAAGGTTTAACGCGTAGTCGTTAAGTTGGATCACACGTACTGGCGTTCACACAAAGTTTTAGTTTCAAGACGTTGTTTTTATGCGTTATTCGTTGTCATAAAGTTGGGCAATGTCAAACTTAAGGCTTAAATCTCAAAACAAGTTACTAAAATCTCAAGTCAATGGACCATCTATTTTAATAATACGAATTAATTGTAAGAAGTGCAGGAATTGTTGTAAACAAGGCATTATAATTAATTATGGATAATACGAATTTCAGTTAATTTGTATTGAAGGCCACAATGATGTTTTAACTGAGGATAAAACGTGACAAAGTATTTCACTTTACTAGGCCTATCTTGAACGAAACGAAACTATGTGAACCAGAGCCCTAAAAACGACGTCTTTAAACCTTATGCATTATGTCTAAAAAATCTGTGTGGACCAGCCTTAACTGGGACGTAGAATATTAGTGCAATTTCATTGATTTAGCTTACATTTATTTTTAATGTATTTACATTCATTCTACACACAAATAAATCTGACCCCATTTCTTCAAGCAACCATTAAGTTTCATCTTTAATTCACGTTTGCTTTCAAGAATATATAAATAATAAATCTCAAACGAATCAAATATTGAACGTACGAGCATTTGCCTACGTCTTCTTTGAAGAGCGGTAGATGAAATGTTTTACACGGGCAAACACAGCGAGTAGAGAGTTTTATAGGGGGGGGGGGGGGGGTTGTGGGGGGGGGGGGGTAGGGAGGGGGGGGGGGGATAATGAGATACAAAATGAGAGAACCTGTCGTAAGCTGTTCAAGACAGCTATAAAGCAGGATTGAGAACCAAAGAGCTCACAGGTACAAAGATATTGATGAGAAAGTAATCATGGTAGACGTGAAAGTTGAAAGGAATTATTATCTTCTTCATCATGAGGGTTTAACTTAAAGTCGAAACGATGTAGATTAGATTGCCGAAAGTTTCTGGTTTGAAAGGGGATGATTATAATATTTGAAATTCTAAAAATAAATATTACACCAGCAGAGAGGAAAAGGAAATCTTAAACATTCTAATTTACATTCAATGTAAAATACTCTTTATAAAGAAAAATGATTTTTCACGTTCCGGTAGTAAAAGTGTTAACAAAAGGAAAAACATTGGCTTGAAAGTTAGACGTCGTAAGGCTGGTCCACACAGATTTTTAAGACATAATGCATAAGGTTTAAAACGTGTTTTAAAAAACAACAATGAAAACAACGTCTTAAAACTAAAACTTTGTGTGAACGCCAGTACGTGTTTCCTATGATCCAACTTTACGACTACGCGTTAAACCTTAAATCGTATGTCTTAAAAATCTGTGTGGACCAGCCCTTAACAATTTACATTTAAGCAGCCTCGAAAACCGTTTTGCGTTTTCATTATCTGGTTTGTCTAGATTAATAATTTCCTGAGATAACAGCCTAACTTTATTCCACCACTACTTTTCACGTAATTACTTGTTCTATAACTAAGCGGGACTGCGAGTACAAGCTAAGTTAGCAAACCGGCATCCTAGTTTACAAGTTTAATTCTCCAACACAATATAGGCTGCAGCAAAACTCAGTATAGTATTATTCACGTATTGCGCATGGTGGCCACATTGGAGGCCGCAATGTCATGCGATTGGTAGTTCATTGTTACTATGTTTCAGCTGGCGTTTGATGCAAATGCAACTGTTCTCTAACTTTGGTTTGCTATTATTACTTAAAATCAACATAAACAAACTCTTTTGTCTCGATTACTCTTTTAATCGTTTACTAAAGCATACAATAATCATTTTCGTACACTTGATCGGGGGATATACGTGTTCAAACTTGTCATATCTCCCCGTAAACAATATTATTCGTTTTCTATTGACAGCTAAATGAAACTTAAAATAGCACTATTGGTGGCCTCCAATATGGCCGATGTGACGTCACGTGAATACTCCCAGGGATCGTGTCAACGATACTTAGGTTGGAATTCATAGTCGGCCCCTACACCTAGGGGCGCCCATTGTTACCAAGGTAACAGTTGTTTGCATGTAATTTCCCATAAACAAAACAAATCCATAGCAACAATGGGTGCCCCTAGGTGTAGGGGTCGACTATGAATTCCAACCTTAATATAGTGAGAGAACATGAAACCAAGGTGAGAGGATTCTCACAAAAGATGAAAGAAAGATTGAAAGAAGGAAGAAAGAAAGAAGAGAGAAAGAAAGAGAAATAAGAAGAAAAGAAAGATTTCCACGCGGTCATTACAACGGAATTTGCAGCAGAACTTCCCGGTACCTGCTTGTTATTGTCCACTACTGGAATGCACCAGCCTTGCGTTGACAACGCCTGTTAACAGACGTGCTGATAGTATCGCTACAATACCGGAGGCATGAGAACGAGATGTAACTAGATTTAAGTTGGTAGTTGTCGCATATTATGTCACTTCACTTTAACATAATCCATGACGACACCATCTTGAAAGTTAAGGGTCTGCGGCTGGGGATCATGAGAATTTGTGGTTTTCTGTTCGTTTCTTTAAAAACAACTTTTTAAATAGAAATTTGTGGGTAGATACACAAAACAGATATTATCAGGGTGTACAAATAACGAAAAAACAAAACAGAAGAGAAATTCATTACTTCGGATTAAATGCGATAATACGATATTTGTATCGCATTTAATCCGAAATGAAATAAATTTTGTATACATTTTGTTTCGTTATTTCTATGCCCTAATAATATCTTTTTTGTGTATCTTCCCACAATTTCGATATTTAACATTGTTTCGAAGATTCGAAGAGAATTCTCACATTCTGCCGCCGCAGGCTTCAAACAGTTTCCACTTGTATGTTATGCCCACAATCTTTGCACAACCCACAACGGCAGAATGAAGATTAGTCAAATACAGAACATGTTTGAACATGCAAGGCAGACAAACTCGCTACCATGTTCACGATTCCCATGAATAAGTGAAACGTATCCGAGAGAGAAGAACACCAATATTGAGATTCTCTATACAAGACAACGGCTTTCCAATACTGCAGAACAGGTACATAACAAAGTTGACGGATTCTCGATCGGATGCCATCGCGTATTTCCGTGCGTCTTCGTTGATCGAGTTTCACCCAGATTGGATTGGTATTGACAACAAGTTGAGTATGTTTACGGAGTTCAAGAGGTAGAAACGTCTTTGGACATTGATGTACGGTACAGTCATGTGCAAATGTTAAGAAACATACATAAGATGGCAACAAGTTTAGTATGTTTACATAGTTCAAGAGGTAGAAACGTCTTTAGACATTGATGTGCGGTACATTCTTTTGCAAATGTTAAGAAACATACATAAGATGGCAACAAGTTTAGTATGTTTACAGAGTTCAAGAGGTAGAAACGTCTTTGGACATTGATGTACGGTACAGTAATGTGCAAATGTTAAGAAACATACATAAGATGGCCACAAGTTTAGTATGTTTACACAGTTCAAGAGGTGGAAACGTCTTTGGACATTGATGTACGGTACAGTAATGTGCAAATGTTAAGAAACATACATAAGATGGCAACAAGTTTAGTATGTTTACAGAGTTCAAAAGGTAGAAACGTCTTTGGACATTGATGTTCGGTACAGTAATGTGCAAATGTTAAGAAACATACATAAGATGGCAACAAGTTTAGTATGTTTACAGAGTTCAAGAGGTGGAAACGTCTTTGGACATTGATGTACGGTACAGTAATGTGCAAATGTTAAGAAACATACATAAGATGGCAACAAGTTTAGTATGTTTACAGAGTTCAAGAGGTAGAAACGTCTTTGGACATTGATGTACGGTACAGTAATGTGCAAATGTTAAGAAACATACATAAGATGGCCACAAGTTTAGTATGTTTACACAGTTCAAGAGGTGGAAACGTCTTTGGACATTGATGTACGGTACAGTAATGTGCAAATGTTAAGAAACATACATAAGATGGCAACAAGTTTAGTATGTTTACAGAGTTCAAAAGGTAGAAACGTCTTTGGACATTGATGTTCGGTACAGTAATGTGCAAATGTTAAGAAACATACATAAGATGGCAACAAGTTTAGTATGTTTACAGAGTTCAAGAGGTGGAAACGTCTTTGGACATTGATGTACGGTACAGTAATGTGCAAATGTTAAGAAACATACATAAGATGGCAACAAGTTTAGTATGTTTACAGAGTTCAAGAGGTAGAAACGTCTTTGGACTTTGATGTACGGTACAGTCATGTGCAAATGTTAAGAAACTATCATAAGATGGTGATAATAAACTACAGGAAATTAGCAAAGACGGATATCGAAAATTTACACAAATAAGGTGTATACTATTTTATTTTATTTTATTTTATTTTATTTTATTTTATTTATTTATTAAATTATTTAATGTCTATCCTATTTAGTTATAAACACTGATTTACAAAGGAGGACCTTTAATAAAACTAGGCTATGCAAACAATTAATAATAATTAAATCATAAATTACAATGACAACAAAAACAAAACAAACTACTGTACAATATGTATACAAAAAAAAAAACACAACGCACCTATTGTCATACCAACCTCAGCACTTTATCTATCACCCATTTTATGCACGCTTGTTTAAAGAGATTCAACAGATTCCTGGGGCGTTCTTTCACACTTTTGTACAGCCATGTCTTCCGCTTACAGGAGTGGAATTGGAGTGGGACTAGAAATTCCAGTCATTCAACCGAAGGACGTAAATTATCCCCAATGAACCTGTTTCAAGTATATGGTAGGAACGAAAGCAGTAGAAAATTAAGTTGGTATGGCTATTTCGTAAGCATAAGATTAAACTTCCGTTAGGGAGACTTAATTCATCAATGACGATTTAGTTACGTTTATTTATAATGATACTTGCCTTCTTTTTTCTCTTTTGTGTGCATTTCTTTGTAATGTAAATATATGATTACATTTCTTTCTTGTTCCTATATTTATTCAGAATGTTTTCAATTCATAATATTCAATGCAAGTTTTGTGTTTTGTTGTTTGAGTAGTCTACACATATGAAACAGAATATTATATACAGTATTTGATCGTGAACCTACCGTGACATTTAATATTTTCCCCGCTCAGTGAGTCTGTCTTTGAAACTATAGATGTATTCATGTTTTTATTTTTATTTTTGCTCCTTCTAGCTACACCACATAGTATCATGTCAACTTACATCAAAGAGCTACGATTAAATATTTACAAAACCAAACTGCACTTGAAGTGAATGAAAACAGTGCAGTAGAAACAACGAAACCGTAAAGTCAACAGTTCAACTTGTGAAGGTTCAGACATGATACAAAGAAGGATCTCTTTGAAAGTCATCTGATTGACAGTCTAGTAAAAGTCGGATGTTATGTTCTTTGAGCTTGACTTCAAATAAACACGTATAGGAAATTCATTTTTGTTTACAGAGGGTTTTATTAAAACATTTCCAGAAATAAATATTTATAAAATCAAATCCTGAATAATGCGAGAATTCATAATTATAAATGACTTTGTTTCTTTACCTTAAAATGTATATTTCTACACTTTACCATGAATTGTGAAGCAAAACTTGCAAAACTTGTGAAGGTTAAATTAAAGTCCCCCACTGAAAATCAGTCTCTAAATGTGAATTTATTTTTGTTATTTATTTATTTATTTATTTATTTATTTATTCTGTAACCACACTCTATAACTAGTTCATAGATATAAATAATAAAACAACACAAATCACCTAGCAATAGTTTAAACCTTGCAATAGGCGAATATTCGATTTACAACCATCCGAGAAAATGTACAAGCGCTTGAATTCTCCCAAAGAGTAATTTTTTTTTCATTAACACTTACCCAACGATTTAAAACACTATTATAATGGCTATTTATATTTTTTAATAATAACTTTGTCCCTTTAAAAAGTCCAGTATTCCAAATTTCAACATACGTATAAACGTACTGACTGAGGTTCCCATGGTGAGAAAAGTTAACGCATAGTAACATATTTAGTAGGTTGGTTGATTGGCTATTTGATTGGTTATTCGGTGTTTAACGACGCACTCGACAACAACTAGGTCATGTCACGTCGTTGGGGGGGGGGGGAGGGAGGGGGTGATTCATGGAAAGGGACAAGTAGGAGGACGGTCGATTAGGGGGACTAATATTTAAAGGAGATAAGGGGAAGGAAAGGTAAAAGGGACCTACTCATTTTCTCGCCTCTTTAATTGGTAAGAGTATATCCTGAGTAATTTCTACCCCGGACCCAGACGAGGATATATATATATATATTTTGTAGCAAATATCAGATGGGCTTTATTAGGTTTTAAAAATTGAGAGAAGCTCTTAGTGTGAGTTGTAAAGATCTCTCACACCAAGCAGTAAGATAGTGTCAGGGAAGTCAGGACCGCCCACGATTAGTTTTCAACTTAACAAGTGCGAATCACTAACGTTTTTCCGATTATCTAGTACAATTTGATTGCGTTAAATTTTTTGACGGAAACCTGCTGGCACGTTTTCTTGTGCGTTACCGTCAAAAAACTTAACGCAACCAGAATGTACTAGATAATCGGGGAAAACGTCAGTGATTCGCACTTGTTAAGTTGGAAACTAAATGTGGGCAGTCCTAATACTATTTTACTTCTTGCTGTGAGAGATCTATAATTGATGACGTATGAGCTAAGTGGAAAACAGCTGAAGGTGGCAGCGAGGAGGAGAAACAAGACTGCTGGTGTGTTTATATATATATGTTAGTTCTCATATACTCGTGGATCTGATGATGGAGAATGTAACGTCCCCGAAACGTCGGGCAGTATTGGGTGAGTCGAACACTTCTGTTTACTCGCGTGAAAAAAACCCCAAAACAAACAAATAATAGATATATATGAATGATGAAGGGCACAAAAAGGTGGTCGTGTTTTCTTTTTACAAAGAAGAAGCTACCAATGTCGGACATCGGTTGAATGAGGTGTAATTTTATTGAAGACGATTACAACACTTGAAATTGTTGTAGACGGTGACCGATTGTATACCTCATATGAAGGACTTAACACTCGAAGACATCAATAAAATAATGAAGGTAACTTCATTACCTACATTTCTTACGCGTGAATTCCTGGCAGTATGGACTGTCCACGCGTAAGATTCAATATAACTGCTGTTTTCTTTGTTTAAATAAATAAATAAATAAATTCATACTTATAGTCTACCCATTCAGTAACGAAACTGATTTTCAGTGGGGGCCTTTAATTTAAAGCGACTAAACCAACCATGTAGGCTGCGAACACCATCTACGAGTGAGCGATAACCAATCAAAGATCTATATTTCAAATACGAAACATATGACTCAGTGATTGGACAGTGCGAACACCTGCGGACAAATGTCAGAATCAACAAGGCCGATTCAGAACAACTTTGAATGTATTGAGTGCTTCGTTGCAGCTAGGACGGCTCCAAAGTCACCGTTTACTTATTCCTAACAACTTTCTTTCTTTCTTGGTTTCTTTTAGTACAGCCAATTGAAACTTTTCAATGCTTGATTCTACATGGAAAAGATATTAAAATTAGCTTGGGGTATATTATTGGCTTCCCTTAATGCGCACTAACTTTTAGCGCAGGCACAATTAGTGCTTCTCGCATGTTTAATACATAAAAGGCGGCATTCTGTTTGGAACAGTTTTTCTATCGTTGAACTTAGGGTCTCGGTAAACATTGTAAATGCCAGAGTTCAATATTAAATTATTAAATCACTAAAGCAGCACCATATCATCTAGACCTACTAGAGTATACAGAGTTTTTTTTTGTACTAGTACTTTTTCGATATTTCATACTAATGAGCATATTCCACAGTGTTTTTTCCTTTGTCTAACTTTCGCGCGTTTTTATCAGTCGAAGTTTTGCGTTTTCATCCATGTTGTACTTGTTATCTATTTTTCCTTTTTTTAACGAGTATTACGAGAACAATACGTTAAACTTTCCTGAAATACGAGCTGTACGAAAAAATATTGGGAATTCAGATAGATTTTTTATTTTCATTTCTAATATACAGAATATTTTGAATAGAAATTACAAAGGAGGAGAAAAAATTGATGCATATAGAATTAATAATGAAAAAAATAATGAAATAATCTTTAAAAAATTGTGTATTTGTTATTTGGATATTCGTTGTAATTTAAAAGATATTAGCCTCATATTTGTGTGATATCCACGAAATCGTAACATCAATTTTCGCACACAGTTTCGTCCCATATTGGACCCTTGGGGTTCGACATTTTCTGGCAATAAAATAAAATACTAAACAATTTAAAATATAACAAAAATGGAAAAATGTACTGAGAAAAAATCTAAATGCAATGCATGTCAAAATCACGGTTACCAATCCGAAATTATTAAATCGAAAATGATCTCGCGAAACGCCAACATCGATATTTTTGACTCGTAAAATGTGACAAAGTTTAGTGAAAGTTTATAGTGAATGCGGATCTAAGCCGTTAACATCAGCGTGAGAATTTAAGTTTTTCTATTCTTATCTTTAAAACAACTTTCAAACTCGAAATTATTGGAAGATGATGCACAAGACACATAATCAAGGTCTACAGATAACGAAATCAAGTATATGCAAAATTCAAATTACGTTCGGATTGGATTCGATATTAACACATCATCAAAACATAATGAATTTTGCATATATCAGTATAGGCCTTAATAATATCTATCTTGTGCATCTTCCCACAAATTCAACTTTAAAAACTTGTATTAAAAATACGAACAAAAACCCTTAAATCTTCAAGATCTGCATCCGCAGACTTTAACTTCAAAAGTGTATTTTCCACCCTATAGTACATTTTTAAAAATTACTTTCACATAACTTTCCACTATTAGTTAATCCATTCTTGACGTGTCATCGCTTCGCCCATAAACTTGCGTGTGCATGTATATGATAACAGTGAGTAGATAACAATACCGCTACTGCATGCTATATTTCCATCCAATACGACCCCATCTAATTAACCGTAATGGGCGTGGCGCACATATTCTAATTGGTATTTAACACGGTAGGTATGTTTATTAAGAGTATAAAAATAAAATGTGTCTGTCATATATATATCATGCATGGCTGTTCTATAATGAGAGTTATTTTTATTTACATTTCTATGACGTTTATAATTTATGAGAGCTTTGACACGTAAACGAATCGGGATTCATGTTTGCTTAGTTACATATATACAAATATCAACGAGCGCTTGTGGTCGACTTCTAGAACGATTCACGATATTTATGATAGCTAAAGCTTGGTGTACACACCTATTTAAGATTTAAAGGAATAGTTAGGTGAAAAACTAAAAAATCACCAATGATTCATAAGTGCATGAAATTCGGTTATGTGTTAAATAAAATTGATGTAGGTTGCTTCAATGTAAGAAAAAAAAATAGTGAACATTTAGCTATTATACTAGATTCCCTTCGCCAGCTCTGCTGCATTTTTCTTCTAAAGCGTAGTACAGCTGTATCGGTTCTGAGCTCACTAGCTCCTTCTCGATAGACAGAGCACTCATTGTGTAATACGAATCCAGCCACAACACTCGGCGACTGCGGACAGTGCCGCTCAAAACAGATTGCAACTTTTCTACACATCAAGTCACAAAGAAATTAATTGCAGGGCATTTTGTAGCAGTAAACGTTTGTTCTAAGAAGCATGTTATCGATAGAGAAACGATGCACATTAAATCTATTGATTGATTTTTGATAAGTGCTCTATTTTAGCGGTGGTTTCACTATCTCGAGGTAACATTTTTGTATGAGAATTACCATGAGAAGAGTTTCTAGGTGCAGCTTGGTAGCAACAAGCCAAAAAATTGTGTTTTCTTTAGTTTTTCAACCGCCTGCTATTAAAGTATGGTATCTTTTAGTCATGTTTTCCATATATGAGGGTGAACATATACAAATGGTAGTTTTTTAGTTTTTCACTTGACTATTCCTTTAAGGTTAAACAAAATCAAATCAAGCTAACAGCGTTGTGGCGTTCACACATACCTAAGTTTTCGATATTGGAGTCGGCTATTCCGTAAGATGATACTTGTATACTTACGTTGAGGCAACTGTACAGTACAGTCGCGTGCAACATAAATGACGTGCTAGAACGGCAATAGTAATTACAACAAGTGTCTGAACGGACATTGAGATATGGATGATGAGATATCGCACAGGTCAGGCAGGTGTTACATAATGTTACACTATTGCAGTTATCTGTAACATCTTGAGGTCATCGCGGGTGTGTGTTACGATAGCGTGTTACATTATGTAGCGTGTACACACGAGAGGCATTGAGACGATAAGCGACAGTGGTCAGGTCGCATTGTGATAATCATCATCGTCATCATCTGTTGCCACGTCCAACTCTGGGGAACGCAGAATGTCGACCTACAGAAACTCAGCTATATACAGAAGTAAAAGGAAGCCGCTATCTATCTCTGGTGCAGAAACTCGAACAGTAGGCGCGATACCTTTGGCGGTAAAGGCGATAAGATAACGCGCTATCAGTACACGGGTTAGGGGGCATCTACTGTTGGGTTGCTGCAGGTTCACTTTACGACTCCTTTGGCGGTAAAGACGATAAGATAACGCGCTATCAGTACACCGGTTAGGGGTCATCTACTGTTGGGTTTCTGCAGGTCGACTTTACGGGTACCCCTAACTCTGCGTTGGGTCGGCATTGAAGATAAGCTTCTCCATTTTCTTCTATCCTGCCACCACTCTTCCCCCTCGACTACATTCCAGTCCCCTCCTCGCATTTCCACATCCTTCTTCACTTTGTCGTGCCATCTTTGTCGTGGTCTTCCTCTCGTTCTTCTACCGGGAATCTCCAGTTCTAGCATTCTCCTCGGCAATCCTTCTCTTGACATCCTCTTGACATGTCCGAACCATTCTAGTCTTCTCTCTCCAATACGATCCAATAAATTCTTTACGCCTAGTTGGTTTCTTATGTCATCATTCCTTATCCTGTCCCATAGTCTTCCCCACTGTGATAATACTAAAATAAAAAATCGATGTAATAAAACGTAGAATTTTTAAGCGAGCGAAGCGAGCGTTTCCACTTGACTCTTATGGCACTTCGTTCTGTTTTTTTTTTGTTTTGTTTTTTTTTTTTTTGTTTTTGTTTTTTTTTATGTCCGTCGATAGCGGTCGAACGGAAAGTCCGATCAACTTGAAATTTGGACCATCCACAAGCCTCGATGTGGATTGAAGGTGTATAGTTTTGAGGCAAAATCGTTCGAAAAGTTACAAAGTTAAACCATAGTTACTGCAAAATATTTTTCTGAAACAAAATGGCGGCAAAATGTGAGATAGCCAGATTTTTCTACAGATTTTTCCGGTCACGAATATGTTAATGTTATGGCGATCAGATAAATATTAGCAAAGTTACACGAAAGTTACTCAAAAATATTTTTCTAAAACGCAGTAACGACAAAATGTGAGGTGGCTATCTTATAGTAAATTTTTGTCCGGTCACGAATATACTAATGTAAACGCGATCCGATACGTACAAGAGGCAGAAATTACATTTCTATTGCTGTCAATAACTGTTAGTAACGGTGGCGGACCGTGTTGAAAACATGACAGCGAAAATTCTTAGCAACGCACATTGCACTGCATCCAACCATGTGGGGAAGTATAATAGCCATGGAAATTAGAAACATTTTTGCAATGCGCATTCTTGAATTGTTATTAATTGTTGTTTGTATTAGCATTGAAATCTTTTCGCCAGAAAGTTCGTAGATATTGACGCGCTCGCTTATCAACGCGTCAGACAGAGCGTTTTCCTAGTAAATAATAAATACTAAATTTAGAGAAATTAATGCTAAGAAGACGTATCTCTACTAAGGGTATATATTATTGTAACACCCCCTCCATCTTAATGATTCTACCTTTGAGTACGATCCACTGCTAATTATTCCCTTTATCTACAAGACTACAACTCTGTTAAACCAAACTGGGGTAACTGTATTTACACGAGTGGTTGGACACTGGTCAGTTCAAAGGATATAGATTAGCTTCAACACCTCTACAAAGGAAGGGAGGGTTTATGCACTGAAGCCAGACAGTAGACAATTAGAACATGTGGTGTTCCAGTGGTTTAATGGAACACACAGGGACAATTCCTGTACACTTGGTATAACTTATTTCTATGGATAGACTACATCCAATCAGAAGCAGTTAAGAGAAAGGAATACCTCTACGTCAAAAACCGCAGAACATTTTCATTTTTTAATTATATCTCAAGACTGAAACATAAAATCGAAATTCTGAGAAATCATACTGCTGTGGTTTGGTAAGCCCTACAGACTGAATGATAAATGTATCACACATTATAATCAGTATGACTGTGATACTTATTTCCGTAGTAAATTTAATGAAATAATAATCACAGTCATACTGATTATAATGTTAGATACATTTATCAATCAACCTGTATAGGGCTTACCAAAGCACAGCGCTATGATTTCTCAGATTTTCTATTTTGTGTTTCAATCTTGAGATATAATTAAAAAATGAATTGTCTGTGGTTTTTGACGTAGAGGTATCCTTCGCTCTTAAGACTAAAGCATGTTTACTACCTAACTACCCTACTGAACCCCCGATTTTTGTGGGTAAAACTGTTTTCAAAATGCTTTAAAATAAAATTGTCACATTCTGGATAAAAGGTTACTAACTTGTTTTAACCAAGGCAACAACCAATTCATAGTTCTCACGTGACGTCACAGCGGCCATGATTGCGACACAATTGATTAGGACCAATCCTAGATAACTGGAAAATACTATTCAAATTTAATATTTAAGCCTAATGTGGAATTTAAAAAGTAAACATAAGTAATAAAAAAATAAAAAATTACCACACATACCATGCAATTTCATTTCAAAAACAGACCTCCATGAAGTTGGCCCCTCACATTTGCCCCATACATTTTTTTTTTATTTCAATCGTTAGAACTTCGTTTGATCCCGTTTGATCCGTTATTGTTTTCGTTTGAACCCTTTCGATCACGACGCTATGGCGTCGTGTTTATGTGAGGGGCCAACTTCACGCTGGCCCCTCAAATGTGCGGAAACACGAATTTCTCAACGCCAATCGTTAGAACTTCGTTTGATCCCGTTTGATCCGTATAATAATTCGTTTGAACTCGTCAACCAACGGCGTCGCGACGCTTTCAATATTTTAGTCTGGCCCCTCACATTTGTCCTATTCAACATTTTTCGACGCCAATCGTTAGATCTTCGTTAGATCCCGTTTGATCCGTTAAGAGTTCCGTTTCAACTCGTCAACCTACGGCGTCGCGACGCTTTCAATATTTTTGTCTGGCCCCTCACATTTGTCCTATCCAACATTTTTCGACGCCAATCGTTAGATCCCGTTTGATCCGTTTAGGGTTCCGTTTCAACTCGTCAACCTACGGCGTCGCGACGCTTTCAATATTTTAGTCTGGCCCCTCACATTTTTCCTATCCAACATTTTTCGACACCAATCGTTAGATCTTCGTTAGATCGCGTTTGATCCGTTTAGAGTTCCGTTTCAACTCGTCAACCTATGGCGTCGCGACGCTTTCAATATTTTAGTCTGGCCCCTCACATTTTTCCTATCCAACATTTTTCGACACCAATCGTTAGATCTTCGTTAGATCGCGTTTGATCCGTTTAGAGTTCCGTTTCAACTCATCAACCTACGGCGTCGCGACGCTTTCAATATTTTAGTCTGGCCCCTCACATTTGTCCTATCCAACATTTTTCGACGCCAATCGTTAGATCTTCGTTAGATCCCGTTTGATCCGTTTAGAGTTCCGTTTCAACTCATCAACCTATGGCGTCGCGACGCTTTCAATATTTTAGTCTGGCCCCTCACATTTGTCCTATTTAACATTTTTCGACGCCAATCGTCAGATCTTCGTTAGACCCTGTTTGATCCGTTTAGAGTTCCGTTTCAACTCGTCAACATACGGCGTCGCGACGCTTTGAATATTTTAGTTTTACATAGACACAACCGACAACTAGCTTTAGATGGTGTTAAGTGCAATCGCTCATTATTTTGTCACTCCGATTTAATACACAATTATAAATAAATAAATATAATCATATCATCTCTATTGTCATTTCTTACATTTAGCTCAATTCACTAAACGTGAGTGATAGAAGCTGAGTGAGATATGTATTTGATATAATATATGACCATATAATTCTTATGATCCAGGCCATTTTGGATTTAACCTCAGACAAACTGCAACATTAGTGTTTTTGAAATCATTTTCTTCATAAAAACATCCTCTTTAACATAGTCAAAATCCGCAAAAATCCGACGACTAGGATTTTTTTTATTGAGCTTTTATTAAAAATTATAATTATAATTACACTTCAAAATTTTAAATGTACCCAAACTAGTCAGGTTTGGATTCAAATGAATGCTTATTGCTGCAGGTTGACATTTATGATGATTATCGACTTCATTTTATCACACAGGGGTCACAGAGGTCATTAATAAGTTACAAATTATTAATAAGATCCCACTAGGAATACACTTTAAATTGTTAAATTAAGGTAACGGCGTATCAATTAAAAAAAAATGTTTTCTCCGCATAATTAATGATTCCCTCCTTACACGATAGGTAGGTAGATGGATATTATATTTCGCCACAATAAACTGTACGTGACAGCATTAAAATATTAATTACTAAAGTTACAATATTTGACAAATTTGTGTACCACCGGGCATTTGGGAAAACGTCAGTTCAGTAACAATAAAAATCTTAAACATGAAAATAATATAAATGATAAAAGCACACATATATAAAAAAAAAACTAGAGAGTTTCAGACAAAGAACACATGGTGTCAAAAAAGGAAAAAGAAAAAATATGGCTTTATACTAGACCTAAAAGTATAAGGACACATTAATATTTCAGAATATGTTTTCATAAAGCTATTTTTCAGAATAGTTTAATGAATTTGTATTTGAATACAACGATCTAATATCAACTTGCATGTCCTAGTTACAGGTCCATATCGGTGAATGGTAAACGGCAGGTAAAATGTTAAATAACAGTTAGTGTAATGGTAAAGCAGATTTCATTACATTCCTCAGGCAAACGAGCACACCTCTTTGAGTGGCAATCAGTTTTACAACAACTTTCAGAAGATTATCTAGAGCTGGTGCTAATCCCACTGGTATAATTTTCCCTTCTTTTTAACCCATATCTATTGATTAGGATTCAGGTCTACTCCTTTCCACGCATTTATTTGATTGTACATGCACGCTTACGCTGTGGTACCTATTTAACAGCTCCTGAAGTTGGTGGACGCGGTTCAGCCCTAACAAACGTGTTCCTGACGCAGTCTTTCCCGTAAACCATCAGTGGCGGAGATTTTTAAGGTTTTCAGTTTTCTTTCCGCCATGCATGCTTACCACTGCCTTCTTCCCCCGCTAGGGTTGGCTACATAGTTCATACATAAAACAGATTAAATACCATCTTCTTCAGCTTTGGTTGCTAATTGCTAATAAACCTTTGAAATAAAACCCGAGGATCAATTTAGAATGGGCCCTGTTTCTCTATGGTCAACGATAAGGTGATCACGGGTTTTGGTCGTTATGAGAAGGCTGTGACCCAATCACAGCCATCCATTCGCCTTCCGTAACGACAGAAACCGGTGAGAAATTTACCACAGATTTAGAGAATCGGGCTCCATATCCAAAAAAGTATTTTTTTTTTAAAGTGACCGTTGACACATTTTCTCCTGTAACGAATGAATCAAGTATGGGCCACCGTGTACAAACACTGTTACTTTCGTCCACGTTGACACTAACATTTGCTACTTGGCCCGTTTTTTAGCTTCATAGGGATAAGTATCTTGGAATGGATCCATGTGATTTAAGAAACAAAGGGTTGTTATGTTATCTTTTCGTCTCTTTCTTGTCTCTCTTTCGATGAGTCAATGTGTTGCTCACTTGTCTTACATGATATCCGAATGGTTGCTTGCATATCTCTGTTTACATCGGTGCATTTAGGCATTACCTACCCAGGGATTGTTACCTTATCGTGGCAGGCAGATGTGTGTGCTTTGTTAATCCCGAGACCTATACCGGCGGAAGCATATGCTTCTGGTAGGACCACCCTAGCTGAACAGATCGAGGAGGAGAAGCCAGACAAAATGTAGTCCACACCCTCCCTTTTTCTCATCGCCCTCCTACTGCCCCTTTCCTTCACATCTTCCTCTTCATATTTCACCCACTGAACGTCTCGATTAGCCAAGTTGCAAAAATATGGGACGTAAAACCCAAATATCTTCTTAGGCACTGGTGAGAGAGACTCAAACTGATTAATGAAGTTTGATTGTTGTTGTTGAAGTCATACCTCGACCTTCTCTAAATTAAAACTCTGTACACTTATAAGATCAACTCAGCGACCTGCGCAGTATCGATCAGATATATGGATCACATGCGAGTCATTCTGAAAGACCTGGCATCTATCAGGATGATCCTTTTCGAGTTTGTTCATCGATTGAAGATATAATCGCGCCCTTCTCGTGTAAGCGTACCTACTTGCTGCTTCAAGATAAGGTAACATTTCTGAAACAGATTGCAGAAACAGCATCCTGTTTTCCGTATGTTCAGATTACATAAACTTTTTTATTGTCTACCATGTCCATGAATTGGAACCATTCATTGATGTTTGGGCTTTACGTCCATTTGTTTGCAAAAATAGAACAATACATTACAAGTCCGTTGATTTTGTAAAGGTTCTTAAAATTTTGCAATCATCTTTTGTATCTACAACAGACGCAGCTCGTTCCAACAATCCTTCGAATATTACACCCAGCTCGTTGAGATCTACGATCGTCAACTTCCATGTTATACTGTTGGTTTATTGTATGGTGGGCTGTTATATTGAATATCTTTGCAAATAGAACACCATTGCGATGTTGACTGATTTAGCACCAACCACAGATGATCTTATGAAAGTTATACGGTGTTGTAAAAGTGATTGCCAGACTCAAAAAAGAGCTGTCATTAGTAGGGAATGAATTGCTCGTCTGCCTGCAAGGAATGCAATGGAAAGAGCTATACCAATTCACATCTACCTCTGTTAACCACAGTGACAGCGATATGAACACGTAACTTGATAAAAGATCGTTGTAGTTTCAAATTATAATTCATCTAACTACTCTGGAAAATAGCTTTATGAAAACATATTCTAAAATATTGATATTGATGTGGTCTATACATGTTTAGGTCATAGGAAGGGTACTTATCGTGAAAGGAGAGAATCATCGATGACATTCAGATAAATACATATTTGAAAATTGGTATGCCATTATATCAATTTAATTATTTAAAATATATTTTTGGTAACATCTTAATTTGTGACTCATTGTTGACCTCTAGTGACCCCTGTGTGATAAGAGGAAGTCATTGACCATAGTAAATGTCAACCTGCACTTATAAGCATTCATTTGAATCCAAACTCGACTAATTTGGGTACATTTCAAATTTTGAAGTCTAATTATAATTAAAATTTTATTAAAAGCTTCATATAAAAAATCCTAGTCGTTGGATTTTTGCGGATTTTGAGTATGTTAAAAACGATTTTTTTCTGAAGAAAATGATACCAAAAACACTAATGTTGCAATTTGTCCGAGGTTTGGTCCAATTTTTATGTAAATGGCCTGGATCATTAGTTTAAAAAGTGTAAGTAGGTTATCTTAAAACTGTTCTGTATCTTTAAGGTGTATCTCAAATCTCTATTTTCACGCTAAACGACTAGCACCAATTAACAACATGTTATTATAGTCTGCCAGCTAGTCGACTAGCGCCAAAATTGAGATTTGAGATACGCCTTTAATTTTGTGTTGTTTTCGTTAGTTTGATTTAACAATTGCACTGCGTAAAAACTGTCCCATTTATTTTGTTCTGTCATGATATTAAAAATTACTCGATTTCTCCAATACAAAAATTATATTACCAAAATCCAACGTACAGTACCCATATATCGACGTTCACGTATCAATCGTTCACTCGAAGCAACTCTCAAGCAACTATCTCGACTTTGTTAAATCAAAATGACAATTGTATTTAACTATAACAAACTAGGCATGAAACATTGCTTTAAAGGTTGGTTTCACAAGCCCTAACGCCGACGTATGGCGTCAAGTCGTTGGCCAATCAGGATATGTAAAACGCAAATCCTCCGTTTTCGAATATGTTCATTTGGCTCTACGTCTTACGTCTTACGCTGGCGTTTAAGCTTGTGAACCCACACATGGAATGTAGTTACTAAAGTGAATATAAAAGATTGTTGATCAACTGACACTGACACGCGTTTAGGCTTTATTTCGTTTAATTTCATAAGTGATAAAATCCTCTTTACCCATTACCCATCGCTCCGTGTAAGGTTTGCCAACACCGACGAAATTGCCTCAGTGGCAGCATAGAAAACTCTAATTCAGAAGACTACCACATCAATACCTGCTACAAGCGATCAACACAGAAGTTTTTTCCGATGATTCTTTCTCTCAGTCTCAGCTTCACAAGCCGAATTATTGGATTGAATCATTCGGTCAGCGGACCTTTCCTAACTATTCGCTATACCACAATAACTAAATGAACATGAACTGACCATGGTCAGGATTACTACGGACAAAAAGGTTGAAGAACCAGCCAATATAATTATGTATATTTATTGTGAAATCCAGAAATTATAAACCAGCCTCGGCTGGGAATCAAACTCAAGTCTCCCACTTGCCAGGTGGGCGCCTCAACCCCCGGACCATAGGCCTGAGTTCAATTCCTAGTCAGGGTTGGTTTTTTATTTCTGTATTTCACAACAAATTCACCCACATTTGTCTCTTACTGTTAATTTGGATTCGCAAAATCAATTCAATTTGCAACTATTACTCTAAGAAGGTTACAAGGGAATTGCTCAGGTCAGCTAATTTTTCTTTTACTTGTTAGCATTTTGTGTAGAATTGATTAAACTCTGAAACATATCACTTATAAACAACGTGTAATTTTGTATCTAAAAACAAAATAGACGCTGAAAATAGAAGTAAAGGAATCAAAGTCATGATAATACCAATCCTTAATCCACTAACATAAGCATCATGTTTGTCTATAATAAAATAAAATGTTTCTTATGAAGAAATAAATGAATAACGGTCATATTAATTTATTATT
This sequence comes from Isoperla grammatica, assembly GCA_945910005.1. Lineage (NCBI taxonomy): Eukaryota > Metazoa > Arthropoda > Insecta > Plecoptera > Perlodidae > Isoperla > Isoperla grammatica. Next base: position 7,872,146 of record OX246744.1, read on the forward strand.
AACTTTAAAAGTAATAATAATACGAAACAAAAACATACCTAATATAAATACTGTGTAGAAACGATTCGGCACTCATAACTAAAGAAAGAAAAACACGTAATAAATAAATAAATGAATACATAAATAAAATGTTAAATAAATAAATAAAATATTAATTACAGAAGTCCAAACGGGATCAAAGGATGATCTAACGATTGGCGTCAAAAAAAGTTAAATAGTACAAATGTGTGCGGCCAGACTAAAATATTGAAAGCGTCGCGACGCCGTAGGTTGACGAGTTGAAACAGAACTCTAAATGGATCAGACGGGATCTAACGAAGATCTAACGATTGGCGTCAAAAAATGTTGAATAGGACAAATGTGAGGGGCCAGACTAAAATATTCAAAGCGTCGCGACGCCGTATGTTGAAGTGTTGAAAAGGAACTCTAAACGGATCGAACGGGATCTAACGAAGATCTAGCGATTGGCGCCGAAAAATGTTGAATAGGACAAATGTAAGGGGCCGGACTAAAATATTGAAAGCGTCGCGACGCCGTAGGTTGACGAGTTGAAACGGAACTATAAACGGATCAAACGGGATCTAACGAGGATCTAACGATTGGCGCCGAAAAATGTTGAATAGGAGAAATGTGAGGGGCCGGACTTAAATATTGAAAGCGTCGCGACGCCGTAGGTTGACGAGTTGAAACGGAACTCTAAACGGATCAAACGGGATCTAACGAAGATCTAACGATTGGCGTCGAAAAATGTTGAATAGGACAAATGTGAGGGGCCAGACTAAAATATTGAAAGCGTCGCGACGCCGTAGGTTGATGAGTTGAAACGGAACTCTTAACGGATCAAACGGGATCTAACGAAGATCTAACGATTGGCGCCGAAAAATGTTGAATAGGACAAATGTGAGGGGCCAGACAAAAATATTGAAAGCGTCGCGACGCCGTAGGTTGACGAGTTGAAACGGAACTCTAAACGGATCAAACGCGATCTAACGAAGATCTAACGATTGGCGTCGAAAAATGTTGGATAGGACAAATGTGAGGGGCCAGACAAAAATATTGAAAGCGTCGCGACGCCGTAGGTTGACGAGTTGAAACGGAACTCTTAACGGATAAAACGGGATCTAACGAATATTTAACGATTGGCGTCGAAAAATGTTGGATAGGATAAATGTGAGGGGCCAGACAAAAATATTGAAAGCGTCGCGACGCCGTAGGTTGACGAGTTGAAACAAAACTCTAAACGGATCAAACGGGATCTAACGAAGATCTAACTATTGGCGTAGAAAAATGTTGGATAGGACAAATGTGAGGGGCCAGACTAAAATATTGAAAGCGTCGCGACGCCGTAGGTTGACGAGTTGAAACGGAACTCTAAACGGATCAAACGGGATCTAACGAAGATCTAACGATTGGCGTCGAAAAATGTTGGATAGGACAAATGTGAGGGGCCAGACAAAAATATTGAAAGCGTCGCGACGCCGTTGGTTGACGAGTTGAAACGGAACTCTTAACGGATCAAACAGGATCTAACGAAGATCTAACGATTGGCGTCGAAAAATGTTGAATAGGACAAATGTGAGGGGCCAGACTAAAATATTGAAAGCGTCGCGACGCCGTTGGTTGACGAGTTCAAACGAATTATTATACGGATCAAACGGGATCAAACGAAGTTCTAACGATTGGCGTTGAGAAATTCGTGTTTCCGCACATGTGAGGGGCCAGCGTGAAGTTGGCCCCTCACATAAACACGACGCCATAGCGTCGTGATCGAAAGGGTTCAAACGAAAACAATAACGGATCAAACGGGATCAAACGAAGTTCTAACGATTGAAATAAAAAAAAAATGTAAGGGGCAAATGTGAGGGGCCAAGTTCATGGAGGTCAAAAACCGGCTGAATTTTAAAGAAGTGAGGATTTATGTGTTTTTTCACAACAGCCTTCAATTGTTTCTCCATGGCAACGTCAAAGTATGATCACAAATATGGCCGCCACGCGCACAGATGTAACGTACGTGCAACCTTTGAATGGGAAGCATGGTTGCCATGGTGAAAACAAGATAGTAGATTAGTAAATATTTATTCGAAGTTCATTATAGCGGACCTAAGGACGCATGCGCACTCTATAGTCTATACTAAACGGTAGCCTGCCTGAATGTGTGAAAGAACGCCAAGTATTTATTGATTTACCTTGGATAAACGTGCATGAAACGGGCGGTAGATAAAGCATGTAAATCCTGTCCGCTCATAGTGGAAACGAAACGTTTAGAGCTAATGACCAATGTGCTCTGTCTAATATACCGTGAAATAGGGTTCAAACGGCCAACAGGTAGCGCGCTGTGGTCATTTCATTGCAATACTTTTTCTCTCATAGGGTGACATTCTTTCGACTTTCGTTATTATAAAATTGGCAACCGTGTTTTTCTAGTAAATCTTGGTTTACAAGCCGATTATAATGGTTCAATACACCATAAACGTGGGCCATTAGCTGAACATTTCGTTTCTACTATGAGCGGAAAGACTTACTAATTACTTACGTTGAGGATAATAATGTAGGGTAGAGACGCAACGCAATCGGTAGTTTGTCTACCGCCTTGTACTGCCCAACATACTTTAGTCGGGTAGTAGAAGTTCGCCAAGCGACGCGATAACGGAGTTTGCAGCTGTCTTCGTATATCTTCGGTGAAGTAGCCGACCAATCAGGCTCCGTCATCGCGTCCCTTGGCGGACTTCTACTACCCGACTAAAGTATTTCGGGCAGTAAAAGGCGGTACAGTGGAGTTCCACGGAAGTTTAAATCAACCTTTTAAGTAGTTTTTTTGGTACACCCCTAAAGCAAATTCCAGTCGAGCAATTATCTCCATTCAAACTCGAGCAAAGGATGAGGAATTCAGATGACTGAATACACTCATCACATTCTTCAAGGCAATGAGGTCCGATCGTTCAAGGAAAACAAGAGATCGCGGGGTAGCTTATCTTTCAACGTATCTATGGGTGTCCAAAACGGGGGGAAATGGTGTGGCCATGGTGTAAACTCCCGCAGAACTCGACTGTAGACAAACTGCCGATGGCGTGGGGCCTCTACCCTATATTACTCACTCAACGATGGTATATCGTTCAATTCAAGGGTTTATGAGATCCCTCTCAACTAAAGTGATCCCCTCATATCAGGTATTGCAGTTTCCGTCTGAGGGGCATAATTCAATCAACTGAGCAAACAATATCGTCGTTTGTACAGCGTAATTAAGTTGTGTGTTCTGAGTTCAGGTCAATATCATGTCCGGTATCTTCATAGACGATGCTGGGATGAGTTGGTCAGTACGGTTTATACGTTGATATTAGTTTATTGAGGTTGTAAAGTTAGTTTAGTAACATCGCATGAAAAAAATATAGACACACACTACCCTGTGGCTAATAATAATTCTGAATTGATGGAATCCAAAATGTGCCCATAAACTCAGCACTGTACCCCACGTCATCATTTTTTTACATGATTGTGAAGATGCTTCCACAAATCTCTGAAGAGTAAACATTATTACTCTGACGGAAGAAAACATTTGCTCTATTCCCACCGTTTTGTCTGAAAACGCCAAAAATCTACCATCTTAAAAGAGACGTAATCTAAAAAAAAAATGCAATCACGGTTCGACGCAGAGAGTATCAGTAAATATACCAATACAAGAGGAAAATGTATTTGAAAATCTCAATCTGAGTACTTTTTGGTACAGAGGAATAACAATAGCACAAATACTGTTAGATTGTATTTGAATAGCACATTAACAAAGTTTACAATTCTAATATATGTAAGTAATTAATTAGAGAAATGAAATCGTAACGTTTGAAAGTTTTTAGATTTTAAATTCATATGACACAAAATCAATTTCGGGATAGAACCACTTTTCAATATCGTAAGACATTATCATCACAAAAATACCGTTAATTAAGCGAGAAAGGTCCCCTTTACCTTTATTTAAAGTGAAAGTTTATGATAATGATGAAATAGAATTTCGCTTTCGATTCTAAAAGCCAAACTTGAATATAATGACGATCGATACTGTAGCCCATTAGTCTTGCAAGTACAGTTATGCTAAACTTTTAAGTGCTCGCTATGTAGAAGACGAGACCTAACTAACAGGACAAAGGGTTATTACTGTTCTTCAAAAATCAATATTTAACTTTCAATATTGTCGAGTTTCGAATTTTAGTTACTTAACAATTCCAAACTTTCGATTCAATAAACAAAACTTGGCGCTATAGAAATTTATTTCTGACGCTTTGCTTTGAAGCTAATCAAATAAGACACCATTAGACTCGAGGCGTAGTTAAGTGCGATAAAACCACGAGGAATTGAAATTTTTAGTTTTTAGTAATATTTTTACAAGGAAAGGTAGTTTATACTTGTCTCATTATTAAAACCGCGAAAAATAAATAAAATAATAAAATTAATTCACCTTTACAGTCTACCCACCCAGTAACTTAACTGATTTTCAGTGGGGAACGTTAATTTAAAGTGACTAAACCAACCCTGTAGGCTTCGAACACCATCGACGAGTGAGCGATAACCAATCAAAGATCGATATTTCAAATACGAAACATATGAATCAGTGATTGGACAGTGCGAACATCCGCAGACAAATGCCAGAATCAACAAGGCCGATTTAGAACCACTTTGAATTTATTGAGTGCTTCGTTGCTAGGACGGCTATCGCAAGGGCTTCGCGATAGCAGGTGTTATTCTGTTAGTATCACTGTCCAGAGTTTGCCCTCGCGACAGTTGTTGATGTCAGTATCAATACTCTACGAAGGTTCCTGAAGAAGCCCATTGCAATATGGGCGAAACGTCGAATTGGTTCTACCTTTTGACACGCTTTATCCGGAAAACCACGATAGCATAGTTGACTCCGGCCGTGAAAGCCTCCGAAATAAGTTTATAGCATTGGTTGACCATCAGAAACTTTTTTAACTTGCGATACATTACGTCATTATTAGGTCCTCGTATATGAAGAAAACCTTTTCTCATTATATTTACTTCATTTATCCACTGCCTAGCCTTGTGAAAATAATCTTTTGCGAAAGGGCTTTTGTGCAACATTGTTCGATACGGTAATATGAGGACTTCTATTCGTCCTCTGCTTTGTGTTGTGAGTTGAAGCCGCGTCCTCAAGCTCATCTCATTTTCAAGGACCTCCTAACGAGAAAATCTGCATCAATCTCCATGTTTACATAAGGTCAAAGATCAATATTGTAAATTGGGTGCGTTCAGGTAGCATTGACTATCACAAATACATTACTGAAAAGTAAAACTTATATGACAGACCATACATCACAATATGTCTGGTATCATAATTATTGACAGGAAAACAATTGTTGCGATTTCGGTTTTGATCGAGTATGTAGATGTTACAACAATAGAATAAAAACCTAAATAAAAAACTAATTAAAACGATGAAAACAAAAAATACAAACGCAAAATGTAAAGAAGAAAACAAAGATAAGAAATGAAAGTTGGAATAAATATACTTAAGTATATATACCAAGATGTAAATATGATTTGTTTATAGTTGATTTGGAGTTTGTTTGTTTGTTTTGGAAAATAGCATGTAATAAAGCAATTCAATGGAAACAAATTCTTTACTTGACTTGATACTTGACTGTGCATCTGGGCCAGGTACGCGCTGTACTTAACTTTACCAGACCATAGAAAAACTATCGGCCAAGAGGAAACAATAATTGAACTGTTTTAAACCATTCCACAGTTAACAGAAAGTAATGTAGTTATTTTTAAGACACAGGTTCATCGAACTCTTGTTCAACCAAACCAACAATAATAACCGACATTTCCAGTTTCCTTTGAAGTTTTCGCATTAAGCACAATAATTTATTTATATACTTAAACGCAGGTTCTTCAAAAGAAACCCTAATCGCTGGCTCCCCATTATTTAAAAGTCAAACTTATTTCGAGTTACAGAAACTCGAGTCAGTATTGCGTTACTCCGTTACAAAACTTCGGGGTGTTTAATTCGTTATGTTAATCAAGTTTTAGGGTGAGATAACGAGAGATAGAAAAAGAGAGAGAGAGAGAGAGAGAGAGAGAGAGAGAGAGAGATAGATAGATAGATAGATAATGGTCTTTATTGAAGGCGGGATTAAGGCCAGCTAGGCCTTATCTTCCATCCAACCTTTTAACAAATAATACATTTTGATACAGACAATAAACAATAGACAGTAGTCTAGAGAGAGAGAGAGAGAGAGATGCAAAAACCTACATCATACTTTTAGAATATTCATATTTATGAAGAACTAATACAACTTTGCCCCGTGAACAGTTCTAAAAACAATAACATATTTTAATGTCCCGGAAAAATTAATTAACTTATAGTTTAAAATTGACACATTCAAAACAATTTTTTCTGACCGAAATGTAGTTTTTGTAACTACTTCAAAGTCACGATTTATTAAATTAATTTATTACAGAAATAACAGTCTTAGCAATACAATATTTTAAAGTTTTTAATCCATTAATTAGCTGATACAAAACCAGACCCTGCTTGGATACGAATCATCTTGACTGTATCTTGAAGCCTTCCCAATATATCAATGAAATACCTCTAATTACGCATGATTTATTATTGCCAGCTCACCCATTACCGTTAATAAGAAAAATACAGATCTGAATGGGTTAAAAAAAGCAATGACTTCATGAGCAGGCAAATCGAAATAATATCTACAACTCAAATACTACACTCCTCAATGGTAACTCTTCAAAATAAACGTCATTTAGATCGATGACAAGATTGTGGGAAGGGGTGGGAGGGGGGTGGTGGGGGGGAGAGGGTTAGCACAAGATTGTTGAAGAAAAACGCCAAACTTCTCATGTTTACTTGTAAACTTTCCCAATTTATATTTCCATTAGCCGTCCCTCTATGTTTGTTTGTCTTATTCTTGTTGGCAAAGGCAAACGGAATGATTTACGAATTACAAATTACGATATTGCTGACGTGGATGAAAATACAGCGCTGACCTGTTGACTCAAGTCTCGAATAAAGGTCTTTGTTTATCTTCGTCGAGAATTACAAACAAACATTGTCTAAAGATTATGTATGAGAAGTCATTGAACTCAAACCCAGATCCCCATTACTCGGCAGTACCATACCTGAGAATTCTTATCTTTAAAACAACAAAATATCGAAATTGTGGGAAGATATCAAGATGGTAGGGGTGTATATCATTTGTGTAATGCCAAGATGGACGAAAGATCGACTGATTTTCTTTTTCTCAACTAAGCCGCGGACCTACTGTAGACAAACCCTTCTTCGGAATAACTCGTGAGTTCCAATAGGGTGTATTCACGTATTGCGCATGGTGGCCACATTGGAGGCCACAATGCCTTGTGATTGGTAGTTCATTGTTACTATGTTTCAGCTGGCGTTTGATGCAAATTCAACTGTTCTCTAACTTTAGTTTGCTATTATACTTAAAATCAACATAAACAAACTCTTGTGTCTCGATTACTCTTTTAATCTTTTCAAAAGCATACAATAATCATTTTCGTACACTTTATCGGGGAATATACGTGTTCAAACTTATCATATTTCCCCGTAAACAATATTATTCGTTTTCTATTGACAGCTAAATGAAGCTTGAAATAGTACTATAGGTGGCCTCCAATATGGCCGATGTGACGTCACGTGAATACTCCCTATAGTCCTTGAACGTGCCACAAGACTTAGCGAACGCATAACACCAACCATGAGATCTACCAAGATATCTGGTTACCGATAATGGCCCAGGACTTAAGTAGTTTAGAACTGTAAAGAGCACGCACGTTATTTAAACTGTTCTAAACTTGAAATGGCTGCGCTAAAGTTAGAGTGGGCTTAGCAAAGCCAATAATGGGGTGGCGTACAACAAACGACTATACACTAAACGCTGCGAGCGTTCCGGCCACTGATCTCCGCCTGCTTGAATTAACCGAAACCCCATTGAGGAGGCAGTGCACTACTTATTATTGTAAAAATATCCAAAGATTCCAAAGAAGTCAAATAGTTTTGCAATGACTTAAGAATTCTTATAGGGCACTAGCAACACCAAAAGACAACAATGAAACACATTAATTGAATCGATGGACCAACAACAAGCTGTCAAAAAATAATGTCTTCTGATTTTGGAAAACAAAACAAAAACAAACAGATACAAAACTTTCACTTAATCGTTGTCTATCATTACAAGTTTTAAATGGCGAGCATTTACTATTGCTACACTTGTTTTTATTTGTATGGTTGCAATTTTATTATTTTGACAGCTGATTGTTTGTCCATCAGTTCAATTCATCTGTTCTATTGTTGTCTTTTGGTGTTGCTAGTGCCCTATTGTAAAAATATCTAAAGACTCCAAAGAAGTCAAATAGTTATTGAATGGCTTAAGAATTCTTTTGTTGAAATTTCTGAGTATCCAATATTCAGTGACCGTTGGCCGGATCGCTCGCAACGCTCTCTGTGCACTTGTTACGCCTCCCCATATATATGCCAAGCTTGTTATCTGTTTTATTTCTCTATGCTTGTTATAATATCTTCTCCACGTAGGGCTGAAGTATTTCAATATTTCCATGGCAACAAAATACAATATTTACAAAACAAGCAACTCACCAACTAATCCAAAGAGGTATTGATTAATACGGCAGTTTTCAAAGTCTAGGTCAAGTCCCATACTTGGGACACGGGATTTTCATTTGTACCATCAATAAAGTTTGATTATTTTGGATCTTAAAACTTTTTTTAAATCTAAATAAATTAATGGAAAAGGCAATATTTGAAAATGTTATTTTAAAAGGACAAGACATACTTTTTCTTTCATGAAAGACGTGCTAAAACGTTGATATTTCGTGTGATGTGAGATGATGTGGTTTTAGAATAATTAAGTCCTAGACCTTGGGGGAGATGTTTAGGGCGCGAAGATTTTCGGGTATAAGAATTGAGACGTGAATGCAAAATTTTGAAAACAGCTTGATATAAATGTCAAATAGTGTACACTAGGCACCAAAAGTGTAAATTAAGGGTATGGTGCACATAAACCTTTATTACTTTAATAACAGTACTTCTACACTATCCTCTCATCCAATGACCATATTTCTATGGAATCAGTTTTTTGTAATTGTGTAGTTCAACAATAAATACAAATTTATTGTTTGACTTTATATTTTATTGTGTTGTGTTTTAAGCAATGCTCCATGATTGTAACTTTGCTATAAACTTAATCGATATATATATCAACAATTGAAGTGAATAGGGTAGGAAAATTGGTACCGGATATCATTTACTCTCACTAAAACATTTTATGTCGCAGATCAGAGACCTTTTTTGGTCTTGTTTTTTTTTGTCAAATTCAATTTCCGCCGCCGACAGTTCAAGCGAACAATTTCCTAAGATCAAAGAAAAATCAAGATTGTTTCCTTCTATTCCATTAAAATAAGGTCATCACACTGAATAAACAAGACAAGCGACAATATTTCTGTCAGCATAAATTTAATCATGGTTAAAAGGAACGACCATCATTTTCATATTGACGCTGAAAAAGGTTCAAAAATACTCAAATTGAAAAATAAAACGACCAACAATTTCAATAAACGTAAATTAACGAAAATTGGTACATCTTGAAATATTACACCACGCAAATATAACAGTAAGAGCAAAGAAGAGAACTTAACGTACGCAGACATTCACATATTTTGACAGCGCAGTTACACTTACAATATATTCTACTACTAATATTTCCATAAACATGGAAAGAAATTCATTGTCATCACTTTTAAAGGATAAATTCATTAAAACATTGCCCAACCACATCGCAGTTTTTTTTAAAAGCAGCATCTCTCCCGTAAATGTGTGTTCATAAATCTGCAAGAAAATGTTGTAAACACAAATTTTATGTACTGGTAGATTTTTCTAATAGAATTTCGTTACGTTAGGTGAAAGAAAGCCTTTCACTTGCAATCGTGCATGGCAAGATTTATAAACTGTAAATGTGAAAAGCGACTAAGCGAAAAATATGTCATTTCCCGAGCTTTTCCGTCGTGTCTTTGTCGCTGCTGTACTTGAGTACCTCAAAGCGTTTCTCCGTAAAGCTTTATGTATGTTTCTATGAAAGGAAATGTTTAAAATTTACGTAGGTATAAATTTTGTAAAAACTCGAAGATATTAATCCCCCTTCCCCCCTTCCACGCCAACTCACCGACCATGCCACCCCCTCTCTTCTGGGAATATTCCGTAACGAATTTTTTTTTTCTTTTCGTATTTTATTTTCTAAGGCCTGGTTTCATCAAACGTATCAAAGTCCCAAGCTTCATGTCCAAACACCTTAACATACTTAGTTAGTCACCTGAAGAGGTGCACATCAGGTAAAGCTACACCATGTTACTGGTAACCCTTATAATAAATATTATTATTATTGGTTAGTGACAGGGTGGATTCTATTCATTCAGTACATTCATTATCTAACTCGGCCCCTTAATAATCAATAGATCAAACACACTTCACCATTTTAAAGTATTTAGCAAAAAAAAGAAAGAAAGTAAGAAAGAAAGAAAGAAAGAAAGAAAGAAAGAAAAAAAGAAAGAAAGCCGAACTAATCGCAAACATTAACATAATAACTAAGTCGCCGTCTCCCCTCTCCCCTCTCCCCTCTCCACTCTCCCCCCCCCCCCATCACCACGCCCCCTGCAAATATATCGATTGTATCGATTGACCGAGGCGATTATTCCGTTTCGTGATGTGGCTTTGTAAAAAAGAAGAAATAGCTGCTAACCTACCAACCTACCTACCTATCTACGTCATAATTGAATAAATTATTACGTCTAAAATTGAATTGCGCTATTACTTGTTGGTTTTTAGACAGACAAGACGGTGGTGGGGGGTGTGGAAGGGGGGGGGGGGGAAGGGGGGGTGGAAGACAATCAAACAGAATGTTCGTTTTTGGACAAAAGAGCCATTTTATAACAAGTCGATTATTATTATATCGAATTCTTGGGTAATTCATCATTGTAATGTGTAGCGATTTGGGTTTGAACACAAAAGACTGGTTACATTATCTTCTTTTCATTTGAATTCAATGGGTGATCATGTTTTTTTTTTAAACGAGTGAGTTAATGAGGGGAAAGACGATCGTTATATTAGCCGTATCACAAAAAGTGAGCCTACAGAAGCACATCGCACACATTTTCGTTGAAACAGCATGCGTGATAAGGGTAAAAGATAAGGATCTGAGGTCACTATGAGACTAGAAAATGTATGAGATAATATGTTTTTTTGTGTGTAGAGATACAAGACATTGAAAATACATTAATAAATGAACAAAATTATTATTAATATTTTGTAGCAAACGTAAATGTTTCAAACATTTTTGTTTTTATTTAGGTAGGTACCAAGATTCCCCAAAATTCTCTACATAATCTGAAAATAATCCCCAAAGAATCATGTATTTCATTTGTACGTTAGTTGTTAGCATAATTTGCTATCGAGGTATTTGCCGAGGTCGATTAGGCGTTGGTCTAGTAAACCGCGGTCTCTGCGTTCCAGGTTCGAATCCTGGCTTGGGCATGGATGCCATGTGGCGTTTTTTCATCTTCATACTCGTCCACTTATCGTCTCGATTAGCCTCGTTGCAAAAATGTGGGACGTTAAACCAAAGATATTATCATCATCATCATTGTTAGCATCAGTTTAAATAATATTGGAAACAAAATAGGTTATTTTCCAATATAAGGTATACGTTAAGAAACGCGTACATTTTGCTCGGCAATATTTGCACCAATTTAATTTAAAGATCCGCCAAATCTCCCACTACCACTTCAGATATCTCATCAAAGATCGCTATTGCAAAATAATTACAATTGCAAATTACTTTTTGAAGTCTAGCTCACGCCAAAATTGTCAGTTATCTTAATTCGAAGTTATACCGTATCGTCTTAACACTTCTCTACGGCAGTAATTACACCACGTCGACTTTTGTAGGAGGGGGGGCTGGTCCGGAAGGAGGGGAAGGGGCGAGGGTTTAATAACAGGTATTATACAGTCTGCTGCTTTGAAGTCGAGATAGCGAGAGCTCAAGTCTTAATCGGATTATACAAAATTTTGCTTTGAATTCGTGAACTAACTAGAACATTTGCATCGGGAATTGTGAATGGAAAAGTCTGAGCGGGTTTGGTCAAGCGATAAATTTCCATCGTTTTGCGTTTTATAAAATAAACGACCAAAATAAATCTCGTAGAAAACTTAAATCTGATGCAAAAATATAATCTCGAAAAAAACAAAAATCGATCAGACACACGGGAAAATATTGGCTCACAAATATGTATTTTTATTTTGAGTTTGCCGTATAAATACCAATCAACCATTAAAACTGATTTTTAGTAATCGTAACAATAAATGTAATATTTGAAAGATTTAGAATCCATTTTTTATCCATTCAATATCGTGAACCGTTTTCAGATATCAATAAAAACCGATAGTTTTGCGAATTGGGTCCTCGTTACCCTTATTAGGCTTTGTACGGAGTTTAATTTCTAAGTTGGTAATAACCTTATCAGCTCGTACAACATCAAATAGCATGTTTCAAAATCGCGTGGGTTTAAAAAAGAAAAAAGAAAAAAATCCCACGCTGATCCAGCGTTTATACCAAAAAGGTTTCCGTGTACGGTGGTTTAATTATTTACAATTATACCGAGAATTATGGAGACTTCGACGGTTGGTTTCAGTCGGCGGTGAACATTGCACGCGAGTACGTCACACCCCCCAGTGGGGGGGGGGGGGGGGGGGGTGGAGGGGAGGCGAGCCAAGGTCAAGGGTAGTTGCAGTCGTGACTGTACAAAACACACGACAGATTTCTTATGTAGGTATAGAGCACTCAAAATAAACTAGATACATTCCGGTGGCAAGAAAATATACTTGTAAAATGAGTGGTTTAGCTGTCAATTTTCATTGTTGTTTTATTGTTATTATTATTCATCAATGGCGCTAAAAGGAGGTTGCTTAGCAGCGCTATCTAAATATCTATGTAAGTTTTGATAGCTGCATTGTTATTGTCCACTGTATTGACTGCACCGACCGTGAATGGAATGCGACCCCACCACGTCTGACAACATGCGAACGATATTATCACTACAATACTTAAAGCAAGAAAACGGGATGCAACTAGATTTAGGTTGGTATAGTCGCCGTACAACATCTTCGGTAATGCTTCCGTCACGGGTGGGTGAGCGGCAGCCAACCAGCGGCCGTGGCTTATTCAGATACCTGCTCGGGTTGGCCGGGACCGTACATACGTCATTGATTGATGACGATTGACGAAAGCATTACCGAAGTTGTTGTAAGAGAACTATAGTTGTCACACGCGTCACTTCATTATTACATAATCCGTGACGTCCACACCTTGCAAGTTAACGCGACGCGACTATAGATAAGCTATTCCTCGTATATCGGTTGTGTGAAGTTGTCGTTATTGGTTGTTATTGGAACTGCAACGTTACGCTTGGATGCGATCACGATTCTCATTTCCGGCAATTGATTTCGATCGACGCCATTTTCACACTTCTAAATCAGCGATCACGAACTAACACAAACCGAAAACGTGTACAGCAAAGTCAACAGACCAAATCAAAGTGCAAAAATTACCACCTCGATTTTGTTTATTTTTGGTTTTTAACGACATATTCGACACAAGGTCATAATATGACCTTTGGGAGTGATTGGAGGAAAGCGACAAGAAGGATTATGAAGAATTAGATTACAAGTTGTAATAGAGGAAAAGAGTGGACTGCATTCAGTTCTTGTCTTAGGAATGAGTTAACGGTGACTTTGGAGCCGTCCTAGCAACGAAGCACTCAATAAATTCGAAGTTGTTCTGAATTGGCCTTGTTGATTATGACAGTTGTCCGCAGGTGTTCGCACTGTCCAATGACTGATTCGTATGATTCATATTTGACATATCGATCTCTGATTGGTTATCGCTCACTCGTCGACGGTGTTCGAAGCCTACAGGGTGGTTTAGTCGCTTTAATTACAGTCCCCCACTGAAAATCAGTTTAGTTACTGAGTGGGTAGACTTTAAATGTGAATTTATTTATTATATGTTTATTTGGTCGCCTATGACGATTAGCAGAGTAATTCTATCCCGTACCCAGCAGTAAAGCATGCAGGTAGTATGATTTGGAGTTCTGTGAATAAGTATTCAAAAAACAAAATTCGATACTTATATTATTTCCATGTTATAGATTATCGACTTTTTAAACAAATATCGATTATTGTTATCGACTTTCGTCTAAAGCATTATAATAAAACCACACCGCGCTGAGTAGGAAATATTTATATTGTTTTCTTATATTATTTGTCATTATAATTCATTGCCGGAAGATGATATAGCTATAACTGTTTCTTTTTGTAACCTGTAAAGTTCACAGTTGTTAGTTATTTCACTTGGTACGTGACAAAACCCGTTTAAAACTTTTCCTCTTGACCTGTAAACAACATTACAAAACATTTCCTATTCATGTTTGCAAAAGTTATACACAAAATAACTAGGTAAAGCCCCTACTTATCTAATCTAATCTAATCTTATCGACTGTTAAAAGTGTTTTGCTGGTAACATGCGATACTGTAATTCACAGATTGCTGGTTTGATACCGGTCACCAGTAATCTTAACTGGCCCGTCTGGCCCCGGGGAAGAATAGGCCCAAAGTGACTCTGCTAGTCGTAAAAGGTGACGAAAGAAGACCCTGTTCCTTACGAATTCGTGAGGCGGATTAAAGTAGAAATATTTTGGAGGCACGCGGTGGCTGCAAAATTAAAAACAGAATAATTTTGGTACTTTCAGAGATCAACAGGTTCGTTTGTTTTACCCACACCTTCTGCACTTGTTGCACTACTCTCTTATGGGGAATACTGCTAAAAGTACAAAAGGTGTATAGGTAAATCAAACGAACCTAATGTATCAATTTCAAAATTAAACTTTTTATGTTACGCATATTTTAGAAAACTAAAAAAAAAACGGTGATGTGATCATCCTCGAGGTAAATAATATAAAAGAAATGTAAGACAAGGTATCAAGGTATTTACTGCAAACAACTGGAAACTGAAAACGGTGATATTATCATCCTTGAGGTAAATAATATAAAATAAATGTAAATCAAGGTATTGAGGTATTTACTGCAACCATATCGACTGGAATAATCCCCTACTCTAGTCTAGCTCGTCTCACTTACTAGAGCTTCAACGCTAATCAGGGAAGTGCCGTGGACATGTCCACTGCTCTCGTGTGACGTCACATGCATACCCCAGGGGGAGGGGAGAGGAGGGGGGAAAGAGGGGAAGTACGCACGATACACTTACTGGGATTACACTAGCCACGCCGTAAGAACCAAGGTGTCCCCTAAAATTCCGAGAAGAGACAGTCACTCCACACGGTCTATTTCAACCTTGAGATTGCCCAATAGCTGCATTGTTATTGCCCACTGCATTGACTGCAGCAACCGTGATGCGACTTCACCACGTCTGACAACATGCGGGCGATATTATCACTACAATACCCGATGCAGGAGAACGGGATGCAACTAGATTTAGGTTGGTAGTTGTCGCACGCGTCACTACTAATTTTATTTTTGAAAAAATTCATAGTTATACTAAGCTTTTCAATCGAAAATATTGATGGAAGTTATCAGTTTACCATAAAAAACCACATAAAAAGTATTACAAACTGACGTTAAAACGCTATGAAAAAAATTATAATAAAAACGTGCACTTTATAACCTAAGAAATCTGGAAAAGATTTCACACATCCTCCCTGCACCGGTTTGTTTACGTTAGTTGCTAAAGTGGTGTGGTTCTAAAGAGGTTTGTTTGCTTAATGTTCACGCTAGCAATAAAAACTACGCTCGTAAAACATTGTATGGGTTGTTTGGCCGGCCGGATGGAAATATCGTCGTTAAACTGAGTGTTTGGCTTAATGACGGCGAGAATAAATGCAAGGTGTTGTTTATCTTCTTTGAGGTGGGTTTTAATACGCGCCAAGAACAGCTGTTGTTGTAGTTGTAAGCACAAACACTTTTCCGGGGAGGAAGTCGATATAAACTTCATAGTTTTCAAGTGATTTCACAGCGAATATATATTGTTCGCATGTAACCTAAATCATGATTTTTTAAAATAAGAAACATTGTTTCGAAATTAAAATTAAAATTAAATTTAACTTAGAAATCACAAATTACAAAATCAAATTCATAAAAAAAAAACCTGGGCCCGGATTCACAAGAGGTTCCTGCCTAACTTTGGGCCTTCTGTAAAACCAGACCCAGGTCACACGAAGAAGTCACTAATTACTGGCAGAAACAAGGACACAATGAACATTCCAATAATACGTTTTAAAGTCTGTTTTCAGATTTTTTCCTGGATTTATAAGAGGTTTAAAGTTTGGCCGGCCTTAAAGAAAGATAAGACCAAAAAAATACAAAGGACAGCTTGTGAATCCGAGCCCAGATCTTTACGAAATTATGTTTTATTTCTACTTCAAAAGGTTTTAACTGTTTCTCCCTCAAAGTACTACTTAGATGGCAGTCAACCCGCATAGTTTTATATATTGCATAATTTAAAACTTTTTAGTTCATGCAGAAGGGTAGTTTCACTAAAAATACCGAGCAAAATTACCGTGTTTTAGTACTAATAATTTGATAACCCAACGCAAAACAAAAAAGTGTTTAAAAAACAGAATGTACAGTATCATAAGATCTAATAACTAAATAAAAAATGTTTTTAATATTAAACCCTTATGGTTGTCTACACTTTTAAACCCAATTATAGAATGAATAATGAATTAGTGTTCACAACGGAATATGTGAGACATATTATGTAGATAGAAATTTACGAGGTCCCATTAAAGTATTGTTGAATGCATTTTTAATATTACTGCATTGCTACTAAATAATAACAATATTGTACTACACAAAAGTACACTCCAATATCACCATGTCCACTCCAGTACTGATGATGTATAAACTGTATAAAAAGTTGAGTAATGACAATGGCACTTTGTGAAATAACGTACACTTTTGATTTCTTGGAAAAATACGTTTCTTTTTTCTCTGCAGAGCTGATGAGAATCTAGTCTGTTACGCAAATACATAGATTGAAAAGGCTTTCACATTTTCAATTCAAAGGCACACATTTTACTTTTGCCTCGTGAAGGTTTCATATGAAAAATCATCTGAATTATCATAGAATTCTGTGCAACGTCAAATATATATAGATGAATTAAATAATTTGACAAATCTGTATTTTTATTTATCTAAGCACTAGTTGACGTTACCTATACAAATGAGGTGTTGAAAAGATTTCGTTAAGTTCGTTTTACATATTTATTTAAGATTTATGATTTAAGGGTTAACAAAATTAAATCAATTCAAAAGCATTGTGTATTTACATACTTTGATAAAATTTAAGGAAATCATTGCAATGTTAGCTCTTATACCTAAAATTCTTAGCCCAGCCAATGAGAGGCTACGTTTTATAAATCCGGCCAATGGTAGCAATTCTAAGTAAAACCGTTATTAAATAAAAATCTTAAATCTAAAATCTAAAATCTTAAATCTTAAATCTTAAATCTTAAATCTTAAATCTTAAATCTTAAATCTTAAATCTTAAATCTTAAATCTTAAATCTTAAATCTTAAATCTTAAATCGACCTTTAATAACATGATTACTTTAAATTCCGTACGCTGATTACATCTAAACCTAATTTAAGACCTCACCAAAACTGATTAGACACTACAACCCCTTGATTCAATAGTTTCAGCTGACCATATTATTACTGCACTTGTTGTCGTTGCGCTTGCAATTTAACTAATTATTGATAGTTTCCCGTTGTGCCACAGTCAATTGTGTTAATTGCAATTGCCTTCCATCCGAGTGGCAAACCATTTAATCGGTCAATTTAATCGGTTTAAGCGCCACTCTAGATGAGGGGCTAAACCACAGCTTAAACGTAGGATTAAGCCACACAAGAGTCACAGCTCAAAAAAGTGGTTAGGCTGTTTGTTTGCCAACCTTGCAGAACAGCCGATTTCGGTTTGATATAATTGCCTTTCAATTTTTTTTATATATATATATATATATATATATATATATATATATATATATATATATATATATATATATATATATATATATATATATATATATATGATTTCTCAGACTTTGTTGGTTGCAATATGTAAAGAAAGGATACATTTTACGGTTAAACCAATCTAAATTTTATTTTTAATGATAAGTCAACGTTTCGGCTTGGAAACCGATTGTGGCTAACCTTAAAGTCCAGCAGGTGTTCCCAGCCATCAATCAGCCTGTTGCTGACCATTCTCAGAGACAAAGAGTTCCAGCAGTGTCTCAGGGGGGTCCCATAACCAGAAGCAAATTTAAGGAGCTTGCTAGAGCAGCTACCCAGTGATGTATCGCTGTGGCAGTGTTTTCGTTTTTATATGCAAGTGTTTTTTGGTTGTTGTGGTTTTTTATTTATTTGTTTTTGTATATTTGTATGTCTTGAAAAAGACGACGCTAAAGTCGTCGAAACGTTGACTTATCATTAAAAATAAAATTTAGATTGGTTTAACCGTAAAATGTATCCTTTCTTTATATATATATATATATATATATAAAGTAAGGAGACATTTATCGGTTTAACCAATCTAAATTGTATTTAAAATAAATCAACGTTTCAACGACTTTAGGGTCGTCTTTTTCAAGACATACAAACATACAAAAACAAATAAAAAAACCACAACAACAAAAAAACACGTGCATATAAAATCGAAAACACTGTTTTTTGGTTGTGGTGATTTTTTATTTGTTTTTGTATGTTTGTATGTCTTGAAAAAGACGACGCTAAATTGATTTATTTTAAATAAAATTTGGATTGGTTGAACCGAAAAATATTTCCTTACCTTACATTTTGTAACCAACAAAATCTTTGAAATCATATATATATATATATATCTAACACCCTTATCCAACATTCGTCGGGTCGGGGGGTGACAAGTCACCAGTTTCTCGGGCTATCTTCTAGTGCTTGCTAGCCAGGCTCAGCACCTCATCTTCTTCGTTTTCTTCTATAACAGCCGTTTCTAATAATTCTCTCCACTTCTTTCTGTCTTCCCAGAGTCATTCTTCATTAATCCTATCCTATGATTATACCCTCTTTCTTCGACGCTTTTCTTTATTTGGTCCCTCCATCTATCTCTTGGCCGGCCTACTCTTCGTACTCCCCCACATGTACGTTTAAATTCTTAAATTGTCAAAAATGTGTACCCGTAGAGTAACAAATAGAGTAACATGTAACGTTACTCTATAATTGTAAGCGGGACATCTGTGCTGAATACTGAATACTAACAATAGATCCTGTCATAGTAAATAAGAACGAGTCATTGATACTAAAAAGCTCTCAAAGTAGCGTGACCTGAATGAAAAAGCCACCATTTTAAATGTACTCCACCTTAGAACGAAGCTTTCAGTTTGAAAAACACAAGTGTGACACTTACAGCTTTGAATTACAAACATGACCTGAAAATATCGGCTTTCCTCAGTTGAAAACTATTTTTATTTCAATACACGGTAAAAAAGTTCTTCCATACGGTACTATCCTCTTTGCTTTTATTTCTACAAGATTTTAACAAAATTAGCTAGTTCAAACATGATCTGAAATTATCGTCTTTCAAATTTGAAAACTATTTTTATTTCTGTACAGGGTAAAAAAGTTCTACCATTTTTTACTATTTCCTTTTATTTCTACAAGATTTTAACAAAATTCGCTAATTCAAACATGACCTGAAAATATCGTCTTTCCAAATTGGAAAACCATTTTTAATTCCATACATGGCAAAAATGTTCTCGCATATATTACTCTTTGCTTTTATTTCTACGAGATTTCAACAAAATTAGCTAAATCTTTTCACAGATTTTACAGTGTTTTAAAAACATCATTCTGATCTAAACTCTTTCTGAATACACAAACTTTCACATTCCGCTTTGCTTATATTTCAACAAAATCTTGAAAAAAATTAGCTCAATTTTTCAATAGATTTAACAATGTTTTCAAAACCTGGTACTGATCAAACTTTCCTCTGCATATATTTTCAATCTAAAGAGAAAAACAAACTCTCCACGGAACAGCTGTACCAAACCACACCCAGCTCGAGGTCATTGTATACTGTACATGAACACTTTAACTTATTGCCTACGATAAAACTGACGTTTTACAGCTCACAAGAATATACGAACATATCGCTTTTGATAAGTGAAATTAATGGCGTGAGACCTTTAACATTGTCGAAATATGATGATAATATTTCTTTTCCATTCATTATTAAAGTTCATCACTTATGAAGGGTGTAGCTGCGCGGTTGTTGGGTCTGCGAGATATGTATCTAGGGCAGTGTTTTGACCCATCCATTAATGTAACAGGCTGTGGGTTTGCATATAGTACCAAAGACATTAGAATAGTAGTAGTATAGCTTTCCCTTTCAAAGACATTGGAATAGTCTTTGTAGGTACGTTCCCCGACGACGAATAGACCTTTTCAGAATTGGTCTAGAACCCTTAGATAGAGCTAATTGCGGTCCTTTAGATCTTCAATGACAACAATGCACAACAGTGAAAAAAGCACCTTAACATAACTATCAAGGACCCTTAGATAGAGCTAATCACGATGACTAGATTTTCAATGACAACAATGCACAACAGTGAAAAAAGCACCTTAACATAACTATCAAGGACCCTTAGATAGAGCAAATCACGTTCCTCTAGATCAATTCTGAAAATCATCTATTAAAGTACATTGGGAGAAGAAAATTAATTCTCTATCGATGGCCTGTGAGGTAGCGATAACGGACCTTTTGTTCGATGTCATTAAAAAATATCGCTAAAATTTAACGACTTTGGCTGAAGTTTTATATCATTTTCCTTTAAAAAACACTTCCACACAAATATAGCTTGAAAGCTTGGGAGTCAAGTATTTTTTCTTCGTATCTTTAAAACGAACTTGATTATCAAAATTGTGGGCTGTTGCGTAATATAGGTATATATCAAGATCAAAATACCAAAAAAGGATTCTAAATTTGTTTGGATAAAATTTGACAATTTTAATATTACCTCAAATAATATCCTTCATTATTATGATTGAAGAGAAATTGTTACATGTTACGAATGTACTCGTAAAGGCAAACAAAGAAAGAAGTGAATGGAGTATTTTAATAAAACTGATGGATTGCTTTGCAATTTAACTCCTTTTACATAGAACAATGGTTCATAAATATGAAAATAAGTAGTAGCAGTAGAACATGTGTTACAGTTGCAATGAACATTTAAAATGTAAAATTTATTGAAATTGCAACATTGCTCAACTTGCGAAACTTGCTCGAGTGTTTTATGTAGAACTAGGGCACTCAACAAACACGTTTGTAGAATAACACGCACACATGTTGCCCATAATCACATGGAACAGGCGTAAATAAAGCTATGTTCACACAATCAGAAACTTGCGTACTGACCCAAAGACTTGTTAATAAAGAGGGTATCTTTACAAACATTATTTATTTATTTATTTATTATTTTATTGTAATTAAGACCAGTGTAGGGCACAATGCCCTCTTTAGCCTGATGAGTGATGATTGGTGAATGATAATGAGGAAGGGAGGAGGGGAAGTCTCGTACCGGCACGTAGCCTACTCCTGTCGAAAAGTACCAAGGGGACCACCAGCTTTACGTCCCATCCGAAAGGACGGTGTAGTTTTGACCAGTCATAGGTTCCTCCACTAACCTGGACTGCCGAGCAGTTGACGAGAAGAACGAAGCTGTTGTACAAGCTTTCGAACTCTTCGATTTGCTCTAACCAATGGTAACTTATATATATAATGGTTGATTTATATATATCGGCAAGGGTATACATGGAAACATTACAGTATGTGTTTATGAGGTACTCGAATGCCTTCCGTCTGAGCCACCGCAGCAGTTAGCTTTGCACTTAGGTAATGTTTACATGCGGTACAGTGTACACCAAAACGGTGTACACTGTACACAATCTGAATATATATCACATGACTCACATACGGTTGCGTTGCGTTGGTATGTTGTGTTAGTAACTATAGGGAGTATTCACGTGACGTCACATCGGCCATATTGGAGGCCACCTATAGTACTATTTCAAGTTTCATTTAGCTGCCAATAGAAAACGAATAATATTGTTTACGGGGAAATATGACAAGTTTGAACACGTATATCCCCCGATAAAGTGTAGGTAAATGAGTATTGTATGCTTTTGTAAACGATTAAAAGAGAAATCGAGACAAAATACTGTTTATGTTGATTTTAAGTGATAATAGCAAACCAAAGTTAGAGAACAGTTGAATTTGCATCAAACGCCAGCTGAAACATAGTAACAATGAACTACCAATCACATGACATTGTGGCCTCCAATGTGGCCACCATGCGCAATACGTGAATACACCCTATAGGAGGATATGTAGTCAATAATACAACACCGATAGAGCCAACGGTTTAGCCGCGGTCGCTTAGCCGGTTCCCATACGAACAACCTCGGGCTAGGTCAGGAGGTGGATGGGTGACCACTTTCCACTGAAACACTAGTTTACGTTGGTTAGAGCAGATTGGAGGGTTCGAAAGCTTGTGTACATAACAGCTTCGTTCTTCTCGTCAACTGCTCGGCAGTCCAGGTTAGTGGAGGAACTTATATGACTGGTCAAAGTTACACCGTCCTTTCGGATGGGACGTAAAGCCGATGGTCCCCTTGGTACTTTTCTACAGGAGTAGGCTACGTGCTGGTACCAGGCTTCCCCTCCTCCCTTCCTCATTATCATTAATCAATCATCACTTATCAGGTTAAAAAGGACATTGTGACCTACACTGGCCCTAATTACAATAAAACAATAAAATATATTTTTAAATACTCTACACCAATAGAGGTGGCTCAGCGGTAAGACGGGAGACTAATTCAGGAGCTCGCTGGTTCGATTCTGGCCACCGGCAATACTGACTGAATGGATTCTTCGAGGGTCCCTTAGTCATATGAGGGCGAATGCTAGGATTGAGTCCTATCGATCGGACATTCCTTCCAAACTATCAACACACCCTAATCTACCTATAGTAAAATACATTTTAGAAGCAAAGTGAATTTAGAACTACAGGTCAGTCAAAGATGACAATTATTGTCATTTAGTCCAGAAAATAATTTTTACTCTCAAGAATAGGCCCTACTATTGAGACTAAAAATACATTCCGGGACCAAATGACAATAATGTCCATCTTCGAGCGACTAAATCCACTTTGCTTCTGAAATGTAATTTGACCTTAGTCAGTTACCTGAAGAGGGGCATATCATGAAAGCTGGTGTGCACTCTATATAACAACTAGTATTCCTACAAAAAATGGTTATCATAATGAGGCTTGTGCACTTACATTGAGAGGAAAAATTTGTCTTTACGAATGTGTGAAACAACGCTAGGAATGTATTTATCGTCGTTGAAACAGCGTGAATGAAAGAGACGGTGAAGTAGGACTAAATCGAAGGACACGTATTATGATACGTCTCGTCGCCCGCTGGACTCTGAATGAGTTAGAGGTCTCAAGATCGATCCCCACCATATTGTCTTACACATTTTCCGTTGTTATATGTCATAAAGAAAGTGCTAAGATTTAAGACTTCGGATATATCTTCCCGAATATAATAAACTACTTGATGTAAGTTACATAGTGATTGATCGTGAAGAGGAATAATAATAATGATTTTTGTATGAATACCCGTTCTAGGGTGCACACCAGCTTTACCTGATGTGCCCCTCTTCAGGTGACTAACTAGGTTATTGTTATACCAAAGATTGGTTATACTCTAAAAAGCGGTAGAAATGAGTCTTTCCTCGTGGTGACCGGTGCCCGCAACGAGGGCCGGCTAACGTGCATATCTTTCATCGTTCCTTGTTCACTTATTAAATTTTTTCGCCTGTCTCCCTTCTCATGCTCCTTCTAGTTCACAAGTACATAAATACATTTGTATTTATATAGTCCATCCACTCAGTTACAAGAATTGATTTTCAGTAAGGGATATTTATACTAAGTGTTTTGCTGTTATGAACGCCTCCAACATTCTTTTTCTGACATTATTTTTAAGAAAATCAGGAGCGTAGGGGTTAAAATTTTTTATTTCTACCACCTGATATTCTATATCAGTGAACATTGCAAGCAAAGAAATGGGAAGCTTAATTCACTGAAATATTCTATACTTTCTTTACCAAGAAAACTATATTCCATGGTATTTTTGCTCTTGTCGTTTCTCATATTTTATATCCGGCAATTTCAGTTCAATAGAACAAGCACGTAAGCAAGCAAAGCAAGAATAATATTTAGCTTTTGGACACGGCCATAATTATAGTATTTACGTTCTGTTTTCTATGCTGCATATCTATGACCTACCTATATAGCCACTGAAACCGTTGGAGTCTTGAATTGTTGATGTATTTCTGAAACCTGCACGTCTCTCTCTCTCTCTCTCTCTCTCTCTCTCTCTCTCTCTCTCTCTCTCTCTCTCTCTCTCTATCTCTCTCTCTCTCTCTCTCTCTCTCTCTCTATCTCTTTCTCTCTCTCTTTTTCTCTCTCTCTCTCCTTCTCTCCCTCTTTTAAATACAACCAAACATAAAGAAAAATTGGTTTCTTTATTTTACGCACGCGATTTCGTATACCCGTCAAAATAAACAAACGCAATCTAGCTATCTAGACGAGAGCAAAGAACTATGCATAGCGCTTGGGGCTAGGTTTAGCGACGTACGTTGTTTGAGGGGGAAGAGAGGGGGGGGGGGGGGGGGCGTCTAGATAGAATGTTGTCTATGCCAACGTACATCCATGTATACAAATTGTCTGCATTGAAATGTATGCGAATTATTTTTCGTTGATGAGGTCTTTAATTCTTCCACAATTCTTTTTTGCAATACAGTAATATCAATTATAAAACTATGCATTTTTAATAACCGATCCTCGTGTAGAGCTTCGATACAGCTCAAGTCGTGACAGCACTGGTATAGTGTTCTACATAAGTAAATCACTAAAAACGCGTATTTACTGCAACAACAGTTCTGCACTGATTTGTTATCCGATATGGTATTGATTAGTTAAGAGAGCGAAGCGAGCGTTTCCACTTAACTCTTATGGCACTTCGTTCTGTTTTTTTGTTTGTTTGTTTTTTTGTTTGTTTTTTTTTTTTTTTTTTTTTTATGTCTGTCGATAGCGGTCGAACGGAAAGTCCGATCAACTTGAAATTTGGACCATCCACAAGCCTCGATGTGGATTGAAGGTGTATAGTTTTGAGGCAAAATCGTTCGAAAAGTTACAAAGTTACACCATAGTTACTGCAAAATATTTTTCTGAAACAAAATGGCGGCAAAATGTGAGATAGCCAGATTTTTTTACAGATTTTTCCGGTCACGAATATGTTAATGTAATGGCGATCTGATAAATATTGGCAAAGTTACACGAAAGTTACTCGAAAATATTTTTCTAAAACGCAGTAACGGCAAAATGTGAGGTGGCTATCTTATAGTAAATTTTTGTCCGGTCACGAATATACTAATGTAAACGCGATCCAATACGTATTAGAGGCAGAAATTACATTTCTATTGCTGTCAATAAGTGTTAGTAACGGTGGCGGACCGTGTTGAAAACATGACCACGAAAATTCTTAGCAACGCACATTGCACTGCATACAACAATGTCGGGAAGTATAATAGCTAAGGAAATTAGAAAAAAATTTGCAATGCGCATTCTTGAATTGTTGTTAATTGTTGTTTGTATTAGCATTGAAGTCTTTTCGCCAGAAAGTTCGTAGATATTGACGCGCTCGCTTATCAACGCTTCAAACAGAGCGTTTTCCTAGTAAATAAGATCGAGAAAACTTATCTTTTTAATTTATGAATCAATACCATATCGGATATATAATCAGTGCAGTTTAGTTCAGGAGAGATGTTAGAATAAATTCGGTCCCTCCCCCACCGACTTCTGACTTACATAATATGTATCGATCATAACAATGTATCGATTTAATCAAATTAAAACAATTTTGCTTTGTTTAAAAATTGTCGGTAAGGTATATTTAAATTTCATACTTGATTGAGTGTACCGAGTGTGTAAAATGTAAAAAATTACTTAAATCGATGGCTTTTTAAGGAATACATTTGTTCGAAAATAAAATAACACAATAATATGTACAAATACAATTTGTTATCCATGGACATGGTGCTGTATAAATACAATTCGAAGTATTTTGTTTCTATGGACTAATTTTCCGTGAATTAGATGTCAATAACGCTCCAAACCTTTTCAACCACATGTTTATATCCATGGCTTAATTTGAGCCGGAACGCACCGGAACGCAGTTCCGGTTCCTTTTCTGAAACCGGAACGTGCATTCCGGTATGTCTAATCGTCGGCAACCAGAAACAGACGCAGATCCAAATATGGTGCAATTTTGGTCCACTTTGTGACTTGAGGTAGGCCTACAATAACATTACTTTCCTTTATGAAACTTGCTGTTTATCTGTATAAATAATTATTTACAACAATACATTCCATTACAGTTGCACTGTTATAGTTTCCACACGCACGCATATAAAGTGCTTGTGGTAGAATATATATTTATATGCGTGTGTATGCATTCTACTTCAAGCACTGTATAAAGGTGGTTGGCGGGGTTGGTTAAAATTATGGAAGGCGAACAAACTATGCGTTCCGGTTCCTTTTCAACTAGAAATTAAGCCCTGTTAATATCCTTATAAACTGTATTTAACAGTCTAAGAAATGAATTAGAATTTAAAAAGTTTACTTACAGCTAGATGATGATGAAGTAATTCTCCTCTGTCACTTTACAATAACCATCCATTGAAGTTTTTCGTGTACACAAATATTATAAATTATATTCACACGACCTTCTAGAAATCAAAACGTTTCTGTCTACATAAGAAACTAAAACTTCACTTTACACACGCAAGTTCCTAAACAAATTCCTTCGAACAATTTTAATTTCTCCTTTCAAAAACACAATTTTTAACAGTACAAAATTTTTCCGCACGAAAAAAAAAACACGATTAAAAATAAATAATTTTCAAAACACTTTTTTCTTCGAAAAACTAAACAAATCTACTATATTATTTTACATTGTAATAAATTCAAGTATAGTATATTAAAGCGCGGTTACGAAGTGCGACTGCTTTACCGGCGCACATGGGATCGACGCACGCTTACGTCTAGCACGTGGCTCGAATCATCCGCGACTGGAGGTAAAATAATATAGTCGCCGGTACATTCGATCGCCCCCCTCCCCTCTCCCCCCTCCAGCGCCTCAGGAATACGTCATAAGTGACGTCACACTTGAGAGAGAGCGAGCTATCGAGCAAGAGTGGGGGGTGAGGGGGGGAGTTGAGTTATTCGAGGAGATTCAGCAAACTGGTACTATGCAGATTTATGCAGTATGTAATCATCGATAGGTAAAAAATCAGCATAACATAGTAAGGCTATTCAACCGGTGTTTTCCATTTTAGCTTTAATATCGATTAAAATATAAATTGTAATTGTGTAAGAAGAACCTTAACGAGGTCCCAAGGGGTAATGGGGTGCACTTGCCTAACACCCCCCCCCCCCCAGATTTCACTAAAAAATTAATTGGCACAATAATAATTATGTGCAGATATTTAACATTTAACATCCATTCAATAATTAAATTTAAACTCAATCCCAATAGAAAAAGCAATAGAACACCTTTTATTTTCTGTAAAATTAACATTTTGTAGTGTAAACGTTATCACCGATTTAGCATTTAAAACCAAAAACGCAAAAACCATATCTCTAGTTATAGGTTTGTAGTCATGCAAATATTGTCGACAAATGTGAGCTTGAGTGATGCGGACTATAGAAAATAAACGTGTTTTTTTACGTCGCGTAAGGTTGGAGGTAATTGGTCAGATTGTTGAACCGTGTTATTGTGGACGTGAAAGTCTATCGCGTACTAAAGCTTTCAATACGTGATTAGTGATGAGCAGCTTCGTAAGGTAGTATTCAATAGACGTCACGTGGCGGCCATTATGAGGTACACATTGCTTGTTTACATTTGTTCTGTCAATTAAAGACACATAGGTTATCCAGGAAACATCACACTTTTAAGCCGTATATTGATGTGTGCAGGTAAAAGTTGAAGAAAATGATAACACATGCAAATGATTGTCTTCAAACAGAGTTTACGCGTTCTTATTTTGTTTTCAGTCATAATACGGAACCTTTGGTTGAAAACAGTTGATGTGTCAGTCAAAGGACATCTGAAATATTGCAACAATGCCGTGTCGGAAGAACGTAAACAAATGTTTACAGAGTACCTCAGTATAGACACCGTGCCATACCGGAAATGACGTCATTGCATACTCTCTATACAAACAAACAAAAAAGCCAGTTAATTTTTTATACATTGCGAGTTATGGTGTAGAAATAATGATGATTGTTTACTAATTGTAAGACAGGCGAACATTTTTAGAAATGCTATCCTTTGTGGCTTGGTGATATTTTCGGCCTAATCTTTCTTATAACAGGATTCGATTGAAGGTTTTTGAACTTTTGAAACGCATTTTAATCTTTTTATATATTAACGGAGCACAGAATAAATGTTGGAATATTATCTTGTAAACGAAGTAGGTAGAAAATAAAATGTACAAAATAATATTTGTGTTTTTGTTTTAAATGAATAGTTAAAAATACACAAATTTGAATGCAAATTAGCATAGTATAACATTATCTGTGTTTAATACTTTCTTATTTATATCAAATAAATTTGATATATTCAAATATTAATTTATTTATATATTTATATATTTATTTAAAATCCAAACAATTATATTAAAATACGGATTATAACAAAGGAATTGTTTTGTATTTTGTATTTACCATTTTATTGTTACACAAAACATTATTCTACAGTGGTATATTTAGGAAGCAGGCATATGAGATACCAATACCACCCCTAGAGCTTAGAGCTCAATATAGGAAAACATTGGTACAGCAATATCAAAATATTACTCCGTAGTTAAAGTGATCTAAATTTCATGAACACTGGTAAATGACACAACTTTTCCGATTACCTGACCACAAAATAAATTTTAAAAAACCCCGCATTGGTTAAGAGCTTAGTTTATTATTTAAAAACAAACACATAAGTCAATTAGAGCAAATAAATATTTACTTTTTTTACTGAAAACTCGGAAACTAATAATCAGCTACAATTTTGTAACTATATTTTTGTTTAAATTAGTTTTTACCATGTAAAAGCCACATCCTTCCGTTCATTTTATAACCGGGGTTTATAAATAAATAAATTTACATTTAGGGTTGGGGTGACTTTACAAGCACTTAGTTTTCGTCCACATTGCATTTATAACAGTCTTTACCTATAACTGGAGGTCGAACTATTTTCCGTCAGGTCATTCCAGTATCCAATTACAGAATCTAAGACCAGAGCTATCTAACGCCAGAAAATGGAACTACTCAATCTTAATCCTCGCCTTAAGATACCTAATAAGCTCCGTACGCGGGAGATGTCTAGATAAGCCGTCAGTATAGCAAAGTGACGTGACGTAATAACATCTTCCGGACTTGCACGAAGCAAAGCGATGATGGCCGAACCAGAGGACCACTTCACCTGTCATACTGGATAATGGAAGATTTCATGACGAGCTTGCACTTCAAGGGAGTCATTACTACTGACCTTCGCAATTCAGTAAAGTACGTCCCGTATCACAATTGCACAATTCTACTCTGACTTACCTTTAAGTATAAAGACAATTACATTTGGTACATTTATTTTACAGTATTCGATTCTATTCCAGCATTCCCCCATTTGTCCAAGGACAACCTTGGAACATACATTAAGGGTGTTTGTTCACTTAGCATGCGGAACTTCCGTTTTTTTTTTCAGTAAAAATTGTTAAAAAATGTATTTAAATTGTCCCAAATATAAATCAAAATATTTCATCTTGTAGAGAATTTTGTACTTTTTCTTTGGTCCTATCAAAATTTCCGTTTTTCAGATGTTTCTTTTGTAATGTGATGTTGCTGGACACCTTTCACACATTTGATTAAAAAAACAAAAACATTCGTTAGAATAAGCATTAGATTTTCTATAGGATGACATGCTTCGATTTTCTTTTGTGACAACTTAAAACAATTTTAAAAAATTTTAATTGAATGAAATCGGGTATTCCACAAGGATATAGTTAAACATACAGCCTTAAAAGAGATAGTCGAACCTTCTATCTTTGAGTATAAATACAATTAATCCCAGAATTCATCTTTTTACCTAGGGAGATCTCGGGACAAAAGTTATATTAACCCCAGATTGCCGCAGGCTAGTATCGAAACAGTGACCTCTCTCATAAGAATATTATATGGCGCGTTATCGCTGAGCCACTACATAATTTGGAAAACTACTGTCTCAAAAGAAATCAGTAAAGTACGAGCGAGTTACTCATTTTTCTTGTAGGTATAGTCCTGCTTTTAATGCAGAAGGTCCAGGGTTTGATTCTCAGTTGAAGATGGCCGGGTTTTATACTTTTAATCTATCTTTAGGATATATATACGTTGACTTCGGAGCCGTCATACTGACGAAGCTTTTAATAATAATGTATTGTCCCCTACTGAAAACCAGTTCTTTTAACTAAATGGAATCACAATTTACCATCAAATCATACAATAAGTTTATACAACTTATTAATACAAATAATATTTCATACAAATTTATTTATCCAAACAAAAATAATTGATTCTGCTATATTAATTTTAACTCTGTCAACACAAAGACAGTGAAACCAAAAATGCCTGTATAACATGTTTTGTATTTTTTGTTAACGGAAAATATTGAATTTCAATGTTTCTACATCAAAAGCACTTGTCGATTTTTTTTTTTTTTTACCTGTTCTGAGTAGTTCGTGTTTCTATGAAAATGTTGCGAGATAATTAGGCAACACTGTATACATGTTATCTCGTGTATAAAGTACTAGAGTACATGTACGATACATGTTCACTGAAAGTACCCTTATATATATTACACATAAAACAATGTAATCTGATTCAAGTGGGGTTTTTGTTTGATTATACTGTCGTAAATCAGTTGCGGAACAGAATATAACATATACTATAAAACAAATACATTTCGTGTGGCAAAACTAAAATTTATTGCTACACAAAATAAATTGTATAATGCGCATTTGAAATGATTCTATTAATACTGATTTTTTTATATTTTTTATTAATAAAATTACTATTAGAGAATATCTTTAAACAATCAATACGCATTGTACAAATTTTATACGCACTCATTTTGTTTATCGAATATGAATACTGATTTGTTATTACTCAACAAACTATGCTACCCATTGATTAATTCAATTTGGAGTTAGCCCAAAAAATATATATTGAATTTAGTCGAGTGTTGAAGTAAATATAATGACCAGTAAGCGACCAATCGGCGAATGTACATACGCATTTATCAAGATCAAAATTAATCATTTTCTTTTTCTTTAACAAAAACTTCTGAGATCAAAAAAGCAAAATAAAAAAACGGCCCACAAGTATATTGATGGAATCATAACAATTCTTCTACACTCGTTTTTTGATTATTTAACATATGGTTGCATTGAGTGCGCACTGTTGCATCTACTGTATTGTTGGATGTTGTTGTTGTAATTGATAAAGTGGCACTAAGTGCAGCCATTAAATAGATATTTCTCTTCCAACTATGTTGCTTGTTGCTGTTGTATTCGAAAATTAGAGCGAACCAAGACACTTTCTATCCGTCCTTTGATGTACTTTAAGGCTGGTAGTGGTCCCACAGATTTTTAAGACATAAGATTAAAGGTTTAACGCGTAGTCGTAAAGTTGGATCATGCGCACTGGCGTTCACACAAAGTTTTAGTTTTAAGACGTTGTTTTTATGCGTCGTTCGTTGTCATAAAGTTGGGCAATGTCCAACTTTACGCTTAAATCTTAAAACAAGTTACTAAAATCTCAAGTCAATGGTCCATCTACTTTAATAATACTTACGAATTAATTGTAAGATGTGCATGAATTGTTGTAAACAAAGCCATTATAATTAATTATGGATAATACGTATTTCAGTTAATTTTTATTGTATCATAATGATGTTTTAACTGATGATAAAACGTTACAAAGCATTTCACTTAACTAGGCCTATCTTGAACGAAACGAAACTATGTGAACCAGAGCCCAAAAAACAACGTCTTAAAACCTTATGTATTATGTCTTAAAAATCTGTGTGGACCAGCCTTAAGTGAGAGACTATTTCCAGATTCTAAAGTATCAAGTTCATTTTTCTTTCTTACAAAAACTTCCTCTGCCAAAAAGACAAAAACAAAACCGTCCTACTATTACATATTGAATTGAATGCGCATCGCGTGAGTCTTTGATATAGACAAACCAGACCTTGAACTTACAAGTTGAGTAAACTTGTATGAAACACTTTACCTCGTACGGATAGCATTTCACCAAACTAGCTTTAAACACGATATACGTACATTGTTTTAAATGTTAGAGCGGTTTGCAAAAAAAAGAAATGCAGTACATTTGAAAACATATAAATAGAATAATGACATATTCTATTTCTTGTTATTGCTGTTTCATTTTAAAAGCAAACATGATATACCTTGTTGAATATAACCATTGTCCTTGACGTTCAAGTATACGTTGTATGTATGGAGTAATAATAATATTTCGTGGAAATTCCTTCTGTTTAGAAAGAACACCATTTTTACCTGTTGTGCAATAAATTGTACCGATTTCTGTACATTTCATAATAGTCAAATCAGACAATTATAATACCTTTACAACTTTACGAAGTCACTGCTAGCTCATCGCCACCATCTTTGTATTAAGATAAAACCAAAACTCTCTTGACATGACTGAATGAAGAATTTAAAAAAAAAACTTTATAAATTATGCGTATGCCATCTAGAGTGAAATGAAACACTGAACTGAATATTTTTATGTTAACAAATCTACAAAAAAAAGTGTAGCATAGCTTCTCTAGCTCCCAAAAAAAGAATGTGATCAATTTTCATGATTCAACGGCCATGTATGATGGTTACTAGTCAATATATTGGCGTGCAAACTCTATGCACGTCAGTATACACTCAACCTTACCTTTCCACTAGAATATTACATCAAACTGTAAAAGCTTTGAGTATTAAGTGAGGGCAGAGTCCTAACGTTAACGGTTGTTTGTCTACCGCGTCGTATACCGGTCAATATATTCTAGTCGGGTAGTATAATCTCGCCAAGCTTGCGCGGTGACAGCGCGTCACGTATGATCCACCGTCACAGCGCATGAGCGGCGATCTTATACTACCCAACAAGCATAAGTTGGGCTGTATATTAGTCCCAATGAAAGTATTCGCATACCGATCTCAGGTCATTGTCTACTGCCCCTTTAAACCGCGCCAATTGAAAGAAAATCAACAGATACCTGGCGTTCTTTCACACATTCGTAAATGCACGGTTCGGCTTAGTCGAGTGCACAGGCGGTTTGGCCATACCCACCGCTAAAGGTAACCAACGGAAGGTCTTAAATTATCCCCAATGGACCTGTTTAGATTAGATGGTAGGAATTAGCAAAGGTGAAAATTAAGTTGTCACCTTGGACTCGGCTGTGTCGTAAGCATCAGAATACTTTCGTTGGAACAACTATACGAGGCTGTAGGCAAGCAGCTAAACTTTATCTCGCTCCAGGATGGCCGCACGAGATTTGGCAAATACCACTGCAAGAGTGGGGTTTACCGACCCCTACATATTCCTTCACTGTGAACACGCGCGCGCTTCTTCCAACAGACATACTACCACCCTTATCGTGCATGATCGAAAATCCTAATACAGCATCTTGAATCAACACATGTTTAAACGGCCGTTTTTGTTTTTCTAAACAACTGGCCTAGTTTACGCAGTAGAGCTTCCATTCGAAATTTGACATTCATGAAATACTGAGAATAAAAACCTACAGTTATTTTAAATATTACGATAGTGATAGTTCAGTTGCCGATGATATTGTGTTGGTGGTTTTTTTTTATATGTGACCATCAATTACGAAAGCTGTCATTCCAGGGGCTGTGAGCGCCAAGCTACAATTAGGGTTGCACAAAATCTGGAGATCAGGAAAACCGGAGATTTTATTTTACTGGCGTCGGGCCTCTACCCAACGTAAGTGACCTTATACTCAAAGGTAAAACAGTTCGTTGTTCGAGCCACACAGAAGATTCGCGTGCTTAGCCACCACTTAGTTCAAAACACAGTCGGCTAAACAACTCCTTTGTGAACGCGAAGAAGACCCTGGCTTGCAAATAACTCTAATCCTGCGTGCGGTAAAACTGACAGATAAATTATCCATTTGGGAGAAACACAAAGAAGTTATAAACAAAGGCCACAATAACATGTTTTTAGCTTTACCGAGTTGATCGGAAAGACATACTTTATTGATTGATAATAATGATATCGTTTTCGATGGCATGTTTTGGTGAAATAAATACTTTCACAATAGTAGCCGAAGGGTATTAAAGTTACCATTTTTTTTCTATTATGTAATTGTATGCATATTTTATGCGAAATTATTATGCAATTGTATTGTATTATGTTTGCACTAGTGGGATTTTGATATCCTGTTTGCAAATAATAATAATAATAATTATTAATTATTATTATTATTATTATTATTATTATTATTATTATTATTATTACTATTATTATTATTATTATTATTATTATTATTATTATTATTATTATTATTATTATTATTATTATTATTATTATTATTATTATTATTATTATTATTATTATTATTATTATTATTATTATTATTATTATTATTATTATTATTATTATTATTATTATTATTATTATTATTATTATTATTATTATAATTATAATAATTATTATTATTTTTATTATTATTTTTATTATTATTATTACTATTACTATTATTATTATTATTATTTTTATTATTATTATTATTATTATTATTATTATAATAATTATTATTATTATTATTATTATTATTATTATTATTATTATTATTATTATTATTATTATTATTATTATTATTATTATTATTGTTGTTGTTATTATTAATATTATTATAGTGATATAAACGCATTAATAATGTTTTCATTCAAAATTTGAAAGAAGTTTCTCGTTTAGAAAATACGGTCACCCTATTTCGGACGTATCAATTTCTTCCTCAGAGCAGAGAAACCAATTACCGCTAAAGGTCAGAACCATCTGGCGAAATCTATGTGAGCTCAAAAGCGCAGCACCTGAATCTGATACCTTAACTAAGTGTTAATGCAAACTTCGTCTAATAGTGTTACACGCTAAATGAATAGTTAGCTTGAAAGTTGAAACTTAAGTGATAACCCGGCAGTGCAATGAAGTATAGTTAGCAAGAGAAAATTAACTAATGTTGAATTTCAAGAGAGTCTAACAAGTTTACATTATTTAATAGGAGTGGGGGAGAGGGTGGGGGGGGGTGAAGGTCTTAAGATGATTATGTAGGAGAAGGATAATGCAAGTAACAACGTGAAATTACTTGTTTCAATTATATCTCAGGAATGCCACAACCCAATGCGTTATAATAGACCGTTTACAAAATTGATTTTGAATCCTTTGGTCTGAAATCACCAAACTTTTTAATCGGTCGATTTACTAATCTCGGATTGGTTACCATGGTTTCAACAAACATTACCTACAAAATGCAGGGTGGCTTCTACCGGGTGCCATTTTTTATCTCCAATTTACAGAAAATCGTTGGATTAAAGTTTGGTGAAACCGCCCCTAAATATTTAATGACAACAATGCACAACAATAAAAACTTGTTTACAAATGTTAGACCACAGTTCATTTGTAATTGTTCTGCACTGTTGTCATTGAAGATTAAGTGGACCGTGATGAACTCAGTCTAAATTTCCTAGATCAATTTTGAAAATGGGCAATTCAATAATACAAAAAATAATACTAGCAACACAATAATCGATTTATCAATTCACGATTGTTGATTTGTTGGCATTTGTTTTTTATTTGTCATTATATAAACATTTTGATGATTGTAAAAGAACGCCAGGAACCTATTGATTTTCGCTGAATCAGCGTGCATGATAAAAAGCAGTATACATATAAATTTGAGTTCCGTACATCCGAAAGTACAAGAAGGTAAAAATGATTGGAACTATTTCCTGAGGACGAAGAGAATCGGCATAAATAGAGCGATTGTGCCACACGTTTTCTACTGTTAAAATGAGACGAGAACTAAATGAAGATCTACACTAATGAACCACCTGTCAATATATAACTGCATCTCTCCTGTTACCAGAGTTGCTAAAAATAGCCGAAGCCAATCTATTCCCCATACAGCACGCTTTGTAACAAGAGTAGACTAATTGGACTGTGATTTGGTTGCTCTTATTTTGTTCGGTTCCATTTTCCGATTACAGAGGTTGGTAGGACTGAGGTGGATCTTGTTTCATTCTCATAAAAAAAAAATAAAAAAAAAAAATGCGGTTTTTGCCCAAACAATCGCGAATTTATAGTTTTTTTTTCATAGAAAGACAAGGACGTGTACTTAAAAATAATTATAACTTTGCAAAATTAATTGTATTTTAATTGGTATCTTAAGAACGCTTAAGAACATTGTAAAAGTAATTTTTATACCCAGATTTGGTTTTCAATCAGCCAAACAATTTAATTTTTGTAAACTTTTAAATATGTGTATTGTTTTAATTTTGATTTTTTTAATTAATACAATTATGTACAGTCAATTCATTATGAAAATGACAATCGCAACAATTAAAATATTTTGTACAGTCAATTATATAAAATGTACAGTCAATTCATTATTGAAATTACAATTATAACAATTACAATATTTTGACAGTATTTTGTATGCATTGTTTAGCTGATAATAAACAAAATTCCGCGTAGTTAACACACTTAAAATATCTTTGAAGCGTTCTGAAGATATCAATACAAAAGCGAGTTATTTAGGTCTCCTTTACTTAATGAAGTATTGAATTTGTACTGAAAATATCAATTTATATGGAAAGCAGAATAATGTTGTGACAAAGATCTCATGTTATTTTATAATCCATCATTCGTACTAATTAAACTATTCTTGTTGGAAACTGTTCATTGTTCAATAATGTTCATTGTTTAATAATAGTTTCTGTTATCATGAGCAACCATGGTATATAGATAGTATTCAGCGCACATTACAATATGGGGAGTAATTTCGATTTAAATGCACATGAATTAATTATTTTCTTGAGTTCTCTTCAAAACTAATAGGGGGAATTGAGTGGTAGGCTACTTATAAACCTTCGTAAAAAAAAAAAATTAATCAAACACTATAAACTTATAAAAAAGTGCTTCTAAGCTGTACCATTGTTTGCCCCATTTTAGGTTCAACAAATGCAATATTAAAGAATGGACAGTTAAACATCACCTGTGCCTTATTCCTTTTGTTTACAGCAGAAGACCAGAGGAGCTTTTCATTGTTCTATTGAAAACATTGACAAAAATGTGGACTAAAATCTGTGTAAATGATACTGGTGTACAGGTAAGCAGTGACTTTGAAGCCCAAATAGCAAGGGAACACATTATAAATGGTAAATTGCCCCCCCCCCCCCCCCAACCCTCTAAAAAATCTTTGTTGTAAATGTGTGGGCAAACACAATGAATACAAATGTATTTATATACTGGTGTAGTGATTAAAATATTTGAAATATTTGTGTACAATCTTCAGTTCGAGAAAAGTACATTAATTTCTTTAAAAACTTGGCACTGCTCTAAATCTAAAGCGCGTAAGGTTTTCCGGATATAACACTTGAACTCTGCCCCTTATTCAGAAGATAGAAATAAAATAACTTGATAGAACGTTAAATCCGTATTGGTTTGAAAGAATTCCTTTATCCTCTTTCCTATCTTCTTCCAGTCTTCCAGTCTTTCATAACTACATATCCATTACTGTGCATACCCCGTATTAGCTGTTGCACAGTATTCAATGGTTTGCCTCTTATTCCTTCTGTATGCCCTTCAATGACATTACTTGAAGATAATATTAAAATACATATTAAACATAATTGATGATTGTTTATGGGATTTACATAAATAATATGGCCTCCATAAAAAAATTAAAAAACAAATAATAATCAGAGCAAATCAGTATTTGATTTGAACGTTAAATTTATTGTTAAGCTGATGAACCAAAACCAAATCTTAGTTAAAATTTACTTTTACAATATTTATCAATAAAATATACCGTTAGATTTTCGTGAAACTCGCGAATTCTGTTCGTTTAAATTGATATAAAATGCTTAAAAAATTCTCAAACAGGTAAATAAATATGTCATTCCATAGAGAATTAAATAATCATTCTATGTTCGAATAAATATTTCCTTTTTACAAATCAACTTCTTTGATTGCGTAAGAAGTGTTGCAACGACACATTAAAATAGTTAAATGAATTAATTTGAAAAACAAAAATAATTACCATCAAAAGAAAGAGCTTTAAATTTTCCATACGGAATGACACTTTGGTCTAGGTTTGACAATATTATGAAAACATTTAAGGTCAATTTTAAAAATGCATACTTTGGTTTTGGTTTCGACCATTTTTATGAAAGCATATTAGATCAATTTTAAAAATGCATACTTTGGTTTGGGTTTGACAATATTATGAAATCATTTTAGATCAATTTTAAGAATGACATACTTTGGTTTAGATTTTGACCATATTATGAAAACATTTTAAGTCAGTTTTAAGAATGACACTTCGGTTTAGATTTTGACCATATTAAGAAATCATTGTAGGTCAATTTTAAAAATTACATACTTTGGTTTAGATTTTGACCATATTATGAAAACATTTTAAGTCAGTTTTAAGAATGACACTTTGGTTTAGACTTTGACCATTATTATGAAATAATTTTAGGTCAATTTTAAAAATGACATACTTTGGTTTAGATTTTGACCATATTATGAAAACATTTTAAGTCAGTTTTAAGAATGACAATTTAGTCTAGGTTTTGACAATATTATGAAATCATTTTGGTCAATTTTAAAAATGACATACTTTGGTTTAGATTTTGACCATATTATGAAAGCATTTTACGTCAATTTTACCCGACCGAAAGCGGGGTACCGCAGTGCAGGGTATGTCGACACATTACAGCCACAAAGTAGAGACTACATATTCTAAAACATTATGTGCAGTGTGTTATATCAAGTAGATGCGGCAACAGATCGATATCTTTAGACCTGCCTTGAAGGTGAAGCTATAGACAACTGACAATAGAGCGCGCCCACGCTATCTAGTGTACCAGCCCGAAACTAGACTCTATTAAACTCTATTTGATCATGAGGATTTAAGGTTATTTAAGGTTATTTTATATTTTTTATAATTTAAGGTTATTTAATTTTGGGTTAATGAAGGGTATTTTATATTTTTTAGAATGTAAGGTTATTTTATTATAGGCTATTTTAGGTTATTTTCTATTTTTTTGAATTGAAGGTTATTTTAGATTATTTAAGCTTATTTTATATTTTTAGAATTTAAGGTTATTTTTTTAGGTTATTTAGGGCAATTTTATATTTTTTAGAATGTAAGGTTATTTTATTTTAAGTAATTTAACGTTAGGTCCTGATCATGGGAATTTAAGATTTTCTGTTCTTCTATTTTACTCTACTTCTATTTTATTTGTTTCATTGTTGTCTTTTGGTGTTGCTAGTGCCCTTATAGTTACGTTGGGAAACTTTAGCCACTCCACTCCTCATCCCCTTCTCTGCGTGTTCGACTCCCAAGCGTGACAACTCGACGTTTCGACATACCGACCTAGGACGTCGTTCACCACAGCCATGCAACAAGTAAACCTACTCTAAAACCGGAAGTTACGTCATGATCGCCGACCTGTATAGTATCACATATTCTGTTTCCGGGACAGCACTATACAATTTAACACAAATTATTTACTGACATTGTGAATTTTTAAAACAGCTTGGACATGAAAGTCATATATTCTATATGTTGCAATGATACACATGCTTGTATACAAGCCGTAAAATAAACAGTCGCGCACCGATTTCAGATCCTTCTCTATTGTTTCTTTCATGCACGCTGAAGCAACGAAACTCGACATATTCTTGACGTTCTTTCACACATTCTTAAGAGCTGAGGATACCTTTACGTCAAAAACAGCAGAAACGTTTCATTTTTTAATTATATCTCAAGATTGAAACACAACTAAGGAAATCGTTATCACAGTCATACTGATTAAAACGTTAAATACATTTATCATTCAGTCTGTAGAGCTGACCAAACCACAGCGCTATGGTTTCTCAGATTTTAGATTTTGTGTTTCAATCTTGAGATATTAAATAATTAAAATTTTCTGCGGTTTTTGACGACAAGGTATCCGTCGCTTTAAATGTATACTCTTCCGCTGAGCAGAGGCACAAGCCACATAAGTCAAGGCCACTGTTTCAAGTAACCAACCGTAGGTCGTTAATTATCCCTAAACTGTTTTAAGTAAATGGAAAGAACTAAAGAGTTGGTTTTAGCCTGTAGAAGAATGCTGATCAGTACTCGAGATATCGCGTTTTAATGATCAGTGCTGATCAGTACTCGCAATATAGCGTTTTAATGATCAGTGCTGATCAGTACTCGCAATATCGCGTTTTTATGATCAGTGCTGATCAGTACTCGAAATATCGCGTTTAAATGATCATTCCTGATCAGTTCTCGAAATATCGTGTTTTAATGATCACTGCT
This sequence comes from Isoperla grammatica, assembly GCA_945910005.1. Taxonomy (NCBI): domain Eukaryota; kingdom Metazoa; phylum Arthropoda; class Insecta; order Plecoptera; family Perlodidae; genus Isoperla; species Isoperla grammatica. The sequence continues at coordinate 7,913,084 of OX246744.1, forward strand.
TATCAGTACTCGAAATATCGCGTTTTAATGATCAGTGCTGATCAGTACTCGAAATATCGCGTTTTAATGATCAGTGCTGATCAGTACTCGAAATATCGCGTTTTAATGATCAGTGCTGATCAGCACTCGAAATATCGCGATTTAATGATCAGTGCTGATCAGTACTCGCAATATAGCGTTTTAATGATCAGTGCTGATCAGTACTCGCAATATCGCGTTTTTATGATCAGTGCTGATCAGTACTCGAAATATCGCGTTTAAATGATCATTCCTGATCAGTTCTCGAAATATCGTGTTTTAATGATCACTGCTTATCAGTACTCGAAATATCGCGTTTTAATGATCAGTGCTGATCAGTACTCGAAATATCGCGTTTTAATGATCAGTGCTGATCAGTACTCGAAATATCGCGTTTTAATGATCAGTGCTGATCAGCACTCGAAATATCGCGATTTAATGATCAGTGCTGATCAGCACTCGAAATATCGCGTTTTAATGACCAGTGGTGATCAGTACTCGAAATATCGCGCTTTAATGATCATGGCTGATCAGTACTCGAAATATCGCGGTTTAATGATCAGTGCTGATCAGTACTCGAAATATCGCGTTTTAATGATGAGTGCTGATCAGTACTCAAAATATCGCGTTTTAATGATGAGTGCTGATCAGTACTCGAAATGTCGTGTTTTAATGATCAGTGCTGATCAGTACTCGAAATATCGCGTTTTAATGATCAGTGCTGATCAGTACTCGAAATATCGCGTTTTAATGATCAGTGCTGATCAGTACTTGAAATATCGCGTTTTAATGATCAGTGCTGATCAGTATATTGCATTATAATTATAATCTTGACAAGGAACAGTGTACAGTTCAACTATAGTTGTTTTGTAACATTTTTACCTGTTTTATGCTGTTTCTTTTTAATATTTCGATTGCCGCAAGACGCTACAATATACACGATATTTTCCTCTTAGAATTCTTAAATATATTCAGAGTTTAAAAAACGTTATCTTCAGAACGAAGAATGTACAGGGTTGCTTATTTGCCTGTATGACGACGTACGATAGGTGAGTGTGTCGGTCGTTAAACAACAATACTTCCAACTGTTGCACACTCCAAGAGTTTCGAAATTGAATTTTCCCGCTCTTTTGTATTGATTTACGCACACCTGGCGCATGGTACCAACGACCACGTATAGAGAGCGCGCGCGTGTGCACATTCGATAGAGTCGATAACACAGCGTTCTATATTACCCTACAGGAGTGGGACTTACCTCTTAAGATGATTGTTAATTCTTTTATTCTCCCTATCCTGTTTCGTCTTTAAACTCATGTCAATTGTCTTGGTCTTGTATATAGTGATTTTAATGAATTTAAATTTTCTGTGATTAAAAAAGACATTTTAACGCTGTCTTAAAAAATTTAAAAAATTTTCAACAATATAAATCCATATTAAGTAAGGTACATACATGCTAGAAGAATAGGTATGTGTGTTTTGTATAACATCATAATATAGGTGTTGGCTAAGCTCGTTAATCAGTAATAATGGCGGTTTTGATGTAGTATGTATTATTACAACAATAAAAATTATACAAAATTTAAGAAAATGAATTTTAAGCTATCGTAATGGCGAACATTACAAAAAAAGACAGAATAATAACTTTTTTTTTTTTTTTTTTTTTTTTAATTGGCCCGGCAGGGAATCGAACTCTGGCCGTTCAAGTTGACGAATATATACATTAAAAATTGTATATGCAATATATGTATAAAAAAAAAAAAAATAGGAAGTGACACTTGCGGCCTCTAATATCTCAGAGAGTAAGAGCGACTTTAGTAAAGCTGGAGGACCCAGGTTCGATTCCCGGACACGGTAAACATTTTTCATAATTTCCACTACAGTTTAAAATCTGTTCAATCGCCAATGAGAATTTTCATAATATACAGAATTTTTCTCAAATAAATCAAAAACATGTCCCCAAAGGACTCGTACGAATAGGGAACCCGCAACTGACGTCACATCCGGACTGCAACAATGGAACAAATTAATTGAATTGATGGACAAACAATCAGACGTAAAAATAATAAAATTGCAACCATAGAAATAAAAACAAGTGTAGCAATAGTAACTGCTCGCCATCAACGACTAGGTGAAAGTTTTGTAGGTGTATTTGTTTATTTTTGTTTTGTTTTCCAAAATCAGAAGAATTTTTTTTTCACAGTTTGTTGTTTGTCCATCGATTCAATTAATTTGTTTCATGGTTTCTTTTGGTGTTGCTAGTAGCCTTTATGTTAATGAAACTAATTGATATTCAAACAAGTCGTTATTCGTCGACCTTGAAGATAATTAAATACAATAAAAAACCAGCGTCCTTTTGCGGAACACACACGACACTGTCTGAAGTTGAAATAAGTCAAGGTCGAAAGTAAACAGACAGAATCTGCCGGTCTTCCAAAGCGGATAAGAACGCTGATAATGGTATTCAGTCAGTTTCAACGCTGCGACCGAGTGAGTGTGTGTTTTGTGTGAACACTGGCGTTGTCCTCATATAGCCAGTGCACTTTGAGACGCGTGACAGACAACGCGCGACTTTGTGCTCACATCACGCGTGTCTATATTTAGAAGTTTTCGCTCTGTGACTCACTAATTTTATCAATCATTTATTTTTCATAGTGAAAATTTTTTCAGTGTTTTAAACACGTTTTTTTTTTAAATGTTGTGAGTTCTACTGTGTGAAATAATTCGGCACCGAAGTGATTATTTTTTTAAAACTAATTTAAAATGTCTGTCTCACATTATGGGTAACATGATTATATTTTATTTTTATTGTTAAATGTAACTTTTAAAAGTATTTTAAACACGTGATTTTTAAATGTTGTGAGTTCTACTGAGTTAAACAACGCACCGGAGTGATTTTTTTCTAAACTAAATATCGGTAAAATAAATTCTCACATTAAAGGTAACTTAATTATATTTTATCACGGATAAATTTGTTCAGTATGTTCAGTATTTTAAGCACGTGTTAGAATAATGCTGTGAATTGTACTATGTAAAACAATGCCCCGAAGTGATTTTTTTTTAAACAAATTTAAAATGTGCGTAAATAAACTATTACATTGTTTATAGGCGATACAATTTTATTTTACTGTAATGGTAAAATTTCGTGGATCGTTTGGCAAAGTTGTGAACGATATCGATCTGAGAAAGAGTAGACTTATTTTTTAAAAGGAAATAAGTGGGATAGAGATAGAAAATGACGTCATTGAAAGGAAGTGAAGAAGAGGAAATTGGATGTTTGGAAGATACAGTGAAGAAGGGATCTGTGCCTAAGCCAAGTAAGTTACGTTGTGGTTTCACAAAGATAATGAGTGACTAATTATTATTTTTAAGTAAAATGAGTTTTCATTGATGTTAAGAGTCTGCGGTAGTCGGAGCTCTCAAAAAGCGCGAAAATTAAAGATTTCCCTTTCGTATCTTTAAAACAAATTTTAAAATCAAAATACAGGTAGAGATACCGCTGATGTATTACCAGGGTCTACAAATAACGAGACAAAATATATGCAAAATTCATCACGTTTGGATTAAATCCGATGGTTAGGATATTTATTAGAGGATTTTTATTCAAAGTAATGAATTTTGAATAATACATTTTGTGTCGTTGCTACATAGCGAGGCTGTTCGATCTATATATAATTACGTAATCTCTCTGTTTCTATCAACTGCAAATACAGAACCACAGTACAGACAATACAAAGCTATTCATCCTAGGACTAGACTTTTACTTGTATTGGATTTAATGGGACATTAACCTCTGACAAAGTCAAGGCCGTTTTATGTTTTACTAATGCTATGAGTAGTGAACTTGAATAGTATTAGTAGACATTTGTTTGAATATCTTTGGGAATACAAGTCCTCAATATCATTTTCCTTCAATTTGAGCTTAAAATAATTTTTGTCGATTTACCGACTTTTTTATAGTAATAAGGCGTGTTTAGTTATTTATTTATGTGTACAAAAAGAAAAGTCACTTGTGATCAAATTGCGAACACAATTTTGTCTGCTGGTACCAAAAACGATGAATTAAATGTGACCAAAGTTACAGCACATATACAATTTATTTCCTTGACACTTTTTACAATGATGTGTATCGTGAAATATACATTTTCATACTGCCCTAAATTTAGATTTTCATTTTAAATGCCAATTGAGATACCAAGAAACCAAAACCAATTAATTTTCACCTTTATTGTCATACTTAAGAAAAAAAAAACATAACCTTGGGGACTGAGTTGGGTGTCCTACTACCGAAACTTGCGTTAGAAAAGACCTTATCTCGTTAATCCCGAGATAACGTATATCTCGAGACTAAGTTTGGGTAAAACCGCGCCTCAAACTCGTTCATATTTATCAGTTAGGCCAGTTCATGATACAACATGCTATCTGTAACAGTTATAAGACACGTTATATAACTGTATCTTATCATGGTATAGATTTGTGGATTGGTGTGTAAAATCTCTCAACATTCCTTCCTCTTTTTACCAGGGAAGCTCTATACCATCTAACTAAAAAGTCAATTTCTAAAGATAGACAGATAAATGTATTTATTTTCAGGCGTGATTAAGGCCAGTTGGGCCTTCTCTTACATCCAAACTAACTATTACTAAGAAGAAATTACTAACATAATGTTCTCTGAAATAATAAAATAACCTGATTTATAAATGAGGGAAAAACTTATTTAAAATATTATCTTTTAACTGTAAGTCTATATTATTGTAGCCTTGCTATTCGAGACAATGAGGGGTAATAGATGAATACGAAGGATAATTATAATACTAATACTTATGCGGGATTCGAACCCACGTCCCTAGGTGTCTTACTCTAAAAATATTCGCCCCAAACCCAAGAGTCAACGCGCACTGTTTAAATATTTTATATTATTTTTATTTATAGTCCCATTTTAAAACTCTTAAGTTAAACACATAAGAAATACAATCTTTTAAATAAATAGTTAATGTTCTAATAATTGCATGGAGATTCACAGAATTATTAAGCATATTTAGCATTATTTAGATATAGCATTTAGGTTTAAAATGGTGGTTAAACACTTCTGTGTAAGAGGCTCTGCTCTAATTTTTCCCACCAGCAATGTTGTAGGCCTATCATGTACAATGTAATGATATATTTGCAAATAAATAATAATATTATTTATTTACAAATTCACCGTACAACTCGCTGTCAGTCAGGTGTTTTAGAGCATTGTTGTATACTAGTAACCCGGAAAACCTCAAAGTTCAAACTTTTCGTGAATGTGGCCCAAGGTATGCATTCTTTTGTACTGGATAATATGTAAAAAAAATGAAAAGACTGACAAAAGAGATGACGAATGGAGATCTGTTTCAAATAACTTAAAAGTTTTCAAAAAAAAGAAGTTTTTCCTAACGATTTTCTAACAATTTATCATAATAAATAAAATTGTCAGTCTTGTCTTTGGACGTGATCTAATGACCTTGACATTCATCTCATGACCTTGACACCTGTTACAGATCGCGTCTTCGGACAACGGCACCTGCAGGTGCTACTCATGTTCCTGGGTTTATGTATATCCTACACTCTACGCATAAACATATCTGTAGCCATAGTAGCCATGGTGGATAAAGGAGCTGCTAACACAGACTTTCCAGTAAGACAAATACGCCATTTTAATATTGTCTGTGTGACATATTTGAGTAAAAAAACTCGACTTAAGACGTAACGTGAAAGGTTAAGGCCCATTCACGATTAAACTTAACCGTAAACTTACAACTTAAAGTAAGGTTTGGCTTATAGAAGATCACATGATTGTTCACGACCAAAACTTAAACTTAATTTTGGGCTAAGGTTAAGTTTGGAACGATCAAACTTTAAAATAAAAATAAACTTAACAGTAAGAAAGAACCAATCAGCGCCAGCCGCAAGGCCTAGGCTAGCTAAATCGAAAATGGAGCCGAAACATGCTCAGAATCTATTTGACGAAACGTTATTAAATGAGTTTATATGAATACCTAGCGTCTACGTTTAAGGTAAAGTTTACTACTAAGTTTTTATCGTGAATGAGCCTTTAGTCTCACTTTACAAACCGCGGAAAACAACGTTTTTTGTTTTGTTATATCTACACCATATTTAAAAGTGATTAATGCCACAGTTATGGTTTCGTAAGAAGCAAAAAACAAAACAAAAATTTAGTAATGGGGGGTGGGGGGGAAAGGGGGGGGGGGGCGTTCCCAGAACGATCAGTGGTCATGATGACGATTTTGTGTAGAATCAAAGTTTATAGTCCTAACAGTTTATATATGAGAAAGTGTCATTTAATTTTGAATTCAATGGGGGGTGGGGGGGGGCGTTCCCAGAACGATCAGTGTTCATGGTGACGATTTTGTGAAGAATCAAAGTGTATAATCATTACAGTTTATATATGAGAAAGTGTAATTTAATTTTGAATTCAATGGGGGGGGGGGGGGGGGCGTTCCCAGAACGATCAGTGGTCATAATGACGATTTTGTGTAGAATCAAAGTTTATAGTCATTACAGTTTATATAATATGAGAAAGTGTCATTTAATTTTGAATTCAATGGGGGGGGGGGGGACTATTATCTTCTTTCGGGGTGCCGCGAACCCCCTCGCCCCCTCCCCATAATAACGCCACAGAGGGTTATAGTATATTTACGTCGGGATATCTTTAAATAGTTTAATGTGCTAACCTGTTGAATGAGTGAGTCTTCTGCATTCCGCGCATCAAGCTTAGAACACTTGTTGCCTTCGTTCCTCGCGTGAGTTGTCACAGTATTGCCGCGATGTCTGGCATTGAGGAATGTTGGACTGCGTCGAGCACCGATAGAGGTAGAGGGAGGGGTGGAGAGGGAGTTTTCCCCTCAAAGATCACCACCAAACCCTCTCCTTAACCTGGAAAGGAGATGATATATTGACTTATTGATTTTTATGCGTGTAATAGAATATCTTTACTAATACAGTATAACATTTTTAATTTGAATTGCAAGGGACTCTTAAAACCCCGCTTTGAATTAAAAAATTTTGAATTAAAAGAACATTTAACATCTTTATGCTCTCTTTTAAAAAACGACTTCGGAAACTCGTGGCGCACTCTATGTATCTGAAGTATGAACTAACGGCCACCTCAAAAGTGTTCCGCCCGGGCGATTGCCATTGGTTTGCACTATGCATTTGCCGCGCGTTTCTAGTTGTGTGTCCGACTAACGTCAATTACTTAAAAACTGTGTGTTCTCACGCAGATTGGAAATAAAATTTGCATAGGTAATATATTTCAGATTAATTATTTACTATGGTTAGCGCGAAACATATCAGGGTTTAGTTAAAAAATGATGCAAATTTGGTTATTGGGGTATTATTTCCCGCACGGAGGTACGAACCTGGGTCAATTACTCAAAAACTGTGGGGTGTCACGCAGTTTTGTAATAACATTAGCATAGTTTATATATTGCAGATTCATTATTTACTATGGGAGGCGCGAAACGTATCAGGGTTTAGTTAAAAAATGATGCAGATTTGGTTATTGGGGTATTATCTCCCGCACGGAGGTACGAACCTGGGTCAAATACCCAAAAACTGTGTGTTCTTACGCAGATTGGAAATAACATTTGCATAGGTAATATATTTCAGATTAATTATTTACTATGGGTAGCGCGAAACATATCAGGGTTTAGTTAAAAAATGATGCAAATTTGGTTATTGGGGTATTATTTCCCGCACGGAGGTACGAACCTGGGTCAAATATTCAAAAACTGTGGGTTGTCACGCAGATTGGAAATAACATTTGCATAAGTCATATATTGCAGATTTAATATTTACCATTGGTGGCGCAAAATATATCATGGTTTAGTTGAAAAATTATGCACATTTGATAATTTGGGTAATATTTCCCGCACGGAGGTATGAGCGTGCAGTCAATTACCTAAGGGTTTAGTTAGAAAATGGATAGGTAGTATATTATACACATAAAACGTTATAGAAAACGTTGTAGTACATGCTTAGGGGGGTATTTAATGATGCACATTTGGTTAATGTACATTTGGTTAATTAAAGCCACCAATATGGGTAACGAAACGTCGAATGAAAACTCTGTACCGACACGACGAAACAACCCAGAAGAAAATAATCTGTTCCCATCTACGGGTCGTGAAAGCCTCCAACGACTCATTACTTATGTATGTTTGTGTCTCATTTAGGAGTACGAGTGGGACACAACGACTCAGTCCCTGATTCTCTCCTCCTTCTTCTGGGGTTACATCCTAACACTGTTACCTGCCGGGCCGCTCTGCGACAGATTTGGACCGAAAGTGCTGCTCCTGGTGGCTGTAGGATCGTCCTCGCTTGTAGCTCTACTCACACCGGTTGCTTCTAGCTGGGCGTGGCAGGTGGTCTGTGCACTGCGCGTACTGCAGGGCCTGGGACAGGTGAGAGTTTTTTATTCAATTATTTTATTAACAGGGAAGGATATCTCTACGTCAAAAACGGCACAAAATTTTAAACATAAATTATATCACAAGAATGGGCTTCGATATCGGAAATCTGAATCAGCAACGCACTGTGGTTTAACAGTCTCTACATACTGAATGCTCTAAATTGTGTCTTACATTGTAATCAGTATGTTTTTTGTATATATAATTAATTTCATTACTAAATATCGATTTAACAATCAAAATAACTACGCTTATTGTTATATTTCATTCAGTCTGTAGGGCTTACCAAAACACAGTGGCTGTTGATTTAATTTTTGATTTCTTGTTGCAATCTTGAGATATGATTAAATAATGAAAATTTTCAGCGGTTTCTGACTTAGAGACTACCCTTCGTTCTTAAGGGTTACAATAAAACATACCATATACCATGGTACATTGCCTATTGTTACAAGTAAATTGCTTGATGCCCTTGTTTTTTTTTTTACAATTTAAATTTCAATTATTTCACGGCTGTCCTATTCAGTTATAGAACTAAACAGTTGACTAAATGGAACAATAGAAAAACACTGAACCAACTAGCACATAAAATACAAAAAAAAAAACAGGACCAGTAAATAACCAAAAGTAATAATTATTAAAAAGCAATTACTTAAATCATCAGTAATTATAACATATTGCTTAAATGTATCGTTTATAATTTTTTGAGAAAAAAATGTGGTTTTTCTGTTGTACAGTAGACTACTAACAAAATCTTCATAGCATCAGTATTTTCTAAAATAAAGGGGGGGGGGGGGGAAGCTCGTCTCTTACCTTCTCTCGATCTGCCACTGGTTATGGGATTTTTTCATCACTTTACGAGCAAAACAAGACGTCAGTTAACCCAGACAGTATTGATATATATACATGAGCAAAGCACTTCTCGCAAGATATGTTTCTACACAATATTTCAGGGGGTGGTGAGTCCGTGTCTTTTCACCCTCCTCGCCAGTTGGGCCCCATTCTCAGAACGAGGCCGCTTAGCCACTTACACCTACTCAGGTAAGTCTTTGAGGAACTCAATAATGATCTACGACATCAAAAAAAAAAAAAAACTAACAGTGTGCTTATATTTACAATAAAACTGTGTGCTTATATTTACGATAATGTTTTCAATCATTCTCTAAGCACGATTGTTAACGTAACGAGTCTCATATCGACCTTTAAACAATAACGGTTTGTTGTACAGCCAAAGCTGTTGCCAATAATGGTTTCTTTAAAAAAAAAAAGACTTAACTACCGACTCTTTCTTTCAACGTAATTCAACAGATTAATGGCTTTCTTTCTACAATTGTAAAGGAAGTCTTTCGCTTAGAAGAGTGCAAACGTCTCGTTAGTTACGCCCACTGTTTTACGAATCTCCAAGTATCCAACTTAATGTCGTAAATGATCCTTAACGGACCTGTATCAAATAGATGGTAAAAACTAGAGAAGTAGAAAGCTAACTTGTAACTTATGGACTACTTATGTTGAGGCAACTTTACTTATGTTGGAGGTTGTTGTTTGATTGTACGAGCTGTAGCGGGCACAGTTCTAGCACTTTCACTTAGCGGGCTACTAGCGACGAGCTCATGGGGCTGGCCGTCTGCCTTCTACGTGTTTGGCGTGCTAGGAGTGCTGTGGTGCGCTCTGTGGATAGTCTTAGCAACTAACACACTGTACTGTACATAGACTTGTTGATTGTAGGAGCTGTAGCGGGCACAGTTCTAGCATTGTCTCTTAGCGGGCTACTAGCGGCTAGCTCATGGGGTTGGCCGTCTGCCTTCTACGTGTTCGGAGTGCTAGGAGTGATGTGGTGCGCTCTATGGGTAGTGTTGGCCACTAACACACTGTACTGTACACATTTCGGAGATTTCCATCTCCATCGTCAGATACTGACATAAGAATACGTATTCCCTCGTTAATCCGAACTCTTTTAGGTATACGTACTCCCTCATTAATCCGAACTAATGAATATATGTAGTCCCTCGTTTATCCGAACTTGTTGATTCTAGGAGCTGTAGCGGGCACAGTGTTGGCATTGTGTCTTAGCGGGCTACTAGCGGCTAGCTCATGGGGTTGGCCGTCTGCCTTCTACGTGTTCGGAGTGCTAGGAGTGCTGTGGGGCGCTCTGTGGGTAGTCTTAGCAACTAACACACTGTACTGTACACATTTCGGAGATTTCCATCTCCATCGTCAGATACTGACATAGAATACGTATTCCCTCGTTAATCCGAACTCTTTTAGGTAAACGTACTCCCTCATTAATCCGAACTAATGAATATATGTAGTCCCTCATTTATCCGAACTTGTTGATTCTAGGAGTTGTAGCGGGCACAGTGTTAGCATTGTCTCTTAGCGGGCTACTAGCGGTGAGCTCATGGAGTTGGCCGTCTGCCTTCTACGTGTTCGGTGTGGTAGGAGTGCTGTGGTGCGCTCTATGGGTAGTGTTAGCAACCAACACACTGTACTGTGCATATACTTGTTGATTCTAGGAGCTGTAGCGGGCACAGTGTTAGCATTGTCTCTTAGCGGGCTACTAGCGGCGAGTTCATGGGGTTGGCCGTTGCCTTCTACGTGTTCGGCGTGTTAGGAGTGCTGTGGTGCGCTCTGTGGGTAGTCTTAGCAACTAACACACTGTACTGTACATATACTTGTTGATTCTAGGAGCTGTAGCGAGCACAGTGTTAGCATTGTCTCTTAGCGGGTTACTAGCAGCTAGCTCATGGGGTTGGCCGTCTGCCTTCTACGTGTTCGGAGTGCTAGGAGTGCTGTGGTGCGCTCTGTGGGTAGTGTTAGCAACTAACACACTGTACTGTACATATACTTGTTGATTCTAGGTGCTGTAGCGGGCACAGTGTTAGCATTGTCTCTTAGCGGGCTACTAGCAGCTAGCTCATGGTGTTGGCCTTCTGCCTTCTACGTGTTCGGTGTGGTAGGAGTGCTGTGGTGCGCTCTATGGAGAGTCTAAGCAACTAACACACTGTACTGTACATATACTTGTTGATTCTAGGAGCTGTAGCGGGCACAGTGTTAGCATTGTCTCTTAGCGGGCTACTAGCAGCTAGCTCATGGTGTTGGCCTTCTGCCTTCTACGTGTTCGGTGTGGTAGGAGTGCTGTGGTGCGCTCTGTGGGTAGTCTTAGCAACTAACACACTGTACTGTACATATTTCGGAGATTTTCCATCTCCATCGTCAGATACTGACATAAGAATACGTATTCCCTCGTTAATCCGAACTCTTTTAGGTGTACGTACTCCCTCATTAATCCGAACTAATGAATATATGTAGTCCCTCGTTTATCCGAACTTGTTGATTCTAGGAGCTGTAGCGGGCACAGTGTTAGCATTGTCTCTTAGCGGGCTACTAGCGGCTAGCTCATGGGGCTGGCCGTCTGCCTTCTACGTGTTCGGCGTGTTAGGAGTGCTGTGGTGCGCTCTGTGGGTCGTATTCGCCACCAACACACCGGGAGAGAATAGGTTCATGATGCAGGACGAGCTCTTGTACATCGAAGATACTACGACTTCGACGATAGACAAAGAACGTCAAGAAGGGAAGACAAATAAATATCATAGACTGGTGAGTTGAAGAGCCCGGCTGATGCATTATGTAAATGCGTTGTTAGTTGATAATATACAGCACCTTAAGAGTCTGCGTCAGCAAAGCGTGAGAGCTCAAGGTTTTTTGATCTGAGCTTTAAGGTGAATCTACCCCCCCTGAAAAAACACTTTTGCTAAGAATTACTTGTAAATGTGTGTGTGACGTCTGAAGTGTACCCCTCCTCCCCACCACTCCCGCAACTCCGACCGACCTCCACGCGCTTCGTTCTGATTTCAGTCGAGTGCTGGCTCTGGTCAAAGCAAGGTCACGCCTGGCAAGGCGCCGCTCCGCTTACTGGGTGTCATGTTTCCCCCCAATACTTGGATTAAATCTGTACATTTGCGTTCTCAACTACTGTTGAGCGGTACTAGGACACAAGGAGACAATTTCTTTGCGCAAATTACCTGTCTAGACCCGTAAAGTAGTTACGGCTGGACTGCGACACAAGCGAACTGGTGCGCTTTACATCCGTGTACGTAAATCACCATCACTCAAAAAAAATTTTACGTAGGCTTCAGACTGCATACATTTTGGGAAGATAAGGGCGAGCGCATGATATGCACTTTATTTCTTGAAAGTGACTCTTTTCATAATTAAGTTATGGAATAGTAAAAACAGCATATACTCAAGTGCCTTTTCACTGGGACACGAAAAAATTCATTAAAAAAAACTGGTCGCATAATTGTGTTTCAAAATTGTGATCCATCATTCCTAAGATAGCAACCTATAGAATACTACATTTTCGTGTACTTGCCAAATATGGTCTAGAGGTTGAATTACATGAACGTAAAGACTTTTAAAGCTATCGGTACTCGTAAAAAATAAAAGTGTAATTTTTTTAAAACCACTTTTTGCAGATATAATATCAATGTTTATCAACCTTCATCAAAAAAACTTAATTTAAAAATGTTAAGTTACCTAGATACCATCACCTTAAGACAACTTTTAAAATCGCTATACTTATTCTGTATTTCTGCCTGTCCAACAGAAACGCTCGACTCCGTGGTTAGCTATTATGACGTCACTACCCGTCTGGGGCATCATAGCGGCTCAATGTGGACAGTTCTGGGGCTTCTGGGTCTTACTCATCGAAATGCCCACGTTTATGAAAACTGTACTACACTTCGAGATTAAAGCCGTAAGTACCCGAAGTAATTTGAAACATTCAGCATGTTTCGGAGCAAAATTAGTATGTGATAATTTATGTGTTTTTATATTTTACTTTTAACTTAATTAAAATTCTAACTTAACGACAATAACTTACAATCTTCTTATAAGAAATTTTTTTGTAGCAATAAAGCTATTTGGAAGATTTTAAGGGTTTTGATTGGTGGTTGCCATGGCGAAAACCAGCTATTAAACGAATAAGTAGTTATTGGGACATTGTAAGACTGGACCTAAGCGTTAAAATTCCCACAGCCTGAAGAAGGTAAAACCGTAAACTCATAGATTTGAATGAACTTGAAGAAATCAAGCAAGCCAAGATATTGTTATTCATCATTATTGTTGATGCATCATGATTAAATGGATGTTTGCAGATTTTCACAGGTCCCAGCTTTTCTTCAATGCAATTTAATTATTTGAATTAATTATGGCTACTCTTTTTTCCAAAGTTTTGATACCTTAAACGTTTTCTTAGAAAATAACAAATATGATCATTTTAACTTTCTTCTTATTCCATCTTTCCTCATCAAATACAAAAAAATTAAATTAAATTCACATCAAGAGTCTACCCACTCAGTAACGAAACTGTTTTTCAGTGGGGGATTTTAATATAAAGCGACTAAACAAAGCCTGTGGGCTCCGAACATCATCAACGAGTGAGCGATAACCAATCAAAGATCGATACTTCAAATACGAAACATATGAATCAGTGCATGATTGGACAGTGTGAACACCTGCGGACAAATGTCAGAATCAACAAGGCCGATTCAGAACAACAACTTTGAATTTATTTAGTGCTTCGTTACTAGGACGGCTCCAAAGTCACCGTTTACTTATTACTAAGACAAGAAGTGATGGAACCGAATCCTTAACCTTCTTCTTATTTTAGAATGGTTTCTTGTCCGCGGTCCCATATCTGGGCCAGTGGATCTCAAGTTTCTTCTTTGCCTGGCTGAGTGACTTCCTTCACAAAAAGGAGCTCATACGACCAGTGACGTCACGAAGAATATTCAACACCATCGGTTAGTGAAATATGACATCACATTTATACTCCAGCCTCTTAGTAAAGTGATAGAATCATTAAGCAATGACTTTGCAAATGTTAACATTTTCAATAGCAATTTCCGAATCAAGCAGAAAATTGTGTGTTAAAAAGACCACAAAAATGTTACTCACTTTAGAAAAGGTTGTAACCGTCGACGAGTTGACACATTCTCTCAAAAGTAAGCAAGATGGATGTATATCTTCCAAAAGCAAAGTAATAAGTACATTATTTCCCTATACATTCTTAACTAGCGATGAGGAACATCAAAGAAACTGGTTGTTCCCCAGCTACATGTAGTCTAATTTCTATCAACTTTTTGTCATACAATGCCAAACTATAATGCATACTTAGTCAATTCAATCCTCTTCATTTTTACTGTCTCGCATTTAGGAAAACGAAAATACCTTCAAGGATAACTCTCTATAATATTGGTAAACCTAAAACCATCTTGAAGACCCAACTATCACGATTGTTTGAAATCAGTCAGTGGTTCATCATTTGTTGACACTGGAAACTTGACGTAACACTAATATACACTGATGTCTTATTGCTTCAGGGCACTGTGGGCCAGCCTTCGTTATGATTGGCCTAGGCTACACCAATGAAGACACAGCAGTGGTGGCAGTATCACTTCTAGTCCTAGCCATATCCGTCAATAGCACCACCTATCTGAGCTATGAGTTAATATACTCTGTCTTATTGCTTCAGGGCACTGCGGGCCAGCCTTCGTTATGATTGGCCTAGGCTACACCAATGACGACACAGCAGTGGTGGCAGTATCGCTTCTAGTCCTGCCATCTCTGTCAATAGCACCACCTATCTGAGCCATGTGTTAATATACTCTGTCTCATTGCTTCAGGGCACTGCGGGCCAGCCTTCGTTATGATTGGCCTAGGCTACACCAATGAGGAGACAGCAGTGGTGGCCGTATCGCTTCTAGTCCTGGCTATATCTGTCAATAGCACCATCTATCTGAGCTATGTGCTTATATACTCTGTCTTATTGCTTCAGGGCACTGCGGGCCAGCCTTCGTTATGATTGGCCTAGGCTACACCAATGAGGAGACAGCAGTGGTGGCCGTATCGCTTCTAGTCCTGGCTATATCTGTCAATAGCACCATCTATCTGAGCTATGTGCTAATATACTCTGTCTTATTGCTTCAGGGCACTGCGGACCAGCCTTCGTTATGATTGGCCTAGGCTACACCAATGAGCACACAGCAGTGGTGGCAGTATCGCTTCTAGTCCTGGCCATCTCTGTCAATAGTACCACCTATCTGAGCTATATGCTCAGTCATATCGATCTTACCCCCAACTACGCAGGGACACTCATGGGCATCACCAACACTGCTGCAAACCTCATGTCCATCTTAGGTCCGCTGGTGGTAGGAGGCGTTGTCACAGAGGAGGTAGGTCGCATGTCATTGATTTTTGTTTTCAAGTTTCTCCTTTTTACCCTTTTCTGTTTGATTCTTTGGCACTTTTAATTCTTCAATTTCTTTCCATCCCTTTCCGAAAATTTTCTGTGACTGGTTTAATGCCCGAGGACACAGTCGACCAGAAATTATCTACCACTGACGTGGGGGTTAGTCGTATCGAATGAGAAAACATTGTATACCGGCACGTAGCATACTCCTGTTAAAAGTACCAAAGGAATCATCGACTCGACGCCCCATCCGAAAGGATTTTGCAACTTTGACCAGTCATACAAGTTCCTCCCCTAATCTAGACTGCCAATCTTGTGAGAAGAACAAAAGTGTTGCACAATCTTTCGAACCCTGCAGTCTGCTCTAACGGTTTCGCATTCGGTATTTCGGAGGAGAACGGTCATTCACTCTCCTTCTGACCTAGCTAGCCCGATGTTTCTTAACTTCGGTGTTCGTATAGAAACTTTCTAAACCATTGGCAAGTTTTTGGGAAATTTTGCACTGCCATTGTTTAATATTTGTTTGTATAGGTAGCTTTCAATAGACGTCACGTGACGGCCATTATGAGGTACTCATTGCTTGTTTACATTTGTTCTGTCAATAGAAGACACATATATAGGTTATCCTGAAAATATCACAGTTTTAAGCCGGATGGATTGATGTGTGCAGGTAAAAGTTCAAGAAAATGATAACACATGCAAATGGTTGTCTTAAAACATAGTTTACGCAAATACCTAAGGTATTTGGTTTATTCCTTCTTTTTTTTCAGTCATAATACGGAACCTTTGTTTGAAAACAGTTGATGTGTCAGTCAAAGGACATCTACAATATTGCAACAATGCATTGTCGGAAGAATGTAAACAGATGTTTACAGAGTACCTCAGTATCGCTACCGTGCGATACCGGAAATGACGTTATTGCAAGCTCCCTATACTTGTAAACTAATGTTTTCACGTGGAATTGTTCCAGGGTTCCTCAGAACAGTGGCGGATCGTGTTCTTCATCGCGGCCGCTCTCATGTTCTCATTCAACGTGATATATGTGGTGTTAATACGAGCAGAGGTTCAACCGTGGGACGAGCCTGTCAAGAAATCCACTGAAGAAACCACATTGAACACATAGCCGGCCAATACCATAGTCCGATCATAGAGTTATAACGGGTTATCACAGATAAAGTCCCGCCATGCAATGTGGGACCAGACTGTCAAGACATCTTTACTGAAGAAACCACATTGAACACATAGCCGACCACTACCATAGTCCGATCATAGACTTATAACTGGTTATCACTGATTAAGTCCCGCCATGCAATGTGGGACCAGACTGTCAAGAAATCCACCGAAGAAACCACATTGAACACATAGCCGGCCAATACCATAGTCCGATCATAGAGTTATAACGGGTTATCACAGATAAAGTCCCGCCATGCAATGTGGGACCAGACTGTCAAGACATCTTTACTGAAGAAACCACATTGAACACATAGCCGACCACTACCATAGTCCGATCATAGACTTATAACTGGTTATCACTGATTAAGTCCCGCCATGCAATGTGGGACCAGACTGTCAAGAAATCCACCGAAGAAACCACATTGAACACATAGCCGGCCAATACCATAGTCCGATCATAGACTTATAACGGGTTATCACAGATAAAGTCCCGCCATGCAATGTGGGACCAGACTGTCAAGACATCTTTACTGAAGAAACCACATTGAACACATAGCCGACCACTACCATAGTCCGATCATAGACTTATAACTGGTTATCACTGATTAAGTCCCGCCATGCAATGTGGGACCAGACTGTCAAGAAATCCACCGAAGAAACCACATTGAACACATAGCCGGCCAATACCATAGTCCGATCATAGACTTATAACTGGTTATCAGTGATAAAGTCCCGCCATGCAATGTGGGACCAGACTTTCAAGAAATCCACCGAAGAAACCACATTGAACACATAGCCGACCACTACCATAGTCCGATCATAGACTTATAACGGGTTATCACAGATAAAGTCCCGCCATGCAATGTGGGACGAGACTGTCAAGACATTATGACTACGTTTACCACGCGAGCCCAGCTCGTGCTCGTAAGCTCGAGCTCAATAGCTCGGTATTCGTTTACTACGGACTTTGAGATCGTACTAAATACAACAGGTCTGGTTCGTGCTGAAAAAGAAGGCGTGGTTAACCACTTGCTAAATGTACGTATGTACACAGTTCGGTCCGCATGTGTTGATCACGCAATTTGAGATCGCACGGAGCGTGCTGGCTCGGCTTCTTGTTCGAGCTGAGTTGGGTTCGTGCTTAGGTGTTTATCAGGCAAATTCAGTTCGCATAATGTCCAGCTCGAGCTTACGAGCTCGAGCTCGGCTCGCGTGGTAAACGTTGTCACTGAAGAAACCACATTGAACACATAGCCGACCAATCCCCGTCTGAATCTGTCCACATTCACATCGTTCCCTCAGCCCAACATTTGCTAGTCAGCCAAAACCTAGAGGAGGCCTTTACAAGAGAGGATCTTCTTTAAGCAAAATGACAAAAGCCACAAAAGTGGCGGAGTTTTGGAAACTAGTTGTCTGGAATGGTGTTCCGGACATGAAAACGAGCAAACAAACTCCCTCTCTGATTATAAGACTAATTGCCGTTCTTAAAATCTCCTAATAAGGAAGTTATTTGTAACAATTAAGCTTTTTGGAGGATTTCAAAGGTTTTGATCGGTGGTTGCCATGGAGACAACACGCTATTCGACGAATAAGTAGTTATTGGGACATTGTAAGACTGGACACTAGTTATCTTAGGGATGATATAGCTAATACAACTCCTGTTAATTCACCAATGGGAAACCCTATCACATAGTCGAAGAAGCTACGTTAAACACATAGTCCACCATTACCATAGTCCAATCATAGACTTATAACGGGTTTTTACACCCGAAAACGGGTATTCAGATACCAAAATGTTAAACAAGAGTCATATGTATTTTAATCCGTGACAAATAGTGATACAAAGTCTAAAAACCTTCCTACACGAAATGAAAAAGAAGATAAAATTAAAAAAACCCGTATATTTTGGGATTTGCTCAAAAAATTCGATTTCTTATTGGAAATAGAATTAAATTTGTTTGCATGTACAAGTTGACTGTATGTCAACTGTATGAAGCGGGTTTTCACACCCAAAAAGAGGGTTTTCAGACATCAAAATGTTAAACAAAAATCATATGTATTTTCATACGTGACGAATACATATTCTATGAACCTTCCTTCACGAAATAAAAAAGAAGGAATAATAAACGAAACCTGTAATAAATAAAAAAAACAAAATTTTGGGATAGTTGCTCAAAAATTCAGTTTTTTTTTTTGTAAAAAGAATTAAATATGTTTGCATGTATGTTGTGTTGTTGCACGCATGTTGACTGTTTGAAGCGGTAGACAAACAGTCGCCTGCGTTGGTTCTCTACCCTACTTACAATACACTCTCACGGTATCACCCTGTAATATCGGCATTGTCCAACCCCACTACACACTCAACTGTACCATAGTGAACTGCCATCATACTTATTAGGGATGGGCATCGATTCTAAATATGGGTATCCACATTCGAAGGAAAATTATCGTTATCAAATATTGAAAAAAAAAATTATAAAAATTTAAAAATTTAAAATTTCGTGGATTTTAGCAAAAATTAAAAATTCCATTTAGAAATGTGTTTTTTCTTTAAATATTCGCAAGAGAAATATTTTGTATGCCTAATTCGCAAGTTCTCAAGGTTATTCTGGTTACCAAAAGTCTGAGACGCCCCACTCATTCTCAATGATTCTCAAATTTCGATACTTTCGATTACGATTTCGATCAGAATTCAATTAATATCGATAACGTCAATATTTTCTAATATCGAATATCTATCCAAAAAATCGATATTTTTGGCCATCCCTAATACTAATCATCTTCACCTGTGTCTTACTTTATTTACATGTTTCTATATATTTATTCTTTATTTAAAACATGGCCGTATTCTGAATAGTGCAATACACAATATAACTGATTTTAGAAATGATATGTGAAATAATAGTGTCATGTTTTGTATGATGTATTAATTTTCCTCATCTGTTTTATATCTTAATTGATCGAATAGCGATAGTTAAATGAAGAAATAAAAAATCGGAAATATACGAGACTGTTATTAAATATAAAAATCCTGAAAACCAGTATGTTCCTCACATTTGTTAGTATTATTTCTACTTGGACAACTTTCTACGAAAAATAAAGTAGTCTAAGATATGATATTGCAATCACTGTCGTCCTAAAACAAAGCTATATACATATACATATTCACTGTTATATCTGATTGGCCTTTGAAATACATCTATCGTCTTTATCAAAACATGGAGAGCTTCAGGGGTTATGATTTCATCTTATAGAGCTCAATACTTCGTTCAAATTTTACTTTAAGAGAATCCTATCCTGACATAACGCGTTAGGTTTAGTCCTGTACATACATGCTTATGTCATAGGCGTACACATTAATCGTACAAAATGCACAATGGTTAATGGTACCTTCGGAAATTGATTATTTCTATAAGACAAATCATTGGTATGTACACTGTTCAATTGTCACAATTAAAATTGTGACATACTGAATTGATGTATTGTGGCAAGGAACAGTGTATGGTCCAATAATTTGTCTTGTTACAATACACATGTTCTACAATGTTTGTTTTAATGATTATATCTATTCTATGTATTGAAATTATACTCTTATATTGTAAGATCACTTTGGAGCCGTCATAGCAATGAAGCACGTGGTGATATAGTATAATGGTATATACATTTATGAAGTCACCCACTGAAAATCAGTTGTTACAACTCAGTGGGTAATGACTATTAAATCCAATACTCAAATTTTATATTTAATATTTATTTTTTAATGAAAGTAGGTTAAAGGAACATAATTTGTCTTTAACCCCTTGGCTTTATTCTGTTAATCTTTGAATAGGAATTCTTCCTGTAGTCCACCTAAAGAAAATTTTAACTCACATTTACAAATCTTACAAAAAAAAGTGCAGTGCCTTCTTAAAAGATGCTGTACAAATATTAATGCGAAAATTTTTGTCACAATCGCAAACGTTATCACATAATTTTATAACACTGACAAAAGTACACAAAATTGTTTACATTTACACAAACTAAAGATAAAGGCTAGTTGTAACGTTAATAATTTTAATATCAGTGCAAAAATACATTTTGTAACATGTCGTCGTTTCATTGAATTTCCCCGTTATCTTTCTTTGAGAAAAACATTTTAAGATAATGAGATATTCGTAAATAAAGCGGTGCCAGAAAATTGCGATAAGGCTATATAGAAGCATTGCCTGGTTTATATAAAAAGTGTTGGTTATTAGATTTGCAAAGTGGATACGGACTGATAGTGCAATTCACTCGTGGAACTGTGTCAGTAGGTGTTTTCTCGTTGGCATTCCGTGTTCTTTTTTGAAGCGTGTGACAAGGAAAATAACCGACAGAAGTTTAACTTCTTTTAAGAGAATTTAATTAAATTAAGAATCTTTCATTTACAATAAGTACTAAATTGACATGTATAGCTTAACGAATCATTTAAAAACTTGTATCTAGCACTGATTTCGATCAAAGTTTGATCTGATTTTATTACAACAATAAATTGTAGTTGCTAAATTAAAAATTTGAGAAATTCAATTTTGAAGTTCGAGATACCACAAAACGTTTTGGAATTGTATTTTAAAAATATATAAATACGGGTTGTAAAGGAAAGTTTATTTTTCTAATTATACAACTGGTAATAGATTAAATGTTTCCAATATAAATTAATTCAAAAGTAATGGTGTAAGATAAATTGCTCGAAGGGGGAATACAAAATGGCGTCATTGGATAGAAATGGGATACATGAAGTTGGACTCTCGAGTGCAAACCACGTGAAGATGGCTGTGCCCAGACCAGGTAAGTAAAGTTTCACGATCGCAGTAAAAGTCGTTCATTAAAAGTTATTATTATTAGCATCATCTAAAGTTTGGTTTTTGTGATAGTAGGAAAACAAAATGGGTTATTTGATTTAGTTTTAAGTACAGTTATTTTACATAAACATGTCGTTATGCTTGACTTTTATGTACGAATAAAAACGTGCTAACACCGTTTTTGAGAGATTGTGTGTAATAGAACAACTAAGTATGGAAATAACAGTATTTTCCACTCGAAGGTAAAAACTAAAAACGTGCCGTAAAAGAAAAGTGTTCACATATATTTCTTACACTTTTCAAAATTTGATTTGTAATGAACGTAAAGCATTTGAATAGTACCTTCTTAATGAAATATAATTATTTTATAAGCAGAAATGACCAATAAAATGTTTCATTATGCCTATCTGAAAAATGTGGCTTCCCCTAGGAGAATAACGTAAGACTTAAAACATTCATCTGAAAATAATTGAATACACGTGTATACAAATTAATTACTATATTACACACAATCTTGCAATAATAAATCAATTCTTTTAAAAGATTGAATTCATTATTTATGTAAAAAAAAAAACACAAGAAAATTATTCAAAGAAATAAGGTTAATAAAACAGCTATTCTTTTTGAAAAATTGAATTGATCAGTTGATTGCAAAAAAAAACGGTGAAAAAACCACAAAAAGCTCACGTTCATAAATCTTATCATATTAAAGACTAAATTAATAATTTTATTGCCAATAAACAGAAAAAAAAGGTAAAAAAAATCACAAGAAAGCTCATTCAAAATTTTATCACGTTCATATTCTTCTTCATATTTAATTGACCTGAGCCATCATATCATGACCTTGACACCTGTTACAGATCGCATGTTCGGACAACGGCACCTGCAGGTGCTACTCATGTTCCTGGGTATGTGCCTGGCCTACACTCTACGCATCAACCTATCGGTAGCCATAGTAGCCATGGTGGATAAAGGAGCTGCCAACACAGACTTTCCAGTAAGTCAAACAAAACACAAAATAAAATAAATAAATAAATTCACATTTAGAGTCTACCCACTCAGTAACTAAACTGATTTGCAGTGAGGGACTTCATAATCATTTCTGTTGTGACGTATTGGTCATTCCTTCCTCCAGTGCAAAAGGTCCAGGCCCCGACTTCAGATTTAGAGCGTCATGCACAAACCCACTTGCGGACGCAAGTCAAAAGTTGCGTCCGCAAATTGATTACACCGGATGCACAAAAGGATTTGCCGGCGCAAATATGTGCGGGAGCTCCGTAAATGAGCGGCTCAATCGACTATCTCGCAGATGGCCAAAAACTTATTTCGGCAAGTTTATGCACTAACACGCCTGCCATTTTTTATGAACGGTAAGTTTGCATCGGCAAATCTTTGTGCATAAGGTTGAAGGCTGTTTTATATTTATATAATTATTGTTTTCTATCTACTGGCTAAACTGCGGTGACTTTCGAGTTGCTTTAGTATTTGTACTATGTAAAATCATAGATTTGAAGAAAATCATCTATCACCGAACTCGAAACAATTTTGTACAGTGTATACAAATCTATCCTCTGAATCACCCCCCCCCCCCCCGTATATATTCCTGCGTACGCCAGAGTGCGTTGCGTTCTCAAGATATTAAAAAAAAAAACTAAATTTCGCGCGGTTTTTAAAGTGACTACACACGTATTTCTTGTGCATTGTTCTTGGTCTCATTTAGGACTACGAGTGGGACACAACGACTCAGTCCCTGATTCTCTCCTCCTTCTTCTGGGGTTACATCTTAACACTGTTACCTGCCGGGCCGCTCTGCGATAGATTCGGACCGAAAGTGCTGCTCCTGGTGGCAGTAGGATCGTCCTCTCTTCTAGCTCTACTCACACCTGTTGCCGCCAGTTGGGCGTGGCAGGTGGTCTGTGCACTGCGCATACTACAGGGTCTCGGGCAGGTGAGTTATTTTGTCATTGGCGGTTGGAAAAAAAAAAAAATTAAAAAAGTGAAAATAAAATTAATTCTGTAAAAATTTCAAATCCCACTTCCATTTCGATCGATTTTAAAAACCATCACGTAATACTAAAGTGTTGATGTATGTGTGTACAAAATTTCAGGTTGATCGGTTAATAATTGTTTAACTTTCATTTTTATATTGTATAGTGTCCCCTTAAAAATTAATTTTCTTAACATTACCCCACACGAGTTTTAGCATATTTTGGATATGTCATAGAGCGCATTTGTACGAAGAAAATGATACCCATAAAACTTTATGATACAATCTAGTTTTGGGTCAAACTCAAATTTTTACACTCACGCGTTCAAGAAGAGACCGCACACATAAGCTGGACACTCCTATCTGATCGTTGCGGGTTTCATTTGAAGATTTCAAAAAATCTTCCTTTCACGATTAGAACACAATACACGTCGATTAAAGTCTTCTCTACCTCTAGGGGTGCCCGGTGATGCTAAGGATTTTTTTTAAGGGAAATAATATGCATTAAATTGTTAGCTGGCAACAACGGGCGCCCTTAGAAATAGGGGACCATCATGAATACGGATCTATGGGTGTCTTATGTTTCACGATAGGTGCGTTGTATACTGACAAACAAACCGTCTTCGTCTGCCATGAATTGGTTCCACAACAACCTTGTGAATGCTGACTGACGTCATAGATGAGCGAGTCGGAGCCAATCCGCGGTTCCAAATAGTGTCATTCGGTTGGCCAAGCCGCATGCACAATGTTGATGTGGAACGTCAATTTGACCAACCGTTTACCGTTTGAGTTTCTTTCCTTTTTTCGATTTTTTCTTTTTCTTCTTTTCCCACTTTTTTATATATATTTTTTCCCCCATTTTTTCTTCATGTTCTTTCTTATTTACATACTGTTATTTTTATTATTTAAAATATTGCATTTCCACTTGATTTGATTTAATTTCATTTGGCAATTATATTTTCTTGTACTTGATTTTTTTTATAAAGCACAGTAGTTTGTTTTGTTTTTGTTGTTATTGTTATTTATGATATCATTTTTATTAATTATTTGTATAGCCTAGTTTTATTTAAGGTCCTCCTTTGTAAATCAGTTTTTATAACTGAATAAGATGGACATAAATAAAATAAATAAAATAAATAAATTACATAATCAGTTTGTAAGATGGCATTCTCTATAATATAGTCTTGCCAATCACGGATAACTAAGAACTTGTGGTCTTGTGTTTCAGGGTGTAATAACACCATGTCTTCACACCCTGTTAGCTAGTTGGGCTCCACAATCAGAAAGGGGTCGTATGGCGGCCTTCACATACTCGGGTAAGAATAGCGTTCTTAAAATAGTTCATGACGATAGAATTTTTGCTTCCTACTTAATAGGGAAGGATACCTCTAAGTTAAAAACTGATCAAAATTTTCATTTTTAAATTATATCTCAAGAGTGGCCTTTGAAATCGAAAACTGAATAAACAGCGCACTCATGGTTTGGTAATCCCTACATACCGAATGCTCTAAATTGTGTCTTAAATTAGGCCTATAATCAGTATGGTTTTTATTTATAAATAATTTTATTACTAATTATTGATTTAATAATCAAAATAACTTCGCTCATGGTTATAATGTTTCATTCAGACTGTAGGGCTTACCAAAATACAGTGTGCTGTTTGCTCCGATTTTCGATTTCGAGTAGCATTCTTAAGATATAATTAACAAATGAAAATTGTCTGCGGTTCTTACGTAGAGGTACCTTTGCTCTTAACGGGAAGTTTAGAGTTAATTTGATTTATATATTTATATTTCTTATATTTTAGAGTTTTTCACAATCTTCAATGACAACAATGCACAAAAATAAAAACTACAGTGGAATCACCGTTGGGAAACACAGTGGATGAATGGAGACTCGATCTGTTGTTCCCTCTCAGCTCATGCTCTTCCACCCCACTCAAACGGCATCTAGAAAACATTGACCCTCATCATTGAAACATTTCAGTGCTCTGTAATTTACCGCACTTCGACTTCCTTAGGTGAATGTTTTCGAGATTTATGTAAACCTTCTTTTTATGGCCGCTTTTAGCGGGTACAATAGGGTCCGACTGCATTCATCTACTGTTGTTCTCAAGGCGGATTGAGCTTAAGTTTCAAAAATATTATCCCACGGTGCATTTTTCATTGTTGTGCATTTTGTCATTGAAGATTTAGAGGACCGTGACGGGTCCTAGACCAATTATTTAAAAAATGGTATATTCAAATTTGCAATGCGACTGTTTCTAGGTGGGGTAGCGGGCACAGTGTTGGCATTATCACTAAGCGGGCTACTAGCAGCTAGCTCATGGGGTTGGCCGTCTGCCTTCTACGTGTTCGGCGTGCTAGGAGTGCTGTGGTGCGTTCTGTGGGTAGTGTTGGGAACTAACACACCGGAGGAGAATAGGTTCATGAAGAAGGACGAGCTGTTATACATCGAAGATACTACTACATCAACGACTGATGAAGATTGCCAGATAGGGAAGACTCACAAACATCACAGAAAAGTGAGTTATTAATTTAATTCCATGGTGTGCAAATTTGATAAGAGGATGAGTGAAATCCAGAAATATAATTCCCAGGAATTCAACTTTAGAAAGTACGTTTTGACCGCAAGGCCAAAGGGAATGAATGAATAAATGAATGAATGAATGAATGTATGAAATTATTATAAAATTATTTATATTATAATTTATATGTTATTTTGAAAAAATTAATTAATAAACAATAAATATATAGTAATAATATGAATACATGAAAACATAAACACATAACATATAATAATAACAATATAAAAAAATAGTAATAATAAAAATAAAAATAATAATAATAATAACAATAACAATACCAAATAACAAAGATATTTGTGTTTAATGTATAACCACTCAGTAAATAGAACTGATACACATTTGTAGGCAATATACCATCCATCTATTACATTCCTCATTGCTACGACAGCTCCAAGTCCCAGTTTATAAACACAACAAAACAACCGAATTGCCATTGCGGTCTCTTTTGCGGCCTGTGACGGTACATTTTAAAAGAATAAAGGCTCGTGTACATCCACTTTGCGTACGCGTGAAAATTATAGAAAATTGTAGAAATTAGGTTAGCCGTTCCCATCGAATGTTGGTAATTTTCTTAAGTAAACGTAAACCAATCAGAGCTCACGAATTTCTCACCAATAGGGAACTTGCAACTGACTTCACAGCCGAACTACAACAATGTAACAAATGAATCAAACTGATACAAAAACAACGAGCTGTCAAAATAATAAAATAGGAACATTATGAAGAAAACGAGGTATGGCGATAGTAACTGCTCACCAGTTAAAACGTTTAATTATGGGCAACCAAGTTGTGAGCGTTTTGTATGTTTCTTGTTTGTTTTGAAGATTTGTTTTCAAAATAGAAATGTATAGAAATGTTGTGATGTGGTTTGGTTTGACACTTCGATAAAGAAACAATGTTAGCTGTTGGTATGTTTGCTCTCTGTTGCGCATGCGCCAATTAACCAAATTCTAGAAATTGGAAAAAAGTTGGAGTTGAATCAACTTTTCGCGTCGTGAAACGTACGTTAATTTTCCTTATTTCAATGTGCATGGTTACATGTAAATTCAATGTGGCCAACTCGCTAATTTCTGGAAGTTACGTACGCTAAGTGGATGTAGACAGGCCTTAAACAGTGTTCCAACTTACGGTTTACACCCGCGATGGTCCCAGTCCGTTGAGCAAGACGCCTGGGTTCGAACCCACGCATCCGTGCACTGGTGATGCGAACAAACCATGATGGACACTCGGTAATCTACAAGAATACAACACTACACTGCAAGGTCCACTCACAACGCGCGACTAAACGCGACTGAAACGAGATAAGACAGTCTACAGGGGTGAATCACTACTAGAGTCAAAATAAAGACGTTGCTACGACTCAACAGAGCAACTACAAACAATAATTTCAAACCAATAAGCGGCACAAACCATATTGCATTTAGCACCGATAGAGGTGGCTCAGCGGTAAGACGCGATACTCTAATTCGGAAGGTCGCCGGTTCGATTCCGGCCACCGGCAGACCTGACTGAAGGGTTTTTCCGAGGGTTCATGCTGGGATTGAGTCCTACTATCAGCCCTCGGACATTCCTTCCCAGCTATACAAACACCTTAATAACCTAGTTAGTCACCTAAAGAGGGGCACATCAGGTAAAGCTGGTGTGCACCCTATAACGGGTATTCCTACAAAAATACAAAAGGGACAGGGTCTCCTTTTGTCGCCTCTTACGACTAGCAGAGTCACGCTGGGCCTATTCTATCCCGAGCCCAGACAGCCCGTCTGCTTATCCGTCCGCTTGGCCGTTAGCTTATCTCTAAGGTTTCAATTATATGGTGTAGCGACTAAAGTTTTCGAAAATTATAATTTAGACTCGACATTTTCAAAAAATTACGAATTCTTATGTTGTGACAACTTTACCTAAAATATTGAGAATAATTATCATATTTTCTTCATCCAATAGAAACGCTCGACCCCATGGTATGCCATGATGACGTCACTGCCCGTGTGGGCGATCATAGCGGCGCATTCTGGACAATTCTGGGCTTTCTGGACACTCCTCATAGAGATGCCGACCTTCATGAAGACTGTGCTACACTTCGAGATTAAAGCTGTAAGTTAAGTGTCTAAAATAACATGACCTTCTCTTTCGGCAGTGGGGGGGGGGGGGGGGGGGGGCACATTTTAAACTCAAACTGGAGGGAGACATCATTTCAGGCAAAAAAATAACATGAGGTGTTTGGGGGGGCTGAGACCTCAACATTTGTATTTTACTAGAGTTAGTGACGTTCATAAAATACAATACTAGACAGTGTGGAAACAATTTTTATCAAGAAAAACCTTCATCATCATTGCTCAAAAAAGAAGCGAATTATTGTATACAATTTTATAATGTTTTGCCAGTAGAAATTAAATAAATAAATAGTTTGGGGCGTTTTAAAAAAGTTGTCAGAGCTGTGCTTTCGGAAAATGGATTTTATTCCATTGACGAGTATACTTCATATTTTACAAGGGTACAGAAGGTAGTTAAATTGACACAGTGTAGTGATGTATGAACGAACGTGTACTTATGGTAAAGTGTATGCACTTTTGTAAATATTAATTTGACGTGTTCTTCACAATTTGTATAAATTTGTAATGGAAACTAAATAAATGAATATGAAATATGAATAGCACCGCAGGCGACTTTTGTTTTTAATCGGGCGTTAAGAGTGCGCTCTGAGCGTTACAGTAAAAAAACAAAATACCCGATTAAATGCAATACCGAAATACTGTCGTTTTTGTAGTGGCAAAAACAAAAAAACACCAAAAATAATTGGAACATTGACGAGAGCATTGAAGTGCTTCAATAGTTTTTATTAGTCTTCCCATTTCTGCTCTGTAGGCTATTTAGTACACGCTTGTAATATATTGTATTTTAAACGTATTCTTTACTGTGTGATAACTACAATCATCAATTAAATTATCTTCTTTTTCTTATTCCAGAATGGTTTCTTGTCTGCTCTCCCATATCTAGGCCAGTGGATCGCAAGTTTCGTCTTTGCCTGGCTGAGTGACTTCCTACAGAAGAAGGAAATTATACGACCAGTGACTGCACGCAGGATATTCAACACTATTGGTAGGGTTAAGTGAAACAAGGCAATGTTACCAACCTTAGAACGAAACCACGAAACAACTTGAGTAGAACAGTACCTATCTCAATAATGCTTGTCTAATATTGTTACTCTTGTGGTTGTCATATTACATTTACTATTAAAATGTAAATTTTAAATACCATTCTCTGATAATTACAACATAACAAAAGTTTTTGCACAGTATCTATTTGTTAAGAAACCGATTTGAGACCGTTTTTCACTTTTTCGGTGCAAAATAATGGTAAAGTGTCGTTGGTTTTGTTGTTGCCTGTTGACTTTCCTCTTCACTTTGGCTTTAATAAAAGAAGGATAGCTATCTTTAATTGGAAAAATTCCTGAAGTCAGTTTGAGCTTTATAAAAGATGAAAATATTATACTCAACCTATGAAGATGAAGAAATCAAAGGTAGTTTTAAAAATATTGTATCGATATAGTTGATAAAAAGTAACTGTTTTCATGCTGACGAAATACCCAAGTCCAAAAGTACAAACTTAACAGTCTACCTCCCTAGTTCCTTACATCTACCTGTAACGGGCTCAGTAGTGCAATATTATTATACCGTGAATTATACCTCTGCAAACACACCACACAGAAGGCGTGACTTAACAACGAATCTATTGATTTTCGTGGAAACAGCGTGCACGAATGAGAAAATTAGATAATAGATAAGCATGAGTCTAATTAGAATCGACAACTTTATTGTGTAGCAGAATTTTGTTCGATCTATAGAATTTTTCCTACCCGTGCGTTAAATAATTTTGATAACTGGAATGCTGGCTTAGTGGATTTTCACGGACAATAATCGCATAACACACTTCCAGACTAAAAATTATATCGAACTATTTTATGTATTCTTTTTGTGAATTCCGCTCTTCGTCTATTATGAAGTCGGGTGGATCAAATAACTCCGTTGTCAGGGGATTAGTTTCAGTCAGGGAAGCACGGGAATTACAGAAACTATAGCTTTATGAACATATCAGATATTATTAATAGGGGATTTTATGTATGGACAACAATAGAGAATATAACCAGAAATTAATGAGAGAAGCGAGGTTGAATAGAGATTTAACATTTGTTCATTCGAGTAAACTAAAGGTGATTTCTGACGTAGTCTAAAAACATTATAGTTTATTGTGTTTTACTAATCCGATGAGAACGTATTATTGAAACCAAATCCTTTATATATTTGAACCTCTATATAATGTAGTGCTTGCAATAACTAGTTTTACCATTATCAGTGTGCGTCTAAAGTTAAAGGATTAAAGTCAAGAACAATAGTTTCTGCACTATTGTTCGTTGTTCCGTACTTTGAAAACAATACTTCAGCCATCACACAGCATTTTATGAAGGGTTTTACTCCGAACAAGGTCATAAAAAGCTTATGTTAATATAATCTCTGTGCAACTTTATAGGTACTGCTATTTATAGCAACCACCATCGCAAAATGTTTATAATGAATGGTATTTTAAAATCTAGGAACAAAAAGCCGTAAATTCACAGGCATTTCAATAGCACTTTTTACATTATACTCTACACTCCAAATGCTGTCTCTATTATTCATATAAATAAAATCACCGAGCTATGGCATGGTTTCATTCAATTTTATGTCATTTCATTCATTGTAGTAGATTTTAGATTGTATATACAAGTAATTTTGTTACTTTATATTCACATTAAATACAAAATTTCTCATTCCAGGTCATTGGATACCGGCGTTCCTGATGATTGGCCTAGGCTACACCAATGAGGACACGGCAGTAGTCGCAGTAACGCTCCTAGTTCTCGGAGTGACGATAAACGGCGCCACCTTCGTCAGTTTCATGATTGGACACATTGACCTATCACCAAACTACGCCGGGGCTCTTATGGGCATCACCAACACGGGTGCCAACCTTATGTCCATCCTAGGCCCGCTGGTCATTAGCGGGATAGTCACTGAGGAGGTATTTCATTCTGCTTCCGTTTCCGCATTGTGTAGACCTATAAGGTTTGCCGTTTCTTTATGAGCGTTTAAGCTACTTGATTGTTTTAATAATGGCAACAACAAATTAGAAGCCTTGTTGTCATGCTGAAAACAAGTTTGTAGCGTCATAATTCAGACTCTAATAAAGTCGCAGTACCCAAAGAAATCAGATAGTTACTTTTTCGTTCTCAACTTAACAAGCACGAATCACTAACGTTTTCCCCGATTATCTAGTACAATTTGGTTGCGGTAAATTTTTTGACGGTAACGTACAAGAAAACGTGTAAGCAGGTTGCCGTCAAAAAACCTAACGCAACCAAATTGTACTAGATAATCGGGAGAAAACGTTAGTGATTCGCACTTGTTAAGTTGGAAACTAATTGTGGGCGGTCCGGACTCCCCTGACACTATCTTACTTCTTGGTGTGAGAGACCCTTACCTTGTTCACACAACGACAACTAACAGCAGTTAGGCTTACAGTAGTTAAATGAGATCGTGGAAATATTCGTATCTTATAGGAAGACAGAGTTAGATTGATCTCTGTTAGCTGTTAACTACGTTCGCGTTACGTTCTTAACAACAGTTAGTAGCTTAAATTCGGTTAGCATGGCTATGAACTTTGAAACCCTCTTTAAGGTCTTTGGTAAACGTTCTTCTGCATCTGTTTGTTCCAGGGCTCGTCAGAACAGTGGCGGATCGTCTTCCTCGTCGTGGGGGGGATCATGTTCGCAAGCAACGTGTTATACCTGTTGCTTATTAGCGCTGACGTTCAGCCCTGGAACGAGATTGCCACGACACCGACTGAGGAAGTCGTCATGAACCCTCACTAGCGTACCCAATGATATTCAACAGCTATAGTAGGCTAGATCACCAGTCCCTTAACTTCCCACTCAGTAGCGAGCGTAGCGATTTGAAGCCATTCTGAAATGGGCAATTTACATGCTAATTTGGACCTTTCAGTACTGCTAGCGCTGCGATCGGCAGAAAGTCGCACCAGAGACTCCTATTCCCGCCTGTGTTATTTGCCCATTTCAAGATGGCTTCTAATTGACACGCTTGTGGTTCCTAGGCTGCGCATCTAGCCTACTATAGCTGTTGAATATCATTGAGCGTACCCTTCTATATCCGGGCACATCCATTTCTGGTTGGCTTTACTCTTATCTTCTGGACGAATAAATTGGAATCGATGGTTTTTACGATCACAACCACACTATAAGAATCCGCTTTAAAAGTTGCATTACATGGTTCAATACTTTCGTCTAACTTATTGAATTCAAGGACAAAAAAGCATCAATAAATCAAGATATATTGTTGCAGTTTCTTTACCAAACTGTTTTTGATTCGCTTTTGTTTTTGAATTCAATAAGTATGATGAAAGTTTTGAGTCATGCTATGTCGGCATAAGGATGTGTCTTGAACTATCCTGAGGAACACATGATTTCTCTCGATTAGAATTGCTTTAAATTGCATTAAAATTGTCAAAAGTAAACTGAAATATGTCATCCCCTAAAAAATGTAATGCTCTTACTAACTAATGTTTCTTTATTTCAATAAATATCTTCGTTTTTCAAATTACCCAATTAATTTGTGAATGGTGTGCAACAAAATCACATTATAAAAGTTAAATAAGGAAATTTTATAAAACCGAAATAATTTTTGGAGTGTTTAAACATTTTATAAGAAAGAGCGTTACATTTTTTAAGAGACAAGATAATTTGTTTTGTTTTGAACAATTTAAAATCGTTTAAAATCAATTTTAACTGCCATTAATCACGTGTTGCGCAGGCTAGGTCTAGGTACAGACTTAAACAATTCTCTTGCTGCAAACTTAGTTCAGTATGTAATAGATAGATCGTTATAACTTTGAGATAACTATGTTTGTGTGGTTCACACATTGTTGACAAATTTGAGAATGTTGCCATTAAAAATAAGTTGAAACACAGATAAGATGTTAATATATTTTAAATAGTATAGTTGTAAACGATCGTTATCTATGTAATATAATAATTTAGAATTAATTATTTTCAGGAATAAAATAATTGTTAGAATTACTAATACAATACTGCAAAAATTTGACATGTTGTAATTTGTAATTGATGCTTCAAGGAACGAGCAGGTAAGTTAAAGCATAGCAAATAACACACACACACACGCAGACATCATTTTTCATTCACATAAAAATACACAGACACATTGCAAGAAGCAATTGTATACAATTGTTTATTGAATTTTACATAATAAAATATATTACATCATAAATAATACATCTTCAATATGACTAGTTAATACATTTTTGAGCAATAACACTTAACATCTTAATAACATATATCACATTGTTTACACTTAAGGAAAAAACACTTTTCGTGTGTTTTGTATATTTTTATAATTACAAAGATTTTATTTACAATTTACAATAGTGGTCCAATATATACATATAAAAAATTACAAATAACAAAATTTGTCGTGATCATGAAAAATAATAGCTTTTGAGTTACCAAAATAATAACTTTCAAAAGGTAGGTTTGATTCTGTAAGTGTAACATTTTTAGTTGTACTTATTCGGAACCAATTTTGTACTGGGAAAGTGGTCATGCGAAATATTATATCAATTAAAATTTCCCCTCACGGTATTTATTCTATTGTCTTGGACATTGGCCAGTTTGAACCATTACGCGGTTAGCCTGTATTGTCAAGCGATGTTTGTTGCTATGTTTAGAAAAAAATAAACATTTTTCTAGTCATTTATTTTCGCTTTTTTATTCTAAAAGTAAATTTTATTACCGCTTTGAAAGTTTTGTGTAAATAGTCAAAGCAAAACTAATCCCAGTGCATTTTTATGATTAATTTATATCTGACATTTAAATAGTTGTATGGCAGACCATAACTAAATACCAGATCAAAACTACTAGCTGACTACCTCAATTGTGGACAGGCATTAACATCCATTATGTGAGCAACTACCATATTATAGAAGATAAACAAAACTATCATTCATCATTCAACAATGGCATGATTCAAACATAATTACAGATTATGTAACAATTGACATTAATTTCAAATCTTAAGACCTGAAACTCTCAATGTTTTTACACGTCAAGCAACAGCCACAATTAATAAGAACAGCATTATAATTTCACATATAAAACTTTTCAACATTAACATGAATATATTTAATTTCAATTCAATCACAGATTAATGAATGATGTTTTAACTCAAGAAATATTATGGCTTCAATATTAAATTTGTATTCAAGATAATTGATCAAAATCTTTTTGCCACACATTTGTTTCACTAAATACGATCACAAATTTTGTGAAGAACAATATGAATAATCGATTGGATATTGTAGGTAAAAAAAAAGGTTGAAAAGTCTGCGCTGCGATTAAAATACCCTTTGGAAATATGACTCAATAATAATTGTAGAATTTTCAGAAGTATTTTTACATTGTAAACGGCTTCACTATTTCAGGAAAATTGTATTCATTAATATTCTTGACGACTATTTTCTTTTTTAAATTCAATGAGTTTAATTAGGAAACGTTGCATTATTATCATACTTTGTTTCATTTCATTCTACAAGTTTGAAAATTTACCAGTACAATTTGTGCGATAGTATTATTGATTCGTATTGTTTTCAAATAAGAAATTTATAGATAAAATATATTAATTTCAGAAAATATTTCTTTTGTTATTTTTCAATACTTTGTGTAAAATTTTATAAAAATACAAATTACGTATATAGGGAAGATTTAAATAAAATTACCTTGTACAAGGTCATAAAACACAGTTTTCAGGTATTTGTTACTTTGAAATGTTCACACGTTAACAATTTTGTGTTCAAAACAATTTGATGATCAAAGCCAAAACTATACAATCAGAGTTGAGTACAACATATTTATCAAGGTGTAAATTAATATAACTTTTTATATAATATACCAATGACAAAAATGAACATGCCTCACCTAACATTAAGATTTTAACAACTAAACATCTGTATCATGAATTACGACATTTTTTAGCATTAAATATGTATAATCTATAATTATCCATGTATAAAACAGTTATTTAAAGAAATTACACTTACATGCATGCATGATACCGTGTTGTCAAAAATTATGTTGAGTAGTGAAAAAAAAGTTCACAATAACATTTGTATAATTTTAGTATTACCAAAGTCCATTTAACATATTTGAGTTTAGAAACTAGAATATAGCCAATCATTTTTGGTACATTTTCATAATGTTGAGTTCACAGCAAGTTCACACACGTTTCTAACGACAAATGCAACAATTATTTTTTAAATGTATTCAGTGGTTTCTATAAAAATTAGATCAGGATTAATGCCGTATGATAATTTTACAAACGATGACAAATGAAAATCACTAACAACTTTGCATTTCTTAAACTAAGGATTTATAATTTACGATTTCATGTTATGTCACAACTAAGTGGAAGAACAGATCCGAAATCGGTACAACTTTATTCTAGGTACATTGAACAACATGACCTTTAAGTATGACGTGCTCATAATCGAAATACAATTAAAATAGACATTTTTACATTTTCTCTAAGCCTTAGGTCAGGAGAAAATGAAGAGACCCCGAGTGCTCTTTAAAAGCGTCAACATGATTTTAGGCGTGACCGACATGACGGAATAACCCAAAAAGGAATCTGCTGATTTTGGTAGAAACAGCGTCCACAAAACGGGTGGTAGGTACGGATGTGAGTTCAATATGAGGTAGAAATTTTGGAGAACTACACCTTTCCTACGAATTTTCTTAGGTTGGACAAATGATTACAACTTCTAGTATGCCCAAAACTATAGAGGAGGCCTGTACAATAGCGGATCTAACTTGATATAATTACAAATACATAGAAGTGTTAGATTTCTGGAAACCTGTTGTCTATAATAATTTTCCGGACATGGAAACGAACCTTTTAACTTAGCTGGAACAAACTTTACATTTGTCGTTAAAAAAATATTGGCACTAGGTATCCTACATCGTTGCGATTATCCTCCTGGAAGCTTGTATCCATGTTTACAATAAACGTGTAAACAACATGTTGCTACAAACATCACAGCTCAGCCCATTTAGCTGATATGAATTTTAAAGTTACATTGTTTACATCACACATCACATTATCGTTCCTGAAAACAAATTTTAAGTATCTTAACGATTTCCTCTATAATTAGGTCTTTATCATCTGATATATGTATAAACTATATATTAAATATAAAAAAGGTTTTTTTGTTAAAAAAGCTTCACTGATCTTCACACCATTGAAAATTAATATATTTATCGATTTATCTCTCAATCTCTCTCTCTCAAATCCCTCTCTCTCCTAAAATAAACTTATTTTACAAAATACAGGAATAACATTTAACAAATTTGTATCTACGTTTACTTCAGTATACTACAATACATTTGTCTCCATACTTTTAACATTAATACATTTATTTCCACTTTAAATGTATATACATATATATCAAAATTATTTTCATAATTTCAATGTAAAACATCCTTTATTAACAATCAATTAAATGCTCGTAAAATCAATATTACATCAACTATGTCGATGAAATACAGATATTTCCTATCAAATTCTGGAATTCAAATCGAAATGATCTATTTTTAAAATTCTTTGGTACAATTTTCGATTAATATGAATTCGTCCTTTCACCCAATTCCTATCAAGAGGTAACTTTACAGGTGACAGGATAGTTTACAGGTAACTTTTCACATTAAATGGTCCCTTGGGATATTTTTCTTTATTGTATATTAGTATGAATATCGTACCCAATTTTGATTACTGCACAACGAAGTTTAGCTTTTTTTCCACTCTGTTTGTTTTGTTGTACAGAAGGCCAAATAGTGTACATGTAAACTGTTAGGAAAGATGAGCCGTTTTAGCCAGCCCATAAAATAGTCGTGACAAATACACAAATTGGCACGGTGAACAATCCGATCCAAAAACCATCAAAGTTGAAATGCCAATACTTATTATTTTCCATTTCATATCATATTGCCAATGTGAACAATATCAGTTAATTTTCTTCTTTTTTGGCGATCACACGCGGTATGTCATTAACTCAAACCAAACACATCAACAAAGGTAATTTTGGTCCATACCTACATATTCGGCGATTTGATTTAGGCCTTACACTTTCACATTTTTAAATACTTACTTCAGATGTAACTGTTTAATCAATTCCATATAAATATTTATCTATTAAATAGATCAAGGCACTTCTTATACACATCCACTTCTAAGGTTTCTACAAAGTTCTTCTTAAAAGATTAAGAATACACCCTTTGGTAGCAACCCGCTACAGTTTTACAGTTCTCATACAAAACCATTCCCAAACCAGAGAAAGCTTCTTCTCCTTGTAAATATTTTGACCTAGATTCTTTTTTTCGTTTACCTTTTCGGAAAAGAGAAACACGTAAGATCTCTGACGAGAAGATATTCCTCTACCTTACTTTGTATCGATGACGTAAACGTTCTCGTGTCTCTTCGGAGTGATATGGTTCCTCAGTTCCATTTTCCTGGGTCACCCAGGGTTGAATCCCAAATCCAACCCCTTCGAATCGATGATATCAGGTCTATGAGCGGAGTCGCCTTTGGAATGGGTGGAGCTACACTTGGAGTAGGCGGAGTCACCCTTGGCATGGGCAGAGCTACACTTGGAGTAGGCGGAGTCACCTTTGGCATGGGCAGAGTTACACTTGGAGTAGGCGGAGTCACCTTTGGCATGGGCAGAGCTACATTTGGAGTAGGCGGAGTCACCTTTGGCATGGGCAGAGCTACACTTGGAGTAGGCGGAGTCACCTTTGGAATGGGCGGGGTTACACTGGGAGTAGGCGGAGTTAGTTTCGGCGATCACCTGCTCGGTGGGCGGGAACGTGTAGTCGGGATGGAGGGAGGTGAAGTCGACATAGACACGCCTCTTTCTGCTGACTGAGTCGAGGTGGGAGACGATGTCAGCAAAGGCGGGACGCATGTCTGCCGCGTGAGACCAGCAGACCATCATCAGGGAGTACAGCTCGTCGGTACAGTTGTCTGGCTTGGCGAGACGTTTACCCTCGACCAGGAAGTTCAGAAGGTCGTAGTCGTTGATTGTCGGGTACGGGAAACCTCCTGTTGATGGACATTACTTTTTTCAGT
This sequence comes from Isoperla grammatica, assembly GCA_945910005.1. Classification (NCBI taxonomy): domain Eukaryota; kingdom Metazoa; phylum Arthropoda; class Insecta; order Plecoptera; family Perlodidae; genus Isoperla; species Isoperla grammatica. Next base: position 7,951,613 of record OX246744.1, read on the forward strand.
GCGTATATCAACAGACCATTTTAAAAATGATCCGGGTATCTATTCTTGTTCCTCGCACGGCCCCCTAAATCGTTACAAAAAACAACGTAGAACAATCAAACATGAGCTGCCAAATGTTATATCAAGGTTCATTGATGGACACAAGATCTTCATCTATTAACCTTGATTTCACATTTCTTATTGTTGTGTATTGTTGTTCTTAAAGATTTAGAGGACCGTGGAGAGAAACAAGAATAGATACCTGAATCGTTTTTGAAATGGGAGGACAGGACCCAATAGGGAATGTTAATAAAAAATAAATATTGTTCAGAGTACCAAAAAATGATAGATCCTTATCCAAAAATTACGTGGAAATAATGTTTATGTCTGAGAAGTGCATAGTTTCAATTCTATTAGCATTTAAAGTATGACATTTCTACCTGCATTGTAAAATGGTCCGTGACGTCAAACGTTGTTAAACAACAAATTTTATGAATTAATTTATCTAAGCTCTTTGGAATTCACAACTATTTCGCCTGTTATAACAGCACTTCATTGTTGTCGATCTTCATACGTTTCATTTTAAAACCACAATGTTTTCAACTATTTCTAAAAAATACTGTAATTATTGATTATATACGTATAAATTTATGTTTAATAGTATTTATTGAACATTTTAGAAACGAATTTGATACAAAACATTCTATTGTGAGTGAAATTATTAGCAAAACAGCGTTTATTGATATGATTGGGTGGTTGTGATCCAAACGTTTGACGTCATTCACCGTTTTTCCCGCCAAAACGATGTGTGAAAGTTTCGGGTGATTTTTATCAATGAAATCTATTCCAAACACACACAAAAATTAATATGATTCTTTATGGAAAATGGAATTCAACTAGATGGAACTATAAAAAAATCATCTGCACATTCCCTATTCCAAAAATAGCCATGTTGCCGTGTTTTGTTTCAGACAAACATTGAATGTGCACCTCTCATAGAAAGATACAACAATGGAGTTGCCTAGCAACACATTGTTTGTTTGCGTGTGATGTCACAGTCTCTTCAATTGGGTTCTGTGCTATTCGAATATTTGGCCTGCTTCGCCTACTTCATCGACTAACAGCAACAATTAACAATTGTTGTAATCAATTGTCACTAATTGTTACGTTAGTTGGCGAAGCAGGTACAATATTCGAATTAAGATACGCCCTCAGTAACTAAAGAAAGCGCAGTTTACGAGGCCTACGAAGTTAGTTCTGAGATTCTTCGAGATCAAAAACAAATTCTAGTAAATAAAGTTCAGTTTTGGTGCTTGAGTGATCAAGAAAATATGTCTATTTAAAACAACTATTGCACAGTATCTAGCTAGATGCAGTTCAATAAATCACCCAACGTTTCATATATTCTGATCAGTATGCTTGTTAATGAGTTTGATCAAAGTCATAGATGAATCAAAATCAAAATGCTTTAGAATACCTGTAAGACCGGCTAAATACACAGCTGAGCTAGGTATGGGATCTGTTTATAGTTGCTATGGAGGTTGATTTTCTTATGGAAAATAGCATGTAATAAAACAATTCCATAGCAACAAATCTTTTACGTAACTAAACAGTTCCTTGCATCATTTTAGTACAATATTTCGACAACTGTTATGCTGCCGTCCTAACCGAGTCGTACATGAGAATAGCAGCAGAACAGCTTTTGAATTAATGTACTTACGTAATCTGTTAACTGTGAAAGGCCCAGTCTTACAATGTCTCAATAACACTGCTCATTTGTCGAAAAGCTTGTTTTCTCCATGGCAACCACCAATCAAAACCCTTGAAATCCTACAAATAGCTTAATTGCTACAAATAACTTTCTTATTAGGAGATTGTAAGACCAACCCTAAGCCTTACAGGGACTACAGTATTCCAGTTATAAGTGTTTCAAAATTTAAAAAAACGAAAATAACCCTGTTTAAAATCGAATCACTTATTGATCATTCAGTCTGCAATGCCTCCGAGACAACATCTAAGAATATCCTCACTTCGAAGCTAAGTGAGATTGTTGATATATGATTATCTCTCACTCACCTAGAGTGCCGATCTCCCAGAGGACGATCGCAAACGCCCACACGTCACTCTTGCTAGAGTAGAGGTTGTCCCTCATGGCTTCCAGTGACAGCCATCGAAGAGGGACCTTCTTGTGTTTCGTGTTTACATAGATGCCAGATCTGCACAGAAACATTCATGATATAAGCGGGCGTAGAACTGGCAACAGGGGCCAGATGCAGAGTCAAGTATTGGATTTGTTTAAGGCGCGTTCAGACAGAATGACTATGGACTAAGACTAACAATAGATTGATTAAGCCTTGGGAAAACAACGTACTCGGAAACATCCATCCCCAAATGTATTTCAACAATGCCAACAATCGAAAATCAACTTTCTTAATCACTCGTTCTTAAACACTAATCACTATAAAAGTTTGTTAACGCTTGGACATAAATCGTATACTTCAACCCTGTTAAACCTTAAATCGTTAGTCTTAAACACTAATCGTTAGTCTTAGTCATTTTGTGTGAACCCGCCCTTATGGTTACTATGGAATTGTTTTTAAATGCTATTTCCATAGGAAAAAATAACTCGACAGCAACATAACAAATTCATTTTAATTCACTCGACTGTGCTCGACTTGAAAACTATTACCAAAAGAAAAAAAAAGAACTCAAAAGTCAAATTATGTAAAGCATACTATAAGTTATAAAATCATTATTTTCTGCATACACAAAGGTACTCAGATCACTATTTGTATGTCAAAAATCTTCTGTAAGTTAACTACCGTTCTGACAATGTAATTTCGTAATTATTTACGAAATCAATGTGTAACATTTTGTAAATAATTCTCAAACGAAAGCATAAAGCCAAATAAAAGCATTACTATCCATTATAAAGATTTGATTTAATATGTCATACCATTGTAAGAGCTGGTTTTCCAACCTGAGATCCCAAATTTTGTAATTTGTGACACTGATATTTTTGTTACATTAAAAGTTTTTTTTTCACTTATCATTTTTTGTTGGTATACCTGGATAGACCAAAGTCTGATATCTTGAGAGTCTTCCTGCCGTCCATAAGGATATTCCTGGCCGCCAGGTCCCTGTGCGTAATCTGCCTGGACTCCAGATAAGCCATACCGCGCGCTATCTGTATGGCGAAGTTCTGAAGCTCTTTGGGGTCGAGAAGATATTCGAGCTTCTCAGAGTGACAAGACGGCGACGCGGGCTCCGAGTCGTTGCTCAGAAGACTCCACTCGGCTGGAATAATACAACACTTTGGGTAAGTTCGCGCAAGGTCGTGTTGTCTCTCTTTAAGAGCGAAGGATACTAATAACAATAAATACTAAATAATAAATACTAAAAACTTATTCCTCAATAGAGAAGATGATTAGGCTTCGTATCTCCTCTGTACTCTCCAGAGACAAATTATACATAGAGAGAGTTAACACGAGCTTACCTGAAGTTTTGTATTGTTAAAGCCGTGTGGAGTCTTTTGAGCAACTACTCGGAGCTTCTCAATAGAGCAGACACAATATCATCTCTGAACTCTCCAAATGCCATAGTCAAGTTATCCTTAAGAGCGAAGGATACCTTTACGTCAAAAACCGCAGAAAAGTTTCATTTTTTAACTTTATCTCAAGATTGAAACACAACATCAAAAACCTGAGACACCATAGCGCTGTGGTTTGGTAATCCCTACACACTGAATGATAAATGTATTTGACGTTATCATCAGTATGACTGTGATAACGATTTCCTCAAATTACTAAGGAAATCGTTATCACAGTCATACTGATGATAACGTAAAATACAATACTGTGGTAACGATTTCCTCAAATAACTAAGGAAATCGTTATCACAGTCATACTGATGATAACGTAAAATACATTTGTCATTTAGTGTGTAGGGCTTACCAAACCACAGCGCTATGGTGTCTCAGGATTTTGATGTTGTGTTTCAATCTTGAGATATAGTTAAAAAATGAAAATTTTATGCGGTTTTTGACCTAGAGGTATCCTTCGCTCTTAAGGATAACTTGACTATGGCATTTGGAGAGTTCAGAGAAGATATTGTGTCTGCTCTATTGAGAAGCTCCGAGTCGTTGCTCAAAAGACTCCACACGGCTTTAACAATACAAAACTTCAGGTAAGTTCGTGAAGCTCGTGTTAACTCTCTCTATGTATAATTTGTCTCTGGAGAGTACAGAGGAGATACGAAGCCTAATCATCTGCTCTATTGAGGAATTAGGTGAACACTTAGAGCTTAATGGTTAGATGGACATCCAACATGATAGTATATCAGACTAGCCCCAACGTTTCTATTGTCTCATACTGACTACAGACCCTTATCAACTGCCCCTTTAATGATTATCCATATAGCAAGGGGGAGGTCTAGGAGCTAGAGAAGGTTCAGCGTGGGGTGGCAAGGAAGGTTAAAGGACAAGCTAGGCGATGAGAAAAATATGTTAAGAACGCGATGAGGATTATGATAGCGTTACAGCAATGATGAAGGAGCTGGGTTGGGAGTATTTAGAGGAGAGAAGGAGGAGTGATGTGTAATCTATAAAAAGTAGCTAAGGGATAAAGAGGGTGGGGGGAAACCCAGAGAAGATTGGAGGAAGGAGTATACAGGGGAGGGGGATCATAAATGAAAGTTTCAACGACAGGTGGTAAGAAGTAGGTTTCTGTTTGTTGAGAGAACGGTCAAGGAATGGAATAAGTTAGCCGATGAGGTTGTTGTGTGCAAATCAGTAAGGGAGTTTAGAAATAGATTGAAGAATACCAAGTGATGAGGGAGGAGGGGGGGGGGGGGGTTAGACAGGTTGCCACCAGACAGTTATAGCCCATTTGCAGCCTTGCAGTGTTCAATCTAACTAGGTGTCAATCTTCTTTATACACATTTTCCGTGGCAAAGCAGAAAACGCCGAAGGGCATGTTTTTCACTGCATTTATAAAAAGTTGTTTGTAGAGCCAAAGTGCGACCACAGTTTCCTTGAAATTGTTGGGTCCGAACTGTCAAAAAGTAATCAAATGTAATCGTTTGTTGTGTGGATGCCTATTATATGACTAGATTTTGGTTTTCCAAAAATGTGCGCATGGTTGAACATGGCTTCCGATAATGAATTCTGGGATTTCGTCACATGTTTGTGCTTTTTTATTTTTAAATATTATGTTTTAAATATCAATTGGGACAATGTTATATATATACATACATACATACTTTCATACTTATACATACTTTCTGTGATGGACGGTCGACCGCTGGACGCAACACTAGACAGTCTGTGATGGTGGATATCCGGCTGGATGTATGAAGCATCAGAATCCATGACCTTCATCTCAATGTAGCTCGGCCTTGCTTCGGGGCGAGCTCGGGTCGAGGTGAAGGGAAGTAAAGAGCCGGTCCTACGTTCGTATTCCACCCTGAGACGCCTGTAACATAACCTCCCTTGATGAACTGTCCGGCTGGATCAGACTCTATGACCTTCATCTCGATGTAGCCCGGCCAAATGAAGTCTTCCACCATGACTTGTGGAAGATGTGGGGGGGGGGGGGGGATTCCCCCACTACTGCGCCGCAGGTGACTGTTTTGTAAATACACATTTTCCACATGGTTTTAAAAGGAGTTTAAGTGGTTTGATAAAACGGATAATTTAACCACATTTTTAAGTAAAACCATTTAATTTAATGCACTGATGGTATAAATTTAACTTTATTAGTACCTATTGTAAGTTGGCACAGTAGTGTAATTATTCTCCTTTATAAGATACATTGACAAATTTGATACAACAAAATATGTTGTCATTCATTTTGTGTAAACCCAGATATTTTGCAGAACATAATTAAACCTGTTTTTTTTGTGGGGGGAGGGTTCCAGACCGACTATGGATACGCCACTGTGAACCATTCTCGGAAATCATCCAGTACAGATCCTGTATTCACCAAGTCATTGTTGTTTACGAACCAATAAGGATAGAGTTACATACCAGACCAGGAATATTCCCCAATACGCAATGACAATAGCGTTATTGATATTATTCTCCTGTTTACACAGCCGGCGGGGATATTATGAAACAATAGGCAAAGTGGCGTTTCACAATAAACCCCTTTGTGAGGGTGGCTGGTCACACAACACATTGTATTCCCGCCGCAGGTGTATTTCTATTTCTATACACATTTCCGCTCCCTGTTTCACAGTTCGATTAAATTAATAATTATGGAAGGTCTTCATCATATGCTACCCTTAACAGACTCTACTTTGGGTATGAGCTTCGGTTCTCAGAGTTTCTTGCTTATCAACGTCGAGACTAAGGAATAATTGTGTTATAATATAGGTCTCTCACAGAAAGAAGTAAGATAGTATCAGGACCGCCCACATTTAGTTTCCAACTTAACAAGCGCGAATCACTGACGTTTTTCCCGAATATCTTGTACAATTTGGTTGGGGTAAGTTTTTTGACGGTAACGCACAAGAAAACGTGCAAGCAGGTTTCTGTCAAAAAAACTTAACGCAACCAAATTGTACTAGATAATCGGGAAAACGTCAGTGATTCGCGCTTGTTAAGTTGGAAACTAATTGTTGGCGGTCCTGGCTCCCCTGACACTATCTTACTTTTTGGTGTGAGAGACCTATATAACAACAGCCATGACGTACTAAAGTTGCCCCAACGAAAGCATTCTGATGCTTACGACACAGCCGAGTCCAAGGTGACAACTTAATTTTCTACTTCTATGATTCCTACCATCTAATCTAAACATTACAGTTAAGCATAATTTTAAACCTTCCGTTGGTTACCTGTAACGGTGGGTGTGGCCAAACCGCCTGTGCACTCGACTAAGCCGAACCATGCGTTTACGAATGTGTGAAAGAACGCCAGTCGCGTTAACTTGCAAGGTGTTGTCGTCACGGATTATGTAATAGTGAAGTGACGCGTGTGACAACTACCAACCTAAATCTAGTTGCATCCCATTCTCCTGCCTCAGGTATTGTAGTGATAATATCGCCTGCTCATTGTCAGACGTGATAGGGTCGCATTCCATTCACGGTTGGTGCAGTCAAGGCAGTGGACAATAACAATACAGCTATCGGGCAATCTCGAGTTGAATACCGTTGAAAAAGACCGTGTGGAGCGACCGTCTCTTTCCAGAATTTTAGGGGACACCTTGCTTCTTACGGCGTCGCCAGTATATATATGTTGATTTTCTTTCAATTGGCGCGGTTGAAAGGGGCAATAGACAAAGACCTGAGATCGGTATGTGAATACTTTCGTTGGGACTAGTATAGTGTGTATTTCTTGTTTCGTGTACCATATATGCTATATGTATATGTGAACAGTATAAAACAAATGAATAACAACCTACCGTAAATACTGCAGAAGATCCCCGCATGGAAGATACTCCATAAGCATACAAAACGGTGGCTTTATAGTGCAGCATCCCAGCATGGTGACAATGTTGGGATTACGTCCGACCTTTTTCAACATGGCGATTTCCGATAAGAATTCTTCTACCTCGTCTTCATTGGCTCGCTCTGCAATCAGGACCAGCAAGACATCGTGATAAGAACAGGGGTAGTTGTATTTCTATGTAACCATAAAAAGGAAACGATTGTTTAAGTCGGTAAGCAAGTAAGTAAGTAAGTAAGTAAGTAAGTAAGTAAGTAAGTAAGTAAGTAAGTAAGTAAGTAAGTAAGTAAGTAAGTAAGTAAGTAAGTAAGTAAGTAAGTAAGTAAAAAAGTAAGTAAGTAAGTAAGTAAGTAAGTAAGTAAGTAAGTAAGTAAGTAAGTAAGTAATTAAGTAAGTAAGTAAGTAAGAAAGTAAGTAAGTAAGTAAGTCAGTCAGTAACTAAGTAAGAAATTCAGCAAGCAAGCAAGCAAGCAAGCAAGCAAGCAACCAAGTACGTAAGTAAGCAAGCAAGTACCAAGTAAGCAAGCAAGTAAGCAACCAAGCAAGCAACCAAGTAAGCAAGTATGCAAACAAGTATACTAACGTTTCAGTTTCTTGACCGCAACGGTCATAAAACCGGGAACTCCGGCTATTGCTTCGGCCCTGGCGAGGAATACTCGGCCAAACGCTCCCTTTCCGATCTCTTTCCCCAACTCGAGACGATCGTAGCTAACTTCGTACATGTCCGCATCTCCTCGGGCTTTGGCGTCCTGTAACCAATCAGAACACAACGTCACAATACGGTTAGAGATTTTACATTTTTTTTAGAGCAGTTAAACTTTGCTCATATGTCTGTGGAGCCAATCATTCAGTTATACTTATTGTTATTGACAGTGTAAAGCCTGTCCGCTCATAGTAGAAACGAAACGTTTAGAGCTAATGACCGATGTTTGTCTAATAGACCGTGAAATAAGGTTTAAAGGGCCAACAGGTAGCGCGCTGTTGTCATTTCATTGCAAATCTTCTTCTTTCTAAGAGTGACATTCCTTTGACGTTCGTTATTGTGAAATTGGCAACCTTGTTTTTCTAGTAAATCTTGGTTTACAAGCAGATTATAATGCTTCAATTCACAAACATGGTACACTAGCTCTTAATGTTTCGTTTCAACTACGAGCGGACAGACTTTACCTACTCGAATTTTCATTAAAAAAGAGAAGAATGCTGAAAACAAGTAGTGGTCTCTTCCACCATTTAATTGTTATCTCGAAATTACTTCTGATTGCAAAGTTGTATACCTTTTATTTTATTGATAAAGCTAGTGAAACAATTGACTTTAAATATATATATACCTTATGTTCTCACGAGAAAGAGAAATATATAGAGAAAGAAAAAGAGAGAGAGAGAGGGATGGAGAGAGAGAGAGACCAATCTTTGTATCGACAGACTAAAACCTTCATTTAACGAAAGAGCTTCCAAAGAATTGTTCTAAAAAACAGTTAAGCGGTTAAAAAGGGTTGTTAAAGGAAACCCCAAAATTATTTAAAAAATTTGTATTGACTTAGTGTGTACTGATATCTTTTCATAGAATGGTTGCTATTGATATTGGTGATATCCCACAAACAAAAAATACCGATCCCTTTTGATCTCTCTTTCATTCAGCAAGTCTCATGTTTGTTTTATAGAACTCAAACGAATCCATTGAAAGTAAATGAACAACAAAACGTCGTGCTTTGCAAATATGCTTCAAGGTGAATGTGTATTAAAACCGTCCATAATAAATGTTTTTTTTATTATATCATGAGAATTCGCTTCCAAATATTGAAAAAGTGATTCTGATCCTGTCTTTATAGTTTTGTATCAGCTAAACAATGGATTTAAAAAAATTCTCAGTTTGTTATCGTTAAGAATTTTATTCTATTTATAACTTCATAATTAATTACTACAAAAAAAAAACATCGAAAAAATAATGTTTTAAAAAAACTTTTTTAACTCGTTGTGTAGCTGATACAAAACCAAAGACAGGAACAAAATCACTTTTTCAATATTTGGAACCGTTCTCGCGATACAGTAAAACACATTAATTGGGTGCGGTTTTAATACACTTTCCGGTCTAGGGTTGACTTTTCTCCGATATCGGCTCATGTTTCTCCAGAATATACCTTCAATTTGCGTCGTCCTCAACCGAGTCGATAAACTTGACAAATTGTCTTCCATACAACAAAACCAAACCCTCTACACAAAAGTTCAAAACCACCATAAAGCTTCAGTAGAAGCCAAAACTATTCGCGCACGCCAAACTTTCTAACAACAAATAATCGTGTCATTAAATTGAACCGAAATTTTGGGGAAAGTTCAGCGATGGGGCGTATGAACAAAGACCTCGCTAATGGCTGTAACATTCTGTTTCGAAAGTCTAAAGTAAGTATATAATTAGCAAAACATAGGCTATAGCCCTAGGACTTTGGTATAACGAGGTTTATTTTAAAGTTCTGAAAATCCCCAGAGAGGGGAATATTTTAAGTCTAAAATAAACAGTGTTGTTTCAAAACACAATGATAATATTGAGAAGAAGAAATAACTATTCATAGCCGAAATCATTATGCCGTTTATACACTTTCCTAAGATTTAAGAATTAAGGAAACCATAGTAACGCTAGCTCTTATACCTAAGATTCCTAGCCCAGCCAATGAGAGGCAACGTTTTATAAATCCGGCCAATGGTAGCGATCCTTAGTAAAGCAGTTGAGTGAGTAATACAGGGTAGAGACCCCACGCCATCGGTAGTTTAACTACCGCCTTTTACTGCCCGAAATACTTTAGTCGGGTAGTAGAAGTTCGCCAAGCGACGCGATGACGGAGCCTGATTGGTCGGCTACTTCGCCGAAGATATACGAAGACAGCCGAAAACTCCATCATCGCGTCGCTTGGCGAACTTCTACTAACCGACTGAAGTATGTTGGGCAGTAAAAGGCGGTAGACAAACTACCGATTGCGTTGGGACTCTACCCTATATTACTCACTCACTGGTTAAACAGTTATGAGAATTAGGGCTGGTCTTACAATCTCCTAATAAGAAAGTTTTTTGTAGCAATTAAGCTATTTGGAGGATTTCAATGGTTTTGATTGGTGGTTGCCATGGAGAAAACATGCTATTCGACGAATAAGTAGTTATTGGGACATTGTAATACTGGGGCTTAAAAGAAAGTGTGAAAACCGACCTTAAAAGATATCCAATAATGTTCCTGTGGACATGATAGCATTTGAACGCGTCACATAAGCAACGAAATAAATAGAATAAGCAACGAAGCACTCAATAAATTCAAAGTGGTTCTGAATAGGCCTTGTTGATTCTGGCATTTGTCCGCCGGTGTTCGCACTGTCCAATCACTCATACAAATGTTTCGTATTTGAAATATCGATCTTTGTTTGGTTATCGCTCACTCGTCGGTGGTGTTCGAAGCCTACAGGGTTGGTATAGTCACTTTAAATTAAAGTCCCCCACTGGAAATCAGTTAAGTTACTGAGTAGGTAGACTCTAAATGTGAATTTGTTTATTTATTTATTGAAGCGTTTTCCTTTAGACTGTTATTATTTTGAAAATCATTTTCTGCCTTTCTGTTCACCTACCTCAATCTCCTTCTCGACATAGATAACGTTCCTCTCCTGCATTGAGGGGTATCCTGAACTCCTAAACGATCGGCGTCCATGCCCGTCATAGCTGACGGCTTTGTACACCCCTTGCCACGTGGGTATTGGCTGAAGCTCCGCGCTTCGGAACTTGTTGCGTATCCAGCCGCTACAACGTTGCCAGATTACGGCGAAGCTCAGACAGAAGATCAGGACGAACGAGAGACTTGGCAACAGCGACATGAGCCACGGGTGCTGTAAAGAAGACATGAATGACGTTGGGGAGAAGATAACAAATTGCTCAATAAAAAGGACTGGTGAATGGTAATATAAAAGCACCTTGTTGGACTGTACATTGTTCGTTGTCTAGATTAAAACCGAAACGCAATATTTTGAGTACTGTTAAGCACTCTTCAACGAGCTAAAACCGACTAGCTTCGATTTGAATCAAATCAGCTGACACTTCAACCACCGCCGACACGATTAAATCTGACAACGAAGCCCTAAAACCAACGTTGTCCGATGTAATCGTGGTGGTGGTTGAAGTGTCAGCTGATTTGATTCAAATCGAGGTTAGTTGAATTTAGCCCGTGGATCAGAGCTGATCAGTACTTGAAATATTGCGTTGACAATTGGAACAATGTACAGTCCAACAAGTTGTTTTTATAACAAATGGCTCGTTTACACAAAGCTCGAGGCAGAGCGCGCCACTACACTACTGCACTCTCGAGCAAAAAAAGCACATACAAAACAGTCAGGATAATTCAAAAGCAATTTTTTATTGCTGCTATTTGGTACTCCTAGACCATTTCGAAAACAATCAATGACCCTTTGTATGAGTCTCACTCTCATCACGGTCCAATACAAATCTTTTTTATACACTGACTGACCGCTATAAGCGGTCATTACACCTACAAGAGTAGGGCAGTATAGTACGGCAGCGAAGTGAGTGAGAGAAAGTGGCAGTGAATACCAATTGGGGTGGCCATTATTAATGGCGAATGCAGCGAGCGCTTCTATTTTATATTTTTGCCACAAATTGTGTTTGTGTCTCGCGATAGCGGTCGAAAGATTTCCATCAAATTGAAATTATTAAAAAAATATAAAAAACAAATTGTATTTATTATTTATTTTTGAAATTTCGACCTGTATATTGCATAAGATAACAGCATATACACTACGGGTCTCGTACATACAATATGTTCATTTAATTCTTTAAAACTACACGTAAAAATATGAAATAATAAATAAAACACAAAACTATACAGAAAAGGTTCGACTAGGACGGAAAACAAGACAACGGACAGACAAACATACTCTACTCACCCCTGCAAATTCCTTGTCCTCTGTTTTAGGCGGAACTATAACAAGAGTAAGAAGTAAAAATAATTAATAAATCTTTCAGCGATTAAATAATTTGAGTTATTTTTTTAATTTACGACGATTTCTCATAACTTTTTTGTCATTAAAAATTCATCTAGTTACAGCTCAATTATATTAAGTACATTAGATCTACTAATGGAAAAAACGTTTAGTTGAAATTGCAATACCTCTAAAAATTGAGTTGAAGCTAAATTAAAAAATATTTTTTCCTCTCGAGACTGAAAATTTTTTCAAGAGTAATCGTGATAATGATGTAGTCTCAATTTGTAAAGGTTTAATCACGTTAAAATTCAATTTCAGTTGTAATATTAAATAACGCAATGGAAGCAATACTTTAAAAGCTACTGAAACAACACACAAACTTACTTCTACTGAAACTTACAAACTGAAACTTACTAACTGAATGACGTCAGGTTAAATACATCGCCTCTTAGTCAACCGACCTGATAGGTTTTGTTTTAATTACAAAATATTGTTTTAAATAATATAATATTAATTTCAATGTACTAAAGTATATCCACAAAATAAAGATAGAATACATAAACGTGCGGAATTTCTTTCAATAAAAAAATAATAAAGTAAAAAATGTCTTAATCAAAACGTAAACTGACACGTTAACAGTCAGTGTGATTAGCTGAGAATATTAAAATGAGAAAGTTTGAGAGTATGAGTAAGAGTTCTAGAGAATACGAGAATGTCATAAAATGTTGAACTCAGAGCGTCTAGGGGGGGGGGGGGGGGAAGGAGGGGTTAACCACCTCTCCCCCCACAAAAAAAAATACATCGATTTTGATATTTTAATGATTATAAATGTTATGATGTTATGTTAGGGACAACAACAAGTCTGTATATCGCATATTATATTTCAACTAAAATAAATATATCATTCAGTTCTAACGTCGCATATGAACTATTGTAAACAGTAACGTAATATTAATGCTTCGAGTTCTTTTCTCAGACTCTAAAAAGGACAAAAGCAAAAACATTCGCCTTCGACAAGAAAGACTTCGGCGGCGGGGGCTGCTCTGCCCCAGACCCCCTGTTGTTCCCCCTGTGAATCTCCCCCCCCCCCTCCCTTAATAATTCCTAGTTACGCAGCGAGTTGAAACACTTAGGGCCCGTTTTACAATCTCATAATAGGAAAGTTATTTGTAGCAATTAAGATATAGTGGATTTCAAGAGTTTTGATTAGTCGTTGCCATGGAGACAAAAAGGTATTCGACGAATAAGTAGTTATTGGGACATTGTAAGACTGGACCTTATCGTAATTAATCGTCACCCATCTTTAAAATCAGTAGGCCATAGGGAACCTGCAATTGACGTCACATGCGGACTACAACAATGGAACAAATGAATTGAACTGATGGACAAACAATCAGCTGTCAAAATATTAAAATTGCAACCATTGAAATAAAAACAAGTGTAGCAATAGTAACTGCTCGCCATTTAAAACTTTTTATGATGGACAATGACCAAGTGCAAGTTTTGTGTGTGTCTTTGTTTGTTTTTTGTTTTGTTTTCCAAAATCAGAAGAAATTATTTTTTGACAGCTTGTTGTTTGTCCATCGACTCAATTCGTTTGTTTTATTGTTGTCTTTTAGTGTTGCTAGTGCCCTATTTAGGTGGTTTGCACAGGCAACTGTCGAGTAGGCTAAATGATTTGTTGCTATGGAAAATGCTATTTTCCATAAGAAGAGTAAACTCCATAGCAACCAATTACAAATCCTGTATATTGACTCTGCATTCAGCCGTGAGAGCGCCTGTTTCAAGGCAATCACTGAAGTTTGAAAACAAGGAAAACTCTTGACTGTAGCAGGGAAAAACCTGCACGCGTTGAACGAACCAGTGAAATACGTTTTATTACAAGACCTATAGGCTAACAGCCTCATGCACAAAGCCACTTGCGGAAGCCACTGTTGACTTGCGTCCGGAAATTAATTAAACCGGATGCTTAAAAGGATTTGCCAGCGCAAATACGTGCGGCACCTCTGGAAATTTGCGGCTCAATCGACTATCCCGCAAATTAGTAAAAATTCACCCGGATTTCCGCATGTTTATTTGCACAAGCAAGACCGCCATTTTTGATTAACGGTAAGTTTGCATCGGTAAATGTTTGTGCATGAGGCTGCTAATCAATACGTATTTTTTTTTTTTTTTTTTTTTTTTTTTTTTTTTTTTTATTTATGACTCCAAGAACCCACAAAGCCAAGACTTGGCTTAACTGTGGTACATAATAAAAAAATATTATACATAGTGACAGAACAGAACAGAAAACGGAACATGTATTTACAATAACAAAATAATGTATAGAACTAAATACTTGAAACTACTAAGAAAGTGAACTTTACAAAAATCAATACAAATGCAGAATTAACTTGTTTACAGTAATTAAAATATAAACGGAACATTCACAGTAAAAAGGTGTCAGAAAGTAGATGTGTTTTTAGTTCAGATTTAATTTTAGAAATAGACCCTCTATAATAACAGAAACGTACGCATGGGCCTGGAATCACAAAGATGCCTAACTGTCCAAAGTAAGGCAAATCCTACTCAAGATAAATCATCTCTGGGTATTACTACACATTCATAAATACAATATAATTTGTTAAATTGTTTATATTTTATATATATATATATATATATATATATATATATATATATATATATATATATATGTGACAGAGGGTTTTGGGGTATTAGTCCACGTTTTGTGAGGAGTTTGTCTACGAAAACTTACGTCCCAACATATATATGTTGTTGTATGTATATGTATTTGTCTATTATAATTAAATTCACTTTTAAACACAAAATAAGCATTTTATTTTATTCACGGCATATCCATTGTTTTGCACCCAAGGGTAAAACTAAGGAAGACCCTGGGATGTTTAGTTCACCCCCCTCCTCCCTCCCACACCCCCACCCACGAAGTGGGGGGCTGAGGGGTAAACTAAACATCCCAGGGTCTTCCTCAGCATTGCCCTGGGTCCTCCTCAGGATAACCCTTGGTCTTCCTCACTACTACCCACAGTCTTCCTCAGCATTGCCCTGGGTCCTCCTCAGGATTACCCTTGGTCTTCCTCACTACTACCCACAGTGTACCTGTCACCTGCCTGTCGGGAACTATTTCCTTTAAGGGCAGTCCTGGGGAGGACCCTGGGTTATACATCCTGTGATCTGCTCTAAGCGCCTCACTCCCATGTTATAAGTATATGAGAAAAAGGTACTCCTGAGAAGTACCTCTCATCCCGTAAGGGTAGTCCTCAGGATAACCTCAGGAGCGAAAAATGTTTGTAGGGTTAAGGCACCTTTGTGAATCTGGGCCCCTCTGGTATTCTGATTGCTCGCTTTAGATTCAAAATGCCACTAAATTGTTATTTGCATGAAAATTACAAATCAGGAGCATGTTTGCATGAAGAAAACAAGACCCTCCCGGAAAAAAAAAAAAATAAAAAATAAATTAATTCTTATTTAGAGTCTACCCACTCAGTAACAAGACAGATTTTCAGCGGGGGATTTTAATTTAAAGTGAGTAAACCAACCCTGTAGGCTCCGAACACCATCGACGAGTGAGCAATAACCAATCAAAGATGAATTTGTCAAATATGACACACAAAAATCAGTGATTGGACAGTGCGAACACCTGCAGAAAAATGCCAGAATCAACAAGGTCGATTCAGAACAACTTTGAATTTATCGAGTGTTTCGTTGCTAGGACGGCTCCAAAGTCACCGTTTACTTATTCCTAAGACTAGAATTGATGGAATTGAAATAAATTAGAAGTTAAAACACTTCTGCCTGAAGCGGGATTCGAATCCGGGACCTTCTGCATTGGTAGCAGGGATGCTAACCACTGGGCAAACGATCCACTTAGACCAACGAGCCACCTTAATCCTATATTTATATTAATTAATATTAATATTAATTATCTGGGTATTACTACACATTCACAAATACAATTAGTAAAATTGTTATTATTGTATATATATTGTATCTTTACGAGTTGCAGAATGACATATGCATATTAATATTAATATTAATTGATATAATATTAACGGTTCGTCATAATACCACGCCTTACGGTAATAACTAATAGATACAATAGCTACAATACATAGATACAATAATACAAACCTTTGAACACGAACTCGTCGAATGGTCCGTAACAACCTCTGGTATCGAAAACGGAGACCTTCACTTTGTAGGACAGGTCATGTTGAAGTTTAGCTAGAATCTGTTTGCTGTACTTTGAGTTATTCTCGTGGAATTGAGGGACATATCGGACAGTGTCCCTTATCCAAGACATATTGTAGATGTGGTGCGTCGTGGGAGTTGGTCTTATACTCCGCATCAACTGATTTCCCAACCTGGAGCAAACGGTATAACCAATCAGAAAAATACACTTTTTATTTGTAAAAATGGAAATAGTCTTGCAGAGGTGACGAAATTTCTTATTTAAAGTTTTAATAATACGGTGTAATTTTTTGTGTGTGATAATGTATGAAACATGTGATAGTAGCGGGAAGCTAAATAAAATGGATGAATTGAATTGAATTGATTTTATTTATTTAGTGTCTATCCTATTCAGTTGTAAAAACTGATTTGCAAATGAGGACAATAAATAGAACTTGGCTAGGCAAACAATTAATAATAATGAAATCATAAATAGCAATAATAACAAAACCAAACAAATTACTGTACTATCAAAAAAATCAAAAACAGTAAACATGAATTGAGAAAGTAAATAAAATGGAATCAAATAAAGATGCATTATATTACATAATAAAAATAAAAATAAAGTAGGCCTTTATAACTTACGTATGAAGGAAAAAATAAAAAAAAAATAAAAAAGACGAAAGAAAAAATTTAAAATTTTCTTTTGAAAATTTGATATTACCTCATTTTAGTTCCATTCTTTGTAAGTGTATTTGTATGGATATTTGGGAAAATGAAATTTGTTCTGGTTACTTTAAGTTTGCCATATTATACAAAATGAAATATCAACGGTATTTATACTCACTCAATGACGAACTTGCTGGCGTTTGTCGCGTTTGGATTGGACGGCGGGAAGGTGAAGGCGACGTAGACCTTGTCCAAGGAGGTCGACGGTATAACTGAGACGATCTTCGGCCGTGGGTGGTAGTGAGCTCGGCGACAGCTGCAGGACGAGTCTAGACACTCTGAAACATTTAATATAATGTATAAATATATTAAATATAAATATAAATATAAATTTGTATATGTTTTATTTCATTAAATATATACTGTCAGAAAATTAATTCGACAAGAGTAATAGCAAAAATGTTCGTATTCGGTCAGTAAAAATAACATGGCATTCTCAATTTGGTCATGTCTACTAACTCTTTAACAACTATTAAATTTAAACAACTCTTAAAATTCATACGTTGGGCTAATTTTACAGTATGTTGTGTGTGTGCCTGTAGGTATGGGTTTGGTGGATAAGATAAGATAAGAGATTGTGTTGATTTAGCTTCACCAGCTATTATTGTCAAACATACATACATACACACACTACTATCATAATATTACTATCAATTAAATATACATATACTTACAAATTATTTTTACTATCAAATATTATTTCTAATTGTACAATTGACGTTCAAATGCATATGTTATAGCTCCTTATTTAAATTTTGACAAGTGTTTGTATTTTGAATATTTTTTATATGTCTGGGCAAATGGTCAAACATTCTGAATCCAGCATAAAATATGAATTTTTGTGTTGCAGCTTTATTTCAATATTTCACATTGAAATTATTATTATTTGGATGGAAGTATGAGTGAGTCGCAAAAGATAATTAAATCTTCCTGGAAATGTTATATTACCCTCTTTACCTCCCACACAAACCTACCCACTTGCCTCGTGCGTCTTCCAAACTACCTAGATAATTGGCAAATGTTTCGGCGAAGACTCTGAAAATATAAATAAACTATGCAATTTTGAGCCATTCTAGCAAGCAATCAAATCTTAACTACCCACTACACTGGCATATTCGCCTACACACGAAAATCAAGAGAGTGAAGTTTCCTTCAGTGGATATAGTTGGTACAGCGTAAGAATTCTCATGCTTGCGACTTCCAATGGTACCAACTTAATCGTCTACTTTTCTAGTTCCTTCTAATTAAAACAGTTCGTTTTGGGATAATTATCGACCTTCCGTTGGTTACCTGGAACGGTGGGCGTGATTAATAAGGCTTGTGCACTCGACTCAGCGAAATAAAGCATTTACGAACGTGTGAAAGAACGCCGTAAATCTGTCGACTGTTGAATTTGAGCGGATGAAAGAGGCAGAGATAAGGATCTGAGAGTAATAGTTAATTCAACAAAAAGACAACGGGCTTGACTAATATGCCTGGCTTAAGGACCCTACTACTAAGCGGAAGTCTATATATTTGGGAATGTGTGAAAGGACGCCAGGAGAAATAAGAATCGTAGAGAAGGCGGGGATGTCTGATGGATGTCCGGTGGATGTCCGATGTATGTTGGATGTCCGGTAGTTATCCGATGGATGTCCGGTAGATGACCGGTGGATGTCCGATATATGTATGTTGGATGTCCGGTAGTTGTCCGATGGATGTCCGGTAGATGACCGGTGGATGTCCGATAGATGTATGTTGGATGTTCGGTAGTTGTCCGATGGATGTCCGGTAGATGACCGGTGGATGTCCGATAGATGTATGTTGGATGTCCGGTAGTTGTCCGATGGATGTCCGATGGATGTCCGGTAGATGACCGGTGGATTTCCGATAGATGTCCGGTAGATCTCCGGTGGATGTCCGATGGATGTCCGTTGGATGTCCGATGGATATCTGGTGAATGTCCGGTGGATGTCTGATGGATGTCCGGTGGATGTACGATGAATGTCCGGTGGATGTCCGGTGGATATCCGGTGGATGTCCGATAGATGTCCGATGAATATCCGGTGGATGTCCGATAGATGTCCGGTGGTTGTCCGGTGGATGTCCGCTGGATGTCCGATAGATGTCCGGTGGTTGTCCAGTGGTTGTTCGATGGATGTCCGATGGATGTCCGGTGGATGTCCGATAGATGTCCGGTGGTTGTCCAGTGGTTGTTCGATGAATGTCCGATGGATGTCCGGTGGATGTCCGATAGATGTCCGGTGGTTGTCCAGTGGTTGTTCGATGGATGTCCGATGGATGTCCGGTGGATGTCCGATGGATGTCTGGTGGATGGAACGAGATAGGATCTGAATGCGAGCTCGAAGGGGATACTTGTAGATGGGTAGGTTTTTAATTAAATTGGCTTCACGTAAAAGGTGAAGGTGGCAGACACAACATCAAGAAACCTTTTCCAATTAGAAACAAAACAACACGTAATAACTCCCACATGGAATAACTCCCACATTGAATAACTCCCACGCGGAGTAACTCCAACACAGAATATCTTCTTAATTGGTTGGTTATCGCTCACTCGTCGATGGTGTTCGGAGCCTACAGGGTTGGCTAAGACGCTTTTAATTAAAGTACCACACTGAAAATCAGTCATGCGATTGAGTGGGTAGACTCTAAATTAAATTGTATCAATTTCCTGTATTTAATTAAAACAATAACACGTTTCGAAGAAGATTATATAGTCTCGTCGCGTTAACTTGCTAGGCCTGGAGTGGTCATAAAATGACGCGTGTGACAACTACCAACCTAAATCTAGTTGCAACACGTTCTCATGCCTCCGGTATTGTAGTGATACAATCAGCGCGTCTGTTGGCAGGCGTTAATTGTCAAGAAACACTCCAAGCACGGCAAGTCCACACCACACAGAGGACATTGAGGATGTTTGCTCACCTACTTACCGGAACACGTCGAATTTGGTCTGTAAAAAGTTCTTTAAAGTGTTGCAATTCATAATATGTCATCCTGTAGAGAATTAAGTGCTCTTTCTTATGTATGTTTTTTTTGTTCCAATCAATATTCCCGTTTTTCACGAGTTCTTAATTATCTTTTGTAAAACGTGATGTTGCTGGACATCTGTCACACTTAATTAAGGACATCTTCAAAACGGAAATATTTATTGGAATAAAAAACTACAACTAAAAAAAAAATAGCATTCTCTATAAAATTATATATTTTGATTTATATTTGGAAAAATTAAAAAACATTTTAAAGTAGTTTTAAAAGACCAAAATTGGGTTTTCCGCACGCTGAACTTTGTCCGAGGCAAAGCTGAGAACGCCGCAGGGTCTTTTTTCACTGCATTTATAAGTTGTTTGTACGCCCCGAGTGCGACCGCAGATTCCTTGAATTTGTTGGGTCCGAACCGTCAAAAAGTAATCAAACATAATCGTTTGTTTGTTGTGTGGACGCGCCTATTATTTGACTAGATGTTGTGTTTGCAAGAAATGTGCGCATGGTTGAACTTCTGTTATGGTTTCCGGTAATGAAATCAAAATTTCGTCTTATGTTTGTGCTAGCCTGGTAGTGGGGTGTACATCATTTGTAAAATGCCAAGTTCGACGAAAGATCGACTGATTTTCTTGTTCTTAAGGCCCGGTATTTCAATGTCCAGTTAAAATCTACTTTTCAGTTAAATTGTTTTCACCATGACAACGGCCAATAGAAATACACCAAACTTGGCTTACCTGACAGTTTAATTTACTTGACACTTTAACTGGACATTGAAATACCGGCCCTAAGCCACGGAGCCACTGTAGGTAAATATACAGCGTTAACATGCGGGTTCCGGAAATGCTGTGGTCGATTCCGTTGATATAAATCGCATAGAGTCTTGGATTCCTGTAGTCTCAATTTAGCGAACCGTTTAATCTCACTCTTAACCGATACTGACAGTCGTGAGGGAAAAAGTGCGAACCGACGCGACGTTAAAAAGATTGTCACGTGAGGTAGAAATAATCCTCTTACGAGGGTTTTTTTTTTTAAACTAAAGTGGGTCCGTGGTTTAGTTGAGAACAAGAAATCATTCGATCTTTCGTCCATCTTGGCATTTCGCAAATGATGTACACCCCCTACTACCGTTGAGTGAGTAATATACGGTAGAGGCCCCACGCAATCGGCAGTTTGTCTACCGCCTAACAACAAACTTTAGTCGGGTAGTAGAAGTTCGCCAAGCGACGCGATGACGGAGCCTGATTGGTCGGCTACTTCACCGAAGATATACGAAGACAGCCGAAAACTCCGTCATCGCGTTGCTTGGCGAACTTCTACTACCCGACTAAGTACGTTGGGCAGCATAAAGTGGTAGACAAACTGCCGGTTGCGTTGCGATTCTACCCTATATTACTCACTCAACGCTACCACCTAACTTGCACAAACATGAGACGAAATCCCCGAATTCATTACCGGAAGCCATAACAGAAGTTCAACTATGCGCACATTTATTGGAAACACAACATTTGGTCAAATAAAAGGCGTCCACACAACAAACAAACGATTATATTTGAATACGTTTTGACAGTTCGGACCCAACAACTTCAAGAAATCTGCGGTCGCACTCTGACTCTACAAACAAATTATTATAGATGCAGTGAAACAAATGCCCGGCGGCGTTCTCAACTTTGCCTCGGACAAAGTTTTAACTCGGTAAACAGAATTCTTGTGGCCCAAATCGGTTTCAACCTAATTTATCCAATTTGTGACAAAAGGTAAAATGTTTATAAATGTATTTTTTTTAAACTTCGTTTCAATGACAAAAACTTAGTATTTCACTCATGCTTTGCAATGCACGTTGTTTACGTCATTGAGCCCGTCACACACTTTGTTTTTGTCATAGAAACGAAATTAAAAAAAAAACTTTGTTATAAAAATACGACCTTTTACACGAATTTGAAAAATTAGGTTGAAACCGATGGTTGGGAGGATGGTTTCATCTCTACTCACCAGGTATCGTGACGAGTGCTGCTACGTCACTAACCCCGTCGTGCGGGGGGGGAGAGGAGGGGGGGGGGGGGTGGTTTCATCTCTACTCACCAGGTATCGTGACGAGTGCTGCTACGTCACTAACCCCGTCGTGCGGGGGGGGGGGGGAGGAGAGGAGGGGGGGGGGGGGGGGGTGGTTTCATCTCTACTCACCAGGTATCGTGACGACAGCTGCTACATCACTAACCCCGTCATGCGGGTTAGACTCTAGTACAACGTTGTAGCTACACTCGTGTCTGATAATCATGTCTTCTCCCTCGATGTGTATGAAGGGATCCAGACGTTGTGGTATCACGATATTAGTTGTGTTCTGAAAACACAAACACAAACACATCCCCTCAGAGAAGTATCTTCAAGTTGTGTTCTGCAAACACAAACACATTGCATTCCCTCATAGAAGTTTCTAGAAGTTGTGTTCTGCAAACACAAACACATTGCATTCCCTCATAGAAGTTTCTAGAAGTTGTGTTCTGCAAACACAAACATATTGCATTCCCTCATAGAAGTTTCTAGAAGTTGTGTTCTGCAAACACAAACGCATTGCATTACCTCAGAGAAGCATCTAGAAGTTGTGTTCTGCAGAACACAAACACATTGCATTCCCTCAGAGAAGTATCTAGAAGTTGTGTTCTGCAAAATACAAACACAACGCATTCCCTCAGAGAAGTATCTAGAAGTTGTGTTCTGCAAAACACAAACACAATGCATTCCCTCAGAGAAGTATCTAGAAGTTGTGTTCTGCAAACACAAACACATTGCATTCCCTCAGAGAAGTATCTAGAAGTTGTGTTCTGCAAAACACAAACACATTGCATTCCCTCATAGAAGTATCTAGAAGTTGTGTTCTGCAAACACAAACACATTGCATTCCCTCAGAGAAGTATCTAGAAGTTGTGGTATCACGATATTCGTTGTTTCTGCAAAACACAAACACATTGCATTCCCTCAGAGGAATATCTAGGTAAGAAACTAGGCTACCCATCCGTATGAAAAATAACGATCTACGAATGTGGAAGAATCCCAAGAAAAGAAAAAGTAGAATATTTTGCGCGCTCGCTCGACAATTTTTATCCTTGCAGGTTGTGTTGGTTTGTTCCTGTTTCCAATGCAGAAGGTTCAGGGTTCTTATTCCGGTTCGGGCTACGTTTTGTGAAACGTTTTTACTTGACTTTAGTCTTATGATGATCTATGATGCTATGGTTAACACCGTTATAGCAACATGCATATAATAATATTTTATATAAATTTAATATGTCCCACTTGAAATGAGTTAATCGTTACTGAGTGGGTAGATGATAAATACACATGTATTTATTTATTTAATGATCTATAAATGTAAAAAAAGATCTTATCACATGAAAAAATAAAAATTTTAATGGTTTTGCATATTTTGGACTGTTGCTCAAAAATGCTACTTACGTGGGAAGTGATTTGTCATTCCAGAATAACAAGACAAAAAATTACAAGACAACAACAAAAAAAATCACTGGCGAATATTTCTAGAATTTACTAAATGAGCATAATTTATAGTTTGAAAAGTAAAGATAAGTAATGAAAAATCACAAATTACCACATATATACCAACTTTATTTAAAAAAAAAAACTGGTGGAATTTCAAAGAACCAAGTATTTCTGTGTTCTACCGTGACAACGTCAAAGTTTGATCACAAATGTGGCCCTGAATATTCCATCAATATTCCTATCCTACCGTAATATTCCTATGAATATTCCATTATGTTGACGCTGGATTAAGCAGGCCTTAATAATAATAAACGAAACCCCCATTGTGTTATGTACTTCACCCCACACTTCACATTGTGTACTTCTATGCAGATACAAAGGTACTTCTCACAGACACAAAGGTACTTCTCTCAGACACAAAGGTACTTCTGACAGACACAAAGGTACTTCTATTGTACGTATGTTGAAAGGGAGTTATTTGTTTAATTAAATTCCGCATTAATGTCGACGAGGGTAAAGTCAGAGCACTCCATTATTTTACTTTGCACAGTGGGATTAGTTACTAGTTGAGTATGATTGTGTTTAGTGGAATGTTATAATCAAATGCTTATGTTTCAGAACAAAGTTGTCTAAGCTTCTATCAAATCACTCGACGCATTTTGAGTACCTATATATTATTACATTGTTAATTTGTTTCAGAGCGTTCCGCAGTAATTTTGATGTTTGTTGTCAATTAATTACGGTACTGTATTTGGTCGTAATTTGATACGGTTATAACAAGTATTTGTCAACTGCTACAAACATCTCATATCTATGTATGAGTGTAAGTATATATATGAAAAACCTACCAGTGGTTTCTTTTTTTTTGACTTTTTTCCCCAACACACTATACATGTTGTTTTTTTCACAACCTTTATGTTACCTTTAAATATTATCAATTTATGTTGGGAAAGTTAAGAGTTGTTATACTCAGGAATTTATGTCTATATTGAAGTGTTGTTACAATTTGATTTATCTATATGTTCAATAAAGTATTATTATAAACGAAAAAAAATGTTGAAAACCTGTTTAAAATGATAAACTCATTTTTTAATAATGCTAATAAATTTTGTTTGCTTGAAACGTTCGTGAGTGTGTGTTAATATCGTATTAACGTATTTAATCCAGACGTAATTAATTTTGCAAATATTTGTTTTCTTTATCTGTTGACCCAGATAATATCTGTCTTGTGTATCTTTCAACAATTTCGATTTCAAAAGTTGTTACGAACAGAAAACCTGTTACTCGCAAGTTCTGGGGCAGTACAGAAGTATGAAGGGTGTCTAAAAACTCACCACGGGGACGTGCCGGTAGTACCGGTCAGGGGTGGCCAAATAGGTGGACTGGCAGTACGAGTTGGTACCGTTCATAGCAAACACGTGAAGATTGTAGCTCTCCGGTTGTCTTTTTACATCTGCAACAAAAACAACAAGTTTCGGTACAAAGCCAGGAAGTATTGGTACAAAACTAGAAGTGTTATTACAAAAATTAGGAATTGTTGTTTCAAAACTAGGAAATATTGGTATAAAATTAGGAATTGTTGGTTCAAAACTAGGAAATATTGGTATAAAATTAGTAATTGTTGGTTCAAAACTAGGACATATTGATATAAAATTAGGAAGTGATGGTACAAAACTAGGGAGGGTCGGTAAAAAGACAGGATGTTTATGCAAACATCTAGGCAGTATCGGTACAAAACAAGAAGAGATTGTACAAAACCAAGAAAATATCTCGAATCTAAGCAAAAAGTATCGTTGGAAACGTTACAGTGAAAAAGAACACAAACCCTGGACATTATCAGTACAAATCACAACATAAAACCAAAAAATGTAAGTACAAACAAATATGTTCAGTAATAACATAAGATTTTTCAGTAAAAAAAAAAAAAAAATAGTAAAAACCAAAGCACCGAACTGAAAAGTGTTAGTAGAAAGTAGAAGAAAAAGTCAAAGTCTAAAAAGAAAGTAGAGAGCAGTAATAGAGTAGTCTTCAAACACCCCAAGTACGATGTCTGTAATTGATAACTTTTAAATTCAAATTTTGTTCTCAAAGCGCTTTTACGCAATATCCAATTATTGAATTCAGGGGTTTTCTCTTTTGTTCTGAGATAATTCCTAAACGCCTCGATAAAAATCGAGGTACTTGTAAGTACTGCCCAAAGCTTAACTTAATTAACTCAACTTCGAAATAACTTATACATATCTGTTATAGACAATCGTTAATTGGTTCAATTCAACTCGAATTCTAGTTCAATTATAATTCGTAAGCCAATTATGAAATGCCACTTAGATTTTCGGTTCGGATATGACTAATTAAGAAACCAGAAACTGGATTAAATTATTGTGAATTTTTTTAATTAATCTGTTCTTTTAGGGCCAATATTTTTTTTTAAAGAACAGCATTTATTAATTAGAATTCATTATGAAAAGTCCGTTTTATTGTTTTAAGTTTGATAAGAAGCTTCATAACTTATTGAAGTAATAATTAAACGAATTTGGAAAACAGATTTTTTTAAATTGGTACGAGAAAGTTAATGAGATGTTTGTAAAGATTCTTAAAAATGAAAGGGCAAAACGGCATGGACATTTTCAATAAGGGCTGTGTATTTCAAATGAACTATCAGCCAAATAATCCATAACAAATGAACCTAATTGCGTTTTCCAATGGCCGAACTGGACCACACTGAGTGCGTCTTTAACAATGAGGATAACAATACACAAAAATACAATAACAGATTGCAGTTTTTACGGCTCGTTGGTCAAGTATGTTTAGTTCTGTTTCCAAAGCAGAATACCAGGGGGCCGGATTCACAAGAGGTCTTAACTTAGGACAGGTCCTAAGTCCTGCTGTACCGTATGTACTATTATAAATCCATGGTAGGCCTACTACACAGTCCAATTGATAGCTACTTTCGTGGAAATCACAGTGAACTTAAAATATTGCAAGGCGGTGTTAGTGTTTTGTTTTCTAATACCTTTACATTCTAAAACCAGAGAAACGTGTTAGTCAAGTTAAGGAAACGATATTTATTTATGTTCACACTTCGAAGTCATAGACGTATTGTCATCATCTTTGAAGAAAGATAAGACCACCTCAGACAGGGCCTAAATTCTTGTCTCAAGTGTTTGTTATTTACTAGGGTTTCTTAGCGACGTCGTGTCGAGGCTATGTGGAGGTCCGTATCAGCCAATGGCGTAGTGGTCCTAAAATTAGGCCAGGCCTAAGTTAAGACCTCTTGTGAATCCGGCCCCTGGGCCCTGGGCTTAATTGCCGATCCTGGTTTGTGGTTTTGACTTAAGACTTTCATTTCAGTTACCGAAAATAATAGACGAGTATATTAGAATTCTCGAGGCGAATTTTCAAATATTTTCCCTTGAGCTTGAAATTCCATCATACATTCTTCGTAGAAACAAACAATTACTTTGCAATCAACTACTGCGGTTCACGAATTAGTTTCATTCGAGTCAATTAATTTACTGCAGAGTTATGTGTGTTATTAGTTTTCTTGTTATTATGTTGGTATTATATGAAGAACTGGAATTTGTTAGGTTTGTTTTGTACTGGAAAAATGTCCAATTAAACTAGATTAGAAACTTATTGAGCCTAACTCAACCCAATATGAGACTGTATCTACAGTTTGTTGATTTCGATGTTGTTTAAGCTGTTTGTTCACCTATCTTGCAGATCACCCGATTGCAGTCTGTAAAAATTTCTTTAAAACACGTTTAAATTGCCCGAAAAGAAAATCTGAATACGGACGTGTCCGAATTTAGAAGAATGCATACTTGTATACTTGTACTTGTACTTGTCAACTTCACTCGCTACCTCGCGCGCTCGTATACTTGAATTTCGGACATTTCCGTCCATGCGTGATCTCTGACGTGTAAAGAAGTAACTAGCAAGTAGCCGCCTTCTTGATTGCCACGAACTCCGATTTAGCAGGCGGTGAATCAGCTGATTCAGTTCAGTGACACTTGTTGAAAGTAAACAAACTAGCCATGGAGGTGGAAATGTATTTATTGTTTATGATGAAAGAAACTGTATATTCAAAACGACAGACGTAGAAGAACGTTATGGCGAAAAATAATTATGATAATGCGTAAAAGATTACGTGATTAAGTAGGTCTAAGGGTATTGTGGAACAAGATGTTATTTAAAAGTGAGGTTACAGTGCGTTGTTTGGGGCCGCCATGACTGTTCAAGTACGCAAGTTGAGTGCGCGAGCACGAATGATCTGTGTTCTCGCAGTCTCGCCATCGTCTACTTGTAAACTTCTAATTCAGACACTTGAAATGACGTCACTTCCGTACTTTTCACAAGGTCAAGTCCGAACTTGGTAAGAAGTATGCATTTTTCGATGAATTCAGACACGTCCTATGTCATCCTAAAGAGCATTTGATGCTTTTTCTTATGAGTGGTCTTATATTCCAATAAATATTTTTGCAGATGTTCTTAATTAGGCGTGAAAGATGTCATGCAAGCAACATCACATTACAATAGGTAATTAAGAACATCTGAAAAACGAAAATTTTGATCGGAACAGTCATGGCTACAAGTACTGATTTATTATTAGATCTAGCCAAACAATAAGAGGGTTAGTGCAGGAAAGTATTAGATTAGTCCGTACAACCCTTGACTAATTTATGTGAACTTGTGTAAAAAATTTCACGAGAAATAGTCCACTAGAAAATTATTTTACACAACTGAATTTGTGATGCAGAGTTTCAAAACGAGATATGTTCACAGCGTTACAAAAATGAAGTACAAATTAATTATTGATTCTAGATCTAAATCGATAAGTATGCTAAGTTTGGAATAGAAATGAACATGACCAGGTGTAATAGTTGTTGAAAGTTGAGCGTTCGATCAAAATTTGACATGTCCAATGATGCAAGCTTGGATGGGTCTTGTTTTGATGAAACATTTTATCTTTTTCTCTATTTTTGTGCATTGAATCTGTTCCTTTATGTTTAAACTATTTAAAAAAAGTATAATTCCAAAAAATGACAACGTTTCGTCCATAAATTACCATTTATAATGTGGTTAATATTAAATTTTGTTTTTTGAAATGTATCTATATAAAATGAACTGATCTAGGTAGAATTTTGTGATTATCTCCTCAATGTTTATGGTGAATATGTTTCGTTTTGAAATAACCTCTACATTTACATACTCTGTTAAACATAACCACTAATCTATTTGCGTATTTTTACATAATATAAATTGACTAATCCCTACAAAGCTACCATGACTACTAAACTAATGTAAAGAAATATTTTTATCAAAGCCATTGCAAATGTTTTGTAAGCTGCTTACCAGTTATAACATATTTTTTATTCAATCTGTTTTTAGATGAATAAGCTTAAATTTTATTGAGTGCTTTGGACCAAAAGTGTTTTCTACTAATCCTTTAGGCACTGAAAACTAATGAATGAAGTGCTTAATGTGGCAATGTCACGCAAATTCCTGAAGAAGCAGCGTCGTTTTTCCTACGTCAATAATGGCAAATTTTGAAAATTGTTTAATTAAATACGGCTTCTAGAAATTTTGGGCAGATTATGAATAAAGTACCATCAGTCCATCTTCAAAGGCAATGAGTAATTTAAATCAGGACACATTTTTAGGCTTACAAACAACAAAGAACACACAACAAACACATACAATACCAGACAATGAAAAAAAAAACAACAAAACAAAATAAAACCACAACAGAAATGTATACAAGAAATTACAAAGAACAACATTTTTCGCGATAAAATCCGGTCTATTTTCAACCGCGGAATACAATCTTCATCAAGTTACTAAGTTGATAAATTTGGCCACATATAGCGCTGTATGTACTAAGACTAACACACGGTGCCTATATCATATGAGACGGTACAGGCTTGTCCCACACGGCTTAGGTGTTCTTTAAAGCCATATGCGCGTCAAGTCAAGGGAAACCTCTCAGAAGGGTATCAGTTTTCTAAATTATTTGACATTTTTAACGACGGTCTGGTATTTGTCTTGGAGGGGAGGTCAGAGTTTGTTACCACGCCGAGGGTGAGAACTTCCACTTCAAGGCTAAGTTCCAGGCTAGTCCATTTTTAGGCCACTACACCCCCCTAGTTAGGGTAAACCAAATTCAAAATCTTCCATGACGTCACTAATTATGAGCCTTCTGATTGGTCGCCCTAAGAACACAGGGGCAAGTTTGTAGCCGGAGTCCTGAGGGACGTGGGCAGAACAAAGACGGCCTTTGGCCGAATAGGTCGGTTTTTTAGGCGTACGACGGCCGCGGGCCAAGGTGTAAGGAGAGACAATGGCCGGGTTGGCCGAACGTGGTCGGGTGTGAGTGAAGTGTAGTTTTTAGTACTAAGTAATCATCATAATAAGTAATCAGTAAATATAAATTAATAAGTATTAAGTAACAACGTATGAGACAACGAACGGGACACAATAATAACAATACAACAACAAGAGACCACCACAACTCCAACCCATAGACAGTTATAAACATCCACGCTCTCCGGCTGCATCAACCTAATCGTCAACATCATCAATATCACCATCGCCATCCGTACATCAAGCCATCTCCAGCCAGCGCTACAACAGGTATCGTTACTACTTTTTTACCATACTATGGCCATAGGGAGGTAGATTAGTATTAACGATATTTATTTCAGACTTTTGTTTTCATTCATTCATTTTGTTTAATTATGTATTTCATTTTCATTTTTGTGTATCTTTTGTGTCATTTGTGTTATTAATTAAACATTAAGATTTATATTTTATACTATTCTATTTTTTAATTCCTATTATCCTACAACCATAATCTCATATTTTATTTAAGCAACAACAACTTTTCATATATTTTTTGTGCTCTACCAACAACCCAAAGTTGAGCTAGCTGAGGGTTTGTTTTCTTTTATTTTCATTTCATTTTATCATGTTTTCATTTATCCGTACTGTCTCACATATAAACAATTCACATTGGTCTGATGGTATAAACCAGTAGTGGTAGTTTGGCAGGGCAATAATAATACAATGCATTCCAATCTCTATTCTTGGGGATAATACTTAAAAATAAAGAGGTTTTAGTCAATTATAGCATAAAACAAATAATATGCGCATCACAATATTGCAACATTTAATCCATTGATTATTCATTTTAGAGCCATATTTTATTAATATTGTAAAGTTTTAATTATTGTTTACTATTTTTAAATAAGCATTTTTTTAAAGTGTTTGAAAATTACGCTTAAAAATTAAAAAGTATCGTTTCAATGAACAAAATTTATAACTTTATAATTAATAATTAAATTTAATTTAATTTGATAAAAAACTGTTATTTTTAGAATTATTGATGTAAAATATTAAAATAATGCGATTGCATTAGAAACTAATGTAATGAAGGTTAACAAAATGAAAGTAGGCCTACACACACAACACAATATGTAAATATCTCTTGTTTCACCGTCTATCAGGTTAAGTAAAGGCAACAATAGGCATCAATTGAGCTCAAAGACAAATATATTCACTCAAAAATAAAAATCTAAGTGATTCATTAATGTATTTGTTGGCAATTCGTTCATCAATTCATTAATAAATGAAATATATATTTACCCGGCACCTCCACCAATAATAAAAATTAATTGTAATAAATTAATTAATGAATCAACTTAATGAATAACTGAATGAACAAATACAAAAAAAAATACATACAAATTAATGAGTTAACCTTTTATAATAATAATATTCATATTGATTTAATCAAATAATTTATTTAATAATTGAATTTAATTTTAATTTTAGTTCAATTGGTTCAATTTAATCAAATAATTCTAATAATAAATACAATACATAAATAAAATGGATTCATTAATTTATCATTTCACTGTCATTTTATTAATTCATGTAATAAAATATTGATTTTTGGTGGCGGTGCCGAGTACATTTCATGATAATAACAAACTGCATAAAACGACATCAAACGTCTGAATCCGTTAAACTATAACAGTCATCACCATATAAAAACCCTTATCACAAACCACAAGAGAGCTAATCATGATAATTCAGTGTGTTTCTTGATAAGTGTTGATATTTCGACTCGAAACCTCTTTGGAATTACGTGATTTCCTGTCACAAGTTTTTTTTTCCTCTTATGCAATGATGACCTTTCAGCCATTCATTTTTCTCGCTTTCCAATACAAATTAGCTTCTTGATCACAAGTGTCAAAATATCAGCTATTTAATCTTAAGTTTTATATCTAAATCCTGTGGAATACCTCTGTTTTTATTCTTTAGCACTGCTTGTTGTTATTTAGCTTTTGTACTGTGTCGTTGCATCACTAATTTCAAAATGAAATAAGAACATTTAAAAGACGGAAATGGTAAATGAAACAAAAAAACGTTCCTAAGAAACAGCAATTAATTCTAAATGAAATGCCGTACTTTAATTTACTTTGTGACATTATTTTAATCAAAATTTAATAGAGCAAAGTTGGAAGTATCCGAGAGAGTTTAGTTATAAAGTTAGTTTGCTTTATTTCCATAATAATAAACTCGTTAGAGATTGAATTATATTACACTTTGAGTGTACAGGAAGCTTTAATCTTTTATTGTAATGCAGCCAATTACTTTAAAAGATCAACTGTAAAGATTTTCAATGATTACTACAAAGGATTTTGTACTTCACTAACCGGAAAGTAGTTCTGGAATTTGTTCTCGTTTATTTCCAGCAAACTTTCTACAAAACGGAAATGTCGACTGGAGAAACTGGGTTGTTAGATTTACAAAACAACATAAAGTCTGCGAGAGCAACAAGTTGAACTTCCCTCTCTCTCTATCTCTCTATATATATCTCTCTCTCTCTCTCTTTCTCTCTCTGTTCTCTTTCAACAGACTATGCTTTGTTGAATCGTAAGATAATAACTTGTTGCTTAAAAAAAAAAAATGGAAAGCGTTGAAACAAGAATACCCGGGAAAGAAAATCTATCCCTAAACATTCAAAACGAAAATAAAATGAATCAGATAATGTGTACACATGTACGCTAGATTGTTTCTAGTAAAAAAATGTATTAAAAATTTGCTTCACAAAAAAGAATTTAAGATTATTATAATTACACTCGTTATAAATAAAAAAATAAATTTTCATACAAATAAAGCAGTACATTTAGATATTTCATTGATGTATCTTTCTTTCTCTCTCTCTCTCTCACTCTCTCTCTCTCTCCTCTCTCTCTCTCTCTCTTTCCCTTCCCTCCTCTCTAAGGCCTTACTAGCCTTAATCCCGCATTCAATAAAGACCATTATCTATCTATCTATCTATCTATCTATCTATCTATCTATCTATCTATCTATCTATCTATCTATCTATCAATCTATCTATCTATCTATCTATCTATCTATCTATCTATCTATCTATCTATCTTCATCATTTTGTACTTTTATCTATACCTGATGTAAATTTCTCTGTTTAAGTTTCCAACACTGATGTAATATATTTTGACAGTTCGAATAAATCAAATCAAATCTATCTATCTATCTATCTATCTATCTATCTATCTATCTATCTATCTATCTATCTATCTATCTATCTATCTATCTATCTATCTATCTATCTATCTATCTATCTATCTATCTATCTATCTATCTATCTATCTATCTATCTATCTATCTATCTATCTATCTATCTATCTATCTATCTATCTATCTATCTATCTATCTATCTATCTATCTATCTATCTATCTATCTATCTATCTATCTATCTATCTATCTATCTATCTATCTATCTATCTATCTATCTATCTATCTATCTATCTATCTATCTATCTATCTATCTATCTATCTATCTATCTATCTATCTATCTATCTATCTATCTATCTATCTATCTATCTATCTATCTATCTATCTATCTATCTATCTATCTATCTATCTATCTATCTATCTATCTATCTATCTATCTATCTATCTATCTATCTATCTATCTATCTATCTATCTATCTATCTATCTATCTATCTATCTATCTATCTATCTATCTATCTATCTATCTATCTATCTATCTATCTATCTATCTATCTATCTATCTATCTATCTATCTATCTATCTATCTATCTATCTATCTATCTATCTATCTATCTATCTATCTATCTATCTATCTATCTATCTATCTATCTATCTATCTATCTATCTATCTATCTATCTATCTATCTATCTATCTATCTATCTATCTATCTATCTATCTATCTATCTATCTATCTATCTATCTATCTATCTATCTATCTATCTATCTATCTATCTATCTATCTATCTATCTATCTATCTATCTATCTATCTATCTATCTATCTATCTATCTATCTATCTATCTATCTATCTATCTATCTATCTATCTATCTATCTATCTATCTATCTATCTATCTATCTATCTATCTATCTATCTATCTATCTATCTATCTATCTATCTATCTATCTATCTATCTATCTATCTATCTATCTATCTATCTATCTATCTATCTATCTATCTATCTATCTATCTATCTATCTATCTATCTATCTATCTATCTATCTATCTATCTATCTATCTATCTATCTATCTATCTATCTATCTATCTATCTATCTATCTATCTATCTATCTATCTATCTATCTATCTATCTATCTATCTATCTATCTATCTATCTATCTATCTATCTATCTATCTATCTATCTATCTATCTATCTATCTATCTATCTATCTATCTATCTATCTATCTATCTATCTATCTATCTATCTATCTATCTATCTATCTATCTATCTATCTATCTATCTATCTATCTATCTATCTATCTATCTATCTATCTATCTATCTATCTATCTATCTATCTATCTATCTATCTATCTATCTATCTATCTATCTATCTATCTATCTATCTATCTATCTATCTATCTATCTATCTATCTATCTATCTATCTATCTATCTATCTATCTATCTATCTATCTATCTATCTATCTATCTATCTATCTATCTATCTATCTATCTATCTATCTATCTATCTATCTATCTATCTATCTATCTATCTATCTATCTATCTATCTATCTATCTATCTATCTATCTATCTATCTATCTATCTATCTATCTATCTATCTATCTATCTATCTATCTATCTATCTATCTATCTATCTATCTATCTATCTATCTATCTATCTATCTATCTATCTATCTATCTATCTATCTATCTATCTATCTATCTATCTATCTATCTATCTATCTATCTATCTATCTATCTATCTATCTATCTATCTATCTATCTATCTATCTATCTATCTATCTATCTATCTATCTATCTATCTATCTATCTATCTATCTATCTATCTATCTATCTATCTATCTATCTATCTATCTATCTATCTATCTATCTATCTATCTATCTATCTATCTATCTATCTATCTATCTATCTATCTATCTATCTATCTATCTATCTATCTATCTATCTATCTATCTATCTATCTATCTATCTATCTATCTATCTATCTATCTATCTATCTATCTATCTATCTATCTATCTATCTATCTATCTATCTATCTATCTATCTATCTATCTATCTATCTATCTATCTATCTATCTATCTATCTATCTATCTATCTATCTATCTATCTATCTATCTATCTATCTATCTATCTATCTATCTATCTATCTATCTATCTATCTATCTATCTATCTATCTATCTATCTATCTATCTATCTATCTATCTATCTATCTATCTATCTATCTATCTATCTATCTATCTATCTATCTATCTATCTATCTATCTATCTATCTATCTATCTATCTATCTATCTATCTATCTATCTATCTATCTATCTATCTATCTATCTATCTATCTATCTATCTATCTATCTATCTATCTATCTATCTATCTATCTATCTATCTATCTATCTATCTATCTATCTATCTATCTATCTATCTATCTATCTATCTATCTATCTATCTATCTATCTATCTATCTATCTATCTATCTATCTATCTATCTATCTATCTATCTATCTATCTATCTATCTATCTATCTATCTATCTATCTATCTATCTATCTATCTATCTATCTATCTATCTATCTATCTATCTATCTATCGATCTCGAAGTGGACGGACGTGTTTCACATCGGCTCCTGCGAATTGTTAATTATTTGCGAGTAAAAGTCGTGCGATAATTCCTAAACTTGTCTATACGATAAAACTAGTGAAGATATATCTCCGTGTGTATCGTAAGTGGTTAAAAGTAACTGTTTTTTGAAGTTATCAATCTTTTTGTGTGATTTCTGGTGATATGTGCATCATGCGTGTGCTCGCCATTGACTGACTTCACTCGAGGGGATGAAATATCACGCTCTGAACACATAGGCCCATCCTATTCGACCAAACTCAGGCAAGCTACTAATATACATTATCGTCTTTCGTAAGTGAAATGACTGAATAAGTATTATTTCAGTTAAATAATTACATAAATACATTTTGGATTCAGTTCTGATGCTATTGAAAACAAAAACCTACAACCACAGCCTTCTCGACGGGTCCGACAACAATCGATCTAAGTTCTTTGCTTTCAAAGAGCAACCATTCTCTCACAACCATTCCTATAAGTTCTTTGTTTCCAAAGCACTTCAGGAATTCTTTTAATGATCCAGTAAGCGGTGACCAACTAAGAATTGAATCATGTCAGTTTCACCGAAATTGGCAGTTATTATTGATAATCTTCCCGATACTTCCATCGATGACTATCTACAAGGCGCTCTCGAACTTGTTTCCGGTGACCAAATCACGCACGCGTCACGTGTGTCTGGCGGACGTGTCTGTATATTTCTGAAAACTGAAGCAGCTATTGATACGCTTATTCAGGACAATTTCATTACCGTCAAGGGCAACTACGTTCCTATTCGAAAATATTTCTCGTCTGCTACCAAAATCGTCCTTTCTAATGTTTTCCCCTTCATAACCAATGATATGCTGAATGAAAAACTTTCACAGTACGGTAATATTACCGGCCAAATACGCGACCTGTCAACAGGATCAAAGCTCACTGGTTGTTCTCATATCAAATCGTTCCGAAAACTGGCGTATGTTGTCTTTAGGGATATATCCAAAGTGCCCGATGCGCTACACTTCGAGAAGGACAACGTAAAGGTAATTGTTTTCATTACTATGGAGGACGTGACGTGTCTTACGTGTAACGAGAAGGGACACGTCTCCAGGAACTGCAAGCAATCGACTCCTAAACAACCCAACCTTCAAATGCAGAACCCTCGTGTCGTTCCGTCGACATCCAACTTACCGTCTACTTTAAACTATCCCCCCTTGCCACCTGGAAAGCCCACCTTCGCTCAAACTGTGAGTGGCGCACCGCGTGAATCACTATCTCTCCGACCCTGCGTCCCTATTCTTCCTGCCGCGCCGGCCGGTAGTGACGGTGGTAAGACGGACCAACTGAATACCTCTTCTTCAATTCTAGAGGTCAAGGCCAAATCGTCACTGCAACGACTAGCTCAATACCACATAACAACCCTTCCACCGCCTCCTCCTACTTCCGTTAAGGAGGTCGAAGAACCGTCTATCTCCTCTCCTATTATCGTAAACAAACCATTGAATAAATGTACGCCTCTTCCCCTCCCGGAGGTTGAAGAACAGGAACCCACTATCTCTTCACCTGTTTTTGTGAACCAACCTTTAAACAAACGTTCACCTCCTCCCATACCGGAGGTTAAGGAACTGTCTCTGTCTTCTCCTACTGTCGCTCATCAACCGTCTTTCTCCTCGCCTATTGTTCTACATCAACCTTCAAACAAACGATCGCGACTTGACGATGACGCTCAGTCCGACTGCGAGTCGTTAGCATCAAACGACTCTTTTCTATCGGAAGAGTTTATGCAGTCAACTGATTCGAGAACCAAAGAAGGTTCTATAACATCGGAGAACATTAAGGCTTTTCTTAAAAATGCGAGGCATTTTAAGAAAATTTTACCAATTGTTAAATCCTACTCTGACAATGTAGAATCGTTCTACGTGGAACTGGAAAAGACTGCTCAAAACACACATGACTTAAATTTAAAAAAACGGATTGCGCGGATATTGAAATCCATGGCCGCTGAGTCAGGGTTTATACCCCAAACAAATTCTTAATCTCCTTTCACAATGGTCAATTTTATGTCCTTAAACATACGTGGTATGAAAAGTGACATGAAACAAATCGCTCTTACAAATTTCCTCCGTAGACTACGATCTGACGTATTTTTTATTCAAGAAACAAACCTTTCTTCTTCCCCTACTTACGAATTTTTAAACAAAACCTACAACTTTGCAATAAACTCGGATGTCCAGAACAGCAGTGGCACTTTGATAGCGTCAAAAACGCCGTTCGACTCTACAAACATTCTTGTTCCCGGCTATGCGCAATGTGCTCAGGTTCAATTGGACGGACGACAATGCCACCTGGTTAATGTTTATCTACCCCATGACAACAACATCGCTGTACCGGTGCTGCTTTCACTCGACAGGTATCTCTCCAGTGTTCATCATAGCCATGTGGTTATATTGGGGGGAGATTGGAACCTTACCATTGACCCACTTGATCGTTCCGGCTGTGTGGAAAATCGTCGAAGTCTAGCGCAGCGCCTGGCTACCATCCTGTCCAAAGAGAATTTTCAAGACGTGTGGCGGACTTCGAACCCTCGAGAGCTTGCATACACGTATGTAGGCACTCACGTCCGACGCCCAAGAGCTCGTCTGGACAGGTTTTACATCCAGGCTTCCAACATTGGATTCGCGGTGCTGCCTAAAATAATACCGTCATTTTCGGACCACTGTTGTGTAGTATTTTCTCTTGAACTCCCTCTCACCGTCTCTCATAAATCTCCCTATTGGAAGTTCAACAATATGCTCTTACAGGACACCTACTACACCTCAGTAGTGTGCGCGCTGATTACAACCTTCTCTGACAAGTGTAATGAAACCGATCCCTTCGTGTGTTGGGAAGGACTAAAAAACGAAATAAGATTAGCCACCCAACGATACACAGCCCACCGTTTTCACGAGAAAACAAGCACGCTCAAAGATCTTGAGCGTAATCTTTACAATCTTAAATCTAAATCAAACTTGTCCGAGCAAGAATGTATTGAGCTCAATGCTTGTGCCGCTCAAGTACGAAGAATCCACTACTCGGAAGCCCACGCCACTGCCGCTGTAGAGTCTGCCAACATGCTCCAATACGGTAATACTGCTACACCCTTTTTCTATCAGTACGGAATGGTGCACCACTCACCTACTCAACTTTCTTGTCTTGAAATTGGGGGTACCGTTTCGAAAGACACTGCTGCTATTCGTACACATGTGCGAAGTCATTTCCAGCAGCTATATTCTAACCCTGGAAACAACAATTTGAACGTCCCTCATCTTTTTGCCGACCTCCCGAAAATCTCCGACGCTGCTAGGAACAAGCTTGACGCCATGCCTACAGTTGCAGAGTTGCGGGTGGCTCTCGAACAATTAACAAAAGGAAAATCGTGTGGGTCAGACGGTTTGACCGTAGAATTTTACTTACATTTCTGGAACGTTATTCGCAAACTGTATTACAAGATGTTCGAAACTGCAGTCGAACGTTCGACTCTACCACGATCTATGCAAATGTCAGTGCTTGTGCTTATTCCCAAGAAAGGTGATCGTGTGCAGATACAAAATTGGAGACCAATCTCACTTTTAAACACCGACTATAAAATAATTTCTAAAGCTTTAACTAACAAACTCAACTTAGTAATGGGTGACGTTGTTCACTCTGACCAGACGTTCTGCGTGCAAGGCAGGTCACTGTTTTCCAACCTCCACCTTACTCGTGATACACTGGACCACTGTAACAGAAACAATCTGCCACTAGCTATACTATCACTTGATCAAACGAGTGCGTTCGATAGAGTCGAACATGACTACTTATTCAAAATCATGTCATCGTTTGGCTTCGGTTGTCGGTTTATGTCCTACATACGAATGCTGTACGCGAACGCAAGATGCTCTATACGAGTAAACTCTTCTCTTACTCCACCTATCTCTCTTAGTCGTGGAATACGACAAGGAGATCCTATATCCGGATGTTTGTACTCCTTATCTATTGAACCATTCCTAGTTCTTTGCCGTAAAACTCTTGCACCGTACGGGCTTAAAATACCTGGGTCGAGGATACCCATTGTCACCTCAGCTTATGCCGACGATGCATATATTTTTCTAACTGATAATGGCGGTTTCGCTGAACTTCACACGGCGTTCGTAACGTACGCGTGCGCTTCTGGTGCAAAGCTCAACTCGGCTAAATCTAACGGTCTCTTTTCTGGGTCCTGGCAGGGACGAACTGACAGCCCTCTAGGTTTCCAGTGGAATAGTGATGGGCTCAAAGTTCTCGGTGTTTACCTTGGAAATTCTACACAATGGGAAACCAAAAACTGGACGACGCTGACAGAAACAATAAATCGCGGAATAGACCGATACTCTAAATGGAATCACACGACAATACGAGGAAGGAGAATTATCGCCAACCAACTATTAGGATCCAAACTTGTTCACGCGCTATCTGTTCTCCAACCCCCCAAAACGTTTATTGATACAATTCATACTAAATTAATTAAGTTCGTGTGGGGGGGCAGACACTGGCTCAACCGCGCTCACGTCTTTGCTGAGCCTGGCGTAGGAGGTATCGGGCTCACGAACATCCAGTGCAAAGTCATGACTTTTCGACTACGTTTTCTAGCCAGTATTCTTTCACCCGACGCCGAAAGATCTCATCCATATGTGCTTCACGAACTGAATCTCCATAGGTACGCTGACGATTTCCACTCACTTG
>OX246744.1:7997279-8006349 GCA_945910005.1 Isoperla grammatica
GTGTGACATCACATAAATCTCTATATATGTATAAAAGCAACTGACTCATCAACGCACAGCTCAAACCGTTCAACCTAGGAACATGAAATTTGGTAGGTACGTGGCTATTATGACGAAACCACCCATTAACGAAGGATTTTTGAAAATTCTGTCCATAAGAGGATAAAAAAAGGGGTTCAAGTCATTTTTTATAATACTTATATTTCAACAACAGAAGGTATTACAGACGTCAAAATTGGTACTTAGATTCTCCATTAAAAATAATGAAACATAATATGTTTTACAGTTTTTTTAGAAAATCATATGAATGGGAGTGAAAACAGGGGGTTGAATTTTTTATGACTATACCTGTCTCGAAAACGGGAGATGCTACAAACGTGAAAATTGATATTTAGGTTCCTTTTTACAAAATAAGAAACATGTGTTTTGCCATTTTCCGAAAATCTACTTAAGGGGTGAATACTGGGGGTGTTTTAAAATCTCCAAACCTGAACGTGTTACAGTTGTAAAAATTGAGTGTAAGTTTCTACTTTAAAAATAAATAAACATGTGTTTCACCATTTCCCAAAAATCCAGTTAACGGGGGTGAAAAGAGGGGGTAAATTAAGAACACCAATATCTCAAAAACCGAAGGTGTTACATACGTGAAAATAGATGGTTCGATTCTCCTTCAAAAATAAAGGAATACATAGTTTACCACTTTCTTAAAATCCTGTTAAGGAGGATGGAAAGGGATGGTGAAGTAGAGGGGGTGAATTTTTAATCTCTAAAACCGAAGATATTTGAGACGTGAAAATTGATGCCTAGATTCTTCTTCAAAACTAAAAAACACGTATTAAACCATTTTTCAAAAAACTAATAAAGGGTGGCGAAAAAGGGGGTATGTTTTTAAAAATAAGGGGGCAGCTATAACTCAAAAAACCGAGACAGTTACTCTTTGAATATTGGTATTAAAATTCTAATTTAAAAACAAAGAAACACCAGTTATACCATTCTCTGAAAATCCAGGTAACCCCCTTACGTAACTTACGGAGCATGGTGTTTTTTTTTCTTAAATTGCTATATCTAATAACTGATTATGGTAAACGTAACAGACTTGAAAATTGGTATAGTTATTTCTTGTATCACAAAGAAATAAGTTTTTTAATATTGTTAGCAAATCCAATTAAGGGGGTGAAAACAGGGGGTTATTTCTTTAAAAGTCACAAACGGAACATGCTATGGTCGTTAAATATGGTATTTAGATTCTCCTTCAAAAACATATAAACAATTGTATTACAATTTTTGAAAATACAGTTTAGGGGGGGGTAAATATTCACAGGTGGTGAATTATTATATTATATAACTATTATTATATAACTGGATTTTTGTAAAATGCTAAAACATATTTCTAATTGTTTTTAAAATTGCCTAAATACCAACTTTCATAGTTACATAATTTTTTAAACAACCCCCATTGTCGCCACCCATTGCTGGATTTTCGAAAGATAGTAAAATATGTTTTTCTTTATTTTTAAAGAAGAATCTTTGTACCAAATTTTACGTCTGGAACATCTTCGGGTTTTTGAGTTTAAAAAAAAAAATCACCCCCTCATTCTATCGCTCCTTTTCAACCCTCTTGAGTGGATTTCAGGAAAATGGTACAGCACATATTTCTTCATCTTTAATGAAGAATCTAACTACCAATTGTCACGTCCGTAACATCTTCGGTTTTTGAGATATGGTGTTCTCATGATCGAAAAATCACCCCCTCTATTCACCCCCGTTCACTGAATTTTCGTAAATATTGTAAAACTGTGTTCCTTTATTTTTGGAGGAGAATCTAACTATTAATTTTTACGTCTGTTACATGTTCGGTGTTTTGGGCTGTAAAATCACCCCCCGTGTTCATCCCCCCAATTGGATTTTCGGAAAATGGTAAAACACGTGATTCTTTATATTAAAAGAAGAACCTAAATACAAATTTGCACCCATATGTCATCTTTGGTATTAGAGTTATAGATATGCTCATAAAAAATTCAACCCCCGTTTTCACCCCTCTTAACTGGATTTTTGAAAAATGGTAAAACTACTTTTTTTTGTTTACAATGGAGAGCCTATGTACCAATTTTCAGGTCTATAGCACGTTTAGTTGTTGAGATATAGGTAGACTAATGAAAAACTTCCACCCCCTTTTTAACCCCCTTAGGGTCGGAATTTTTAAAAATCCTTTCTTAGGGATTGACTTCATTATAAGAGCAACGTAATTTCAAATATTATAATAGTCTACCCATCGGTATTTGTTACGTATCTTCGTAACAATATTCTTATCATGTTAGGATCTCCTCGTGCCACTTGAGAGCAGCACTACCTACATGTCGCAGCAAATTTAGGCCAGTGTCCCGTATTATTGTAGTAAGGTATTTGGAGCAACCATTCTCTCACAACCATTCCTATAAGTTCTTTGTTTCCAAAGCACTTCAGGAATTCTTTTAATGATCCAGTAAGCGGTGACCAACTAAGAATTGAATCATGTCAGTTTCACCGAAATTGGCAGTTATTATTGATAATCTTCCCGATACTTCCATCGATGACTATCTACAAGGCGCTCTCGAACTTGTTTCCGGTGACCAAATCACGCACGCGTCACGTGTGTCTGGCGGACGTGTTTGTATATTTCTGAAACCTGAAGCAGCTATTGACACGCTTATTCAGGACAATTTCATTACTGTCAAGGGCAACTACGTTCCTATTCGAAAATATTTTTCGTCTGCTACCAAAATCGTCCTTTCTAATGTTTTCCCCTTCATAACCAATGATATGCTGACTGAAAAACTTTCACAGTACGGTAATATTACCGGCCAAATACGCGACCTGTCAACAGGATCAAAGCTCACTGGTTGTTCTCATATCAAATCGTTCCGAAAACTGGCGTATGTTGTCTTTAGAGATATATCTAAAGTGCCCGATGCTCTACACTTCGAGAAGGACAACGTCAAGGTAATTGTTTTCATTACTATGGAGGACGTGACGTGTCTTACGTGTAACGAGAAGGGACACGTCTCCAGGAACTGCAAGCAATCGACTCCTAAACAACCCAACCTTCAAATGCAGAACCCTCGTGTCGTTCCGTCGACATCCAACTTACCGTCTACTTTAAACTATCCCCCCTTGCCACCTGGAAAGCCCACCTTCGCTCAAACTGTGAGTGGCGCACCGCGTGAATCACTATCTCTCCGACCCTGCGTCCCTATTCTTCCTGCCGCGCCGGCCGGTAGTGACGGTGGTAAGACGGACCAACTGAATACCTCTTCTTCAATTCTAGAGGTCAAGGCCAAATCGTCACTGCAACGACTAGCTCAATACCACACAACAACCCTTCCACCGCCTCCTCCTCCTTCCGTTAAGGAGGTCGAAGAACCGTCTATCTCCTCTCCTATTATCGTAAACAAACCATTGAATAAATGTACGCCTCTTCCCCTCCCGGAGGTTGAAGAACAGGAACCCACTATCTCTTCACCTGTTTTTGTGAACCAACCTTTAAACAAACGTTCACCTCCTCCCATACCGGAAGTTAAGGAACTGTCTCTGTCTTCTCCTACTGTCGCTCATCAACCGTCTTTTTCCTCGCCTATTGTTCTACATCAACCTTCAAACAAACGATCG
This sequence comes from Isoperla grammatica, assembly GCA_945910005.1. NCBI lineage: Eukaryota > Metazoa > Arthropoda > Insecta > Plecoptera > Perlodidae > Isoperla > Isoperla grammatica. The sequence continues at coordinate 8,000,925 of OX246744.1, forward strand.
CGACTTGACGATGACGCTCAGTCCGACTGCGAGTCGTTAGCATCAAACGACTCTTTTCTATCGGAAGAGTTTATGCAGTCAACTGATTCGAGAACCAAAGAAGGTTCTATAACATCGGAGAACATTAAGGCTTTTCTTAAAAATGCGAGGCATTTTAAGAAAATTTTACCAATTGTTAAATCCTACTCTGACAATGTAGAATCGTTCTACGTGGAACTGGAAAAGACTGCTCAAAACACACATGACTTAAATTTAAAAAAACGGATTGCGCGGATATTGAAATCCATGGCCGCTGAATCAGGGTTTATACCCCAAACAAATTCTTAATCTCCTTTCACAATGGTCAATTTTATGTCCTTAAACATACGTGGTATGAAAAGTGACATGAAACAAATCGCTCTTACAAATTTCCTCCGTAGACTACGATCTGACGTATTTTTTATTCAAGAAACAAACCTTTCTTCTTCCCCTACTTACGAATTTTTAAACAAAACCTACAACTTTGCAATAAACTCGGACGTCCAGAACAGCAGTGGCACTTTGATAGCGTCAAAAACGCCGTTCGACTCTACAAACATTCTTGTTCCCGGCTATGCGCAATGTGCTCAGGTTCAATTGGACGGACGACAATGCCACCTGGTTAATGTTTATCTACCCCATGACAACAACATCGCTGTACCGGTGCTGCTTTCACTCGACAGGTATCTCTCCAGTGTTCATCATAGCCATGTGGTTATATTGGGGGGAGATTGGAACCTTACCATTGACCCACTTGATCGTTCCGGCTGTGTGGAAAATCGTCGAAGTCTAGCGCAGCGCCTGGCTACCATCCTGTCCAAAGAGAATTTACAAGACGTGTGGCGGACTTCGAACCCTCGAGAGCTTGCATACACGTATGTAGGCACTCACGTCCGACGCCCAAGAGCTCGTCTGGACAGGTTTTACATCCAGGCTTCCAACATTGGATTCGCGATGCTGCCTAAAATAATACCGTCATTTTCGGACCACTGTTGTGTAGTATTTTCTCTTGAACTCCCTCTCACCGTCTCTCATAAATCTCCCTATTGGAAGTTCAACAATATGCTCTTACAGGACACCTACTACACCTCAGTAGTATGCGCGCTGATTACAACCTTCTCTGACAAGTGTAATGAAACCGATCCCTTCGTGTGTTGGGAAGGGCTAAAAAACGAAATAAGATTAGCCACCCAACGATACACAGCCCACCGTTTTCACGGGAAAACAAGCACGCTCAAAGATCTTGAGCGTAATCTTCACAATCTTAAATCTAAATCAAACTTGTCCGAGCAAGAATGTATTGAGCTCAATGCTTGATCCGCTCAAGTACGAAGAATCCACTACTCGGAAGCCCACGCCACTGCCGCTGTGGAGTCTGCCAACATGCTCCAATACGGTAATACTGCTACACCCTTTTTCTATCAGTACGGAATGGTGCACCACTCACCTACTCAACTTTCTTGTCTTGAAATTGGGGGTACCGTTTCGAAAGACGCTGCTGCTATTCGTACACATGTGCGAAGTCATTTCCAGCAGCTATATTCTAACCCTGGAAACAACAATTTGAACGTCCCTCATCTTTTTGCCGACCTCCCGAAAATCTCCGACGCTGCTAGGAACAAGCTTGACGCCATGCCTACAGTTGCAGAGTTGCGGGTGGCTCTCGAACAATTAACAAAAGGAAAATCGTGTGGGTCAGACGGTTTGACCGTAGAATTTTACTTACATTTCTGGAACGTTATTCGCAAACTGTATTACAAGGTGTTCGAAACTGCAGTCGAACGTTCGACTCTACCACGATCTATGCAAATGTCAGTGCTTGTGCTTATTCCCAAGAAAGGTGATCGTGTGCAGATACAAAATTGGAGACCGATCTCACTTTTAAACACCGACTATAAAATAATTTCTAAAGCTTTAACTAACAAACTCAACTTAGTAATGGGTGACGTAGTACACTCTGACCAGACGTTCTGCGTGCAAGGCAGGTCACTGTTTTCCAACCTCCACCTTACTCGTGATACACTGGACCACTGTAACAGAAACAATCTGCCACTAGCTATACTATCACTTGATCAAACGAGTGCGTTCGATAGAGTCGAACATGACTACTTATTCAAAATCATGTCATCGTTTGGCTTCGGTTGTCGGTTTATGTCCTACATACGAATGCTGTACGCGAACGCAAGATGCTCTATACGAGTAAACTCTTCTCTTACTCCACCTATCCCTCTTCGTCGTGGAATACGACAAGGAGATCCTATATCCGGATGTTTGTACTCCTTATCTATTGAACCATTCCTAGTTCTTTGCCGTAAAACTCTTGCACCGTACGGGCTTAAAATACCTGGGTCGAGGATACCCATTGTCACCTCAGCTTATGCCGACGATGCATATATTTTTCTAACTGATAATGGCGGTTTCGCTGAACTTCACACGGCGTTCGTAACGTACGCGTGCGCATCTGGCGCAAAGCTCAACTAGGCTAAATCTAACGTTCTCTTTTCTGGGTCCTGGCAGGGACGAACTGACAACCCTCTAGGTTTCCAGTGGAATAGTGATGGGCTCAAAGTTCTCGGTGTTTACCTTGGAAATTCTACACAATGGGAAACCAAAAACTGGACGACGCTGACAGAAACAATAAATCGCGGAATAGACCGATACTCTAAATGGAATCACACGACAATACGAGGAAGGAGAATTATCGCCAACCAACTATTAGGATCCAAACTTGTTCACGCGCTATCTGTTCTCCAACCCCCCAAAACGTTTATTGATACAATTCATACTAAATTAATTAAGTTCGTGTGGGGGGGCAGACACTGGCTCAACCGCGCTCACGTCTTTGCCGAGCCTGGCGCAGGAGGTATCGGGCTCACGAACATCCAGTGCAAAGTCATGACTTTTCGACTACGTTTTCTAGCCAGTATTCTTTCACCCGACGCCGAAAGATCTCATCCATATGTGCTTCACGAACTGAATCTCCATAGGTACGCTGACGATTTCCACTCACTTGTACTCGAGCCAATTCGGAGTGACTGGTTACACAGGTTACAACCATTTTACAGGTCAGTACTGGAAGCATGGGATACGGTCTGCCCTGCCACAACGACCACATTGAACGCCGCTCTACGTGTGTTGGACGTAGACAATAGACGCAGACTCTACCAAACGTGCAGACAACGTGAACTACCTCTTTCGACTCTATCTGGACGATCTGAACTGGCACAAGAGGACGTGCATTGGAACCATGTCTACCTTTTCCCGACGACCAGCTTCGACGCTGACCTCTGCTGGCGACTGCTGCATGACGCAGTGGCATCGCCTGCCCGACTACACCGATGGGGGATCCGTGACTCTCCACAGTGCTTGTGGTGCACTTCTCCCGGCACCACTCTCCACGTTCTGTTTGAATGTTCTAAAGTAACTCCTTTATGGACCTTTGTTCGAGACATTATAACACGCCTTATTGGACCAAGACATCTTTCGACGCTCGACCTTCTGCGAGGACTGGACTTTGAGCCTGCCGCCCCCGTGCAGTGGCAGTTGGCAAACTTCTTACTGAATCTCGGAAAATCTACTGCATTTCGGTTTCTGCAGAAGAACTTTGAAGAACCAGGCGGTGATCCGTTGTGTATTATAAAAAATCGACTTTCCTTCAGATTAAATCTGGAATATTTAAAGACTGTACGTACAGACACTGTACACATTTATAACCGCACTTGGAGGTTCGGAGGAATTTTGTAAAATATTGTCATGTAGATGTGATTATCATCATTTTGTACTTTTATCTATACCTGATGTAAATTTCTCTGTTTAAGTTTCCAACACTGATGTAATATATTTTGACAGTTCGAATAAATCAAATCAAATCTATCTATCTATCTATCTATCTATCTATCTATCTATCTATCTATCTATCTATCTATCTGTCTATCTCTCTCTTTCTGTCTCTCTACTCTCTGTCAGACGTCTACGACAATAATCACCGGTCATTAGAAGGACATTAGACCTTCCTCTCTGCTGTCTATGTAACCCTCTGTGCTGTGTCGTACCGGTCTTGATTTAAATATTTAACAGGGTAGATTATAAAGTTCAAAGGGTCTATTTGCGTTCAGACTAAATTTTGGCTGGTTAAGTACTAATCAGAGACACAGCTCTCGGTTTAGTGTTTCGGTTAGAGACGTAGGTTAATGGCATTGATCTAATATTTATCTATAGAAAGGCAAGGTTAGTGGGCGGCTGTGTTCTCTTCATAAAGTTAAGTGGACGTACAGTGTACTTGAGTCTATAATTAGGTTCGGGCATCAAAGTTTGCAACTGAAATAGCAACACAGATTGCTTGATTATCACCAAGCTTTGTCTGCAAAAATCCGTTACAGAATACATCGAAACAATAAGAGAACTTATTCAATATTCGTACTGTGGCGTTTTATATATTCAAGAATCAATTCCAAGCTAATCCTACTCTTATTTAAATTCCCTGAATTTCGAAATTCAAGCTTAACCATATTCAACATTTAAAATAATTATTCGCTCTATTTATTCATAACTTGTAATTCTTTATCATTTTTTAAATTTGTATCTCCATAATATTTTGTGTACTTCAATATTTGGTAATATTGGTTGTTTGTGTGCTTTTCTATAAATTCTAAATTATTTCATTATTTCGTTAGGTTGATAGACACTAAGTTTTTTGAGCATAAGGTTCTTTTCTATCACACCTCAGATTCCCATATCTGAAAAAATAATAAGTATTAATATTATTTCTTAACTGGGATTTTTTGGATTATAAGATTCGATGTGTCGCGCAAGTTTCAATAAACGAACTTTTATCTGATGACTTTAATATATTCGATAGCTTGTTTGGCAAATTGGCAAACTAGTGTTATAACTAAATATGTATACGACACCAACGGAATTATTATATCACTAGGCCACGATTCTATCAAAGAAACACGCTTTACTACAAATGTGACCTCTCAAAGTAAATGTTCGTCCATTAGTCAAAAAAAAAAAAAAAAAAAATAATCCCATGTGTCTCTTTTATGTTTTTTCACACAACCCATGCTGATGTCACGGCATATTATCCTAGAGAAAGGCGGAATGCAGAGTCTAGTTAATAATGTGATTTATAAAACAATTCCATAGCAACAAATCCTGGACTTAATTTTGACAGTTGTATATGCATATAGCCCTTATTCTAGAACGCCGCTTAATAAGCCAGACGCGGCTAAATAACGTTTTTCGTACATTAAGCTGCCGCACCAACATACATAAAGAAACGCTCTATATATTCTTATCTCATTCATTATTCGTGATTTATTTTTAAGTTGTAGTAGCTGGGAGGATGAAAGAAATGGAATTGTGCCCTGAACACGTATTGTATCTGACATTCTTGACAAAACAA
>OX246744.1:8006549-8149049 GCA_945910005.1 Isoperla grammatica
CATTAATAATGATACCTATGTAGCTGACACATTAATAATAATAAGAAGAGTTAAAAAAACAACTAATAATGAATAATCACATAATATAACTAACTATAACTATTCATAGTTCCCACGTGACGTCACAGCGGCCATGATTGCGACACAATTGAGGAGGACCAATCCTAGATCATTGGCAAATACTATTCAAATTTAATAAATAAGGCTTAATTAGAATTTAAAAAGTAAACATAAGTAATAAAAAATAAAAAATTACCACACATACCAATTTTATTGCAAAAACAGGCTGGATTTTAAAGAACTAATATTTTTTGTGTTCTACCACAACAGGCTTCAATTGTTTCTCCATGGCAACGTCAAAGTTTGATCACAACTGTGGCCGCCACGCGCCAAGATGTGATGTACGTACGTGCAACCTATGAATAACTTACTACAAGTAACTGTATGTTTGGCTTCAACACAGAAAACATTTTATTGATAACATTTCATGGCATGTGGCCAATCAGTGATGAGATTCGAATCACGTGATGGCACCAATACTGAAAACATTTTATCTGTGTGGCAGCGAATATATTTATGTTTTCAAAAACATATTTCCCGTTTGCCGCAGTCTAAATCGTTGGCTAAATAGAAAAGTAGGTTTGAAGCGCAATATTTGGTGAGTGTGCCTGCTCTTATTTTTTGTTTTGTTTATGTTTGACCTTATTTGATATTAGATTCAATTTTAACAACAGGTTTAAATATCGACATTGTTCACGTTTTAGGAAGCGTAAAACATGGGTGGAGAAGGCGGAACCGTCCGAATTATTAAACGAATTCAAAATGCCTTTTTCGGATGTGCTTTGTATATTTTATTTTTTGGTAGGCACGCAATGGTGCGTGCAGACTTGGAGAATTCGATTTGTGTACCAATTCCTAGAAAGTGTTTATTAAGAAACTTATGTCCGTTAATTTACTCAATATGCAATGATTAAAATATTAAATAACTAAAATCGTACAGTTTTTAGACTGAAGATTATCTTTAAGAGTAAATTGGACCAAACTCAATTATTTTACTGATACTTTGAGAACAGTTTAACATATCGGAAACGTGATTAGTACGCGGAATTTATTCTTGTATCAGCTAAACAATGTGTTTTAAAGTTGTGAAATATTTTAGATGTTACGACAGTAAATTCGATAATTACTGAACTCTTAATTACGGTGAATTTACAGCTAAGCGTTGGGAGCGAAGCGAGGGCCCAAGCTCTAATCAGCGGCCGTAGATCTGAAAGTTTTTCATTAATCTCATTGTTTAGCTTATACATAACCAAATTCCGCCTAGAAATAAGAAGAAATCACTTTTTTATTTATCTTGAAGCGTTTTGAAGATATCAATGAAATACCATTAATTTTGCTTAGTTCAATATTGCGAACAAGCCCTTGCCTTTATAACTGATGAATTAACCTGATTTTCAAAATAACAGAAAATTATACTCTGAAACATGTTAGGTAGATTTATTTATGTCCACATATACTTTACTATTCAAATATCCAAAACAGGTAATAAAAGTGAAAATATACACAAGAGTTCATATTAAATATTTAGCTTGACCTTCCTTTGCGCCAGAAAATAAATCAATATACTAGTGCGACTTGGGTGTACTTGAGGTTTCAGCAGTTGTCTGGCTAAAGGGGCAATGTGTAGTCACATATACTTGGCCCGTGGCAAAGCTGAGATCGCCGCAGGGCAATTTTTTCCCTGTATTTACAGTATGTTGTTTGAACAGCTCGAGTACGACCGCAGATTCCTTGAAATTGTTGGGTACGAACTGTCAACAAGTAATCAAATGTAATCGTTTGTTTGTTGTGAGGACGCCTATCATTTTGACTAGATGTTGGGTTTCCAAGAAATGTGGGCATGGTTGAACTTCTGTTGTGGCTTCCGGTGATGAATTCGGGGATTTCAACTCATGTTTGAGCTAGTCAAGTAGTGGGGCTGTACATCATTTGTGAAATGCCAAGTTTAACGTAAGATCGACTGATTTTCTTGTTCTCAACTAAGCCACGGGCTACTGTACTTCTACAGACTTACGCAGTGTCATAGTTAAATGACTCAGTTTTGAAGATATTAGAATTTGAAGTTTAAATATCAACAATATGCCTTCACTGGAAAATCCCCCAACATCGCAAGTGAGAAAACTCATGGAAAAGAACGTCAAAATGCTTTACTATCTTGGTAAGTAATTAATGGTCTAAATAATTACGCAAACAGTATATTTATATAAAAAATAGATATCTTACAGTAAAATTTCTCATTTTCTTCTAGGTTTGTGGCCAGAGAGCCAAAATCCAGATATCGACTTTTATTTGCAGTATTATTCCTCCTGGTTTGCCAGACTACTCGTTAAACATTCACTCCTCAGTTGGACCGTCCGGTTTCTACGCAATATCTACTCGCATGTCATGATATCAGTCATGTTTCGTGACGTGATTATCGTTCATCCGACTGACATATATCGAAATTGGCATATAAAAGTTCAAGTTATAGAAAATGTGTATGTGATGTTTGTATACATAGTAATCATCACCGGTCTTATATGTGTTAAACGACACTTTGGAATAATATGCTTTTATAAAGGTCGGCTTGAGGAGTTGTTTCATCGTGACAATGTGGACAATCAATCGCAACAGAATTTAATCGATAAAATGAATCATATATGTGGTGTTGTTGAGAAATGCAGTGCATTGTGGTCGAAATTGTTTCCGGTGATTATATTTTTCTACAGTACTTTGGAGCTGCTACCTCAAAGGAAACTTTTCCTTGGGTAAGTGAGTTTAATTTGTTTGTTTGGTAGTGTCAACAATTTTCTATAACCCCGTTTCTTGGTTTTCATGACGGTCCTTTAAATCTTTAAGAGGAAAAATAAACAATAAATTTTTTAGTGCATTTCTGTATGCAACAATAAAACTAGACATCACATTAATTGTAAAAAACAATTGTTAATAAACATTGTTCATCCTTATAAATTTTGGCTACAATCACACCTACATTGTGTATGATTACTAAGGTTAGGCCTAATAAGGGTATAGAGTAATGCTACGTTTACAGCTACGCGTTGCGAGCGAAGCGAGGGCGCGAGCTCCAATCAGCGGCCGAGTTTCATGCAAAGAAGTTAATAGTTTCTCGCAAACTCGGCCACTGATTGGAGCTCGCGCCTTCGCTTCGCTCGCAACGCGTAGCTGTAAATCGACTATTAATCATATTATTCTAAATTTAGATTTTTTCTTCTTTATAGTTTAAATTTTGTACCCGTACTTTTTCTAATCATGTCTTTGTATTAATCTATTTTGGAGGCTTTCACGGCCGGAGTCAACTATACTATCGTGGTTTTCATGACGCGGACGTGTTGTTGTTTGCGCGGACGTGCTGCAACCCGCACGCGTCGTGTTTTGATAGGCGAGGAGGGGTTGGAGGGGAAGTAGAGGAGCTATATAACTGAGCGCGCCTGTGGCTGAGCGGCTTTGCGATAGCGGGTGTTATTCTGTTAGCATCACTGTCCAGAGTTCCCCCTCGTGACAGTTGTTGGTGTCAGTGTCAACACTCCACGAAGGTCCCTGAAAAAGCCCATTGCAATATGGGCGAAACGTTGGATTGGTTCCACCTTTTGACACGGTTGTACCCGGAAAACCACGATAGTATAATGTCTTTGTATTGTCTTTTTACTAAACGATCTTCTACTTTAACACGTTACTGTTTGTATATTTCATTATTATTACATCTTCATATTGCTAGGTATAAATTTCTTTTATCGTTCTTTGTTTAGCTAATTTTATTAAATTATTTTATCTGTTTAAATATATATATTTTTTTTATTAAGTAGGCAGTCACTCTTTGTGTTTGGAACTTTGTTCTTTTCTACCAACCCCTATCCATTACGACTGAATAGAAAGAAATATCTAATGAGCAATAAAATAAATAAATTTTTATTTCTGTTTCCAGTGAATTTCATCTAGTTGGTGAGAATCAATCACCAACTTACGAAATAAATCTCTTCTTCAGATCAATTCACGTGATTATGCTAATGACCACCGCAAACACGTTAGTCACGTTGGTAGTATGTTTCATGATGTACATAGCCACATTGTTTGATATCGTCAGCGACAAATTTAGAAACATTCGGATTATTTCAATACAAAAACTTAATGCGAGACAATTCACTTTAGATGCTAACAAGTCTCTCATTCAAGAAATCATTCGTGAAGGTAAAATGAATATTAACGTAGATGTAAGTGTTGAGATTGATGAAATAACATCAGGTGAAGAAGAAAAGAGGGCCAAGGATGAATCCTTGCTGAACTCCCGGTCATGTCTTGAATGCAACATACCTGGTTCAGTTATTACTGACACAAGCAATATTTTGCCAGTAAGAACACAAATACCTGATATCGATTACCAGAACATTACTGATAGTATGGGATTGAATGAAACAATTGCAAAAATGACAATCCCAGATCCGGTTGAAGAGATAAATGAAACTCTCATTGAAAAAGAAATAATACAACAGTTCAAGATAAGTATTAAGCTACATCAAGAAGTGCTTGGGTAAGATATATTTAAGACTTTCTTTCGATGTGTTCAGAAATTCTTCTTAGTTTAATTCAATAAACATTATTTGTTTGTTTGTCTAGATTTGCAAGAATTTTGAACGATGTTATGGAACCTTTCACATTGACCCTGTTCATCTACAATATTGTTGGTTTAGGGGGAACACTAATGCTGGTCCAGTATGTAAGTGAACACAAGTATCAACATTGTGTATTGATAGTTTGCATGTGATGTCACAGTGGCCATACTAGTGGCATTAATCATTAAAGAAGATGAGCGGGCATAATGTTTAAGGTTTTTTATATTTTTAATATATTTTTTTTAAATTTTTATAATTATTTATAATCAAAATTTTTTATGATTATAAATACATATAAAATTAAGATATAAATCACAAATTCTCAAACAAATCAATTTTGTAAAAAAAAAAAAAAAACTATTATGATTGTGAGAATGGTTTTTGATTTCTACTACATTTGGCTGTAACTGTTTTACGTTTACATGCAGGTTTGAGATCGATTTGAGAACGTTTTGAGTTTTCAAAACAGCATATAAACACTTCGAAAGTGGGTTTGGATCGGTTCGAGTCACGCCTGTTTGCTCGCAGGGGTGACTTGAAAACTAGTTTTGGAAACTGCCATGTAAACACCCCACTGCCGCCAATACGTTTCGACTTGGCGGGCTCATTAGCAAACTAAACCGGCGGTGGCAGTGCAAAGTGAGGTTAGGTTCTCACTTTTCTACCGTGCTTGTATCTTCTAGATGGTAATATATTATATTTTGAAGTCGCAAGTCTTAAAATATTACAAATGTGTGAGGATTACATGTTGTGACAGCTAAATGTGACAGCTTTGTTGTTTTGTTGTCGTCGTTATTTTTTTTGAATTAATGTGACGTGCCAAAAAAAGCAGGTGCACACCACTCGGCAGGCCTGACGCACTTACCGGGCCGGACCGACTCAGTGGAGATGGGGGGTGGGCTAAGTTGCGGCTCGTCTTCAGATGGTGGGCGCCACTTCGTTTCGAGTAGATGACCTGTAGGGGATATTGTAGAAGGAACGAAGAAATTCTATGTTGAAAAATAACCCCAGTTCATGAGAGAGCAAAGATAGGAATTTATTATGACAGAGAACGTCTGACGACAAATGGACAATGGTGGACAAGACACAGCTTGAGAGACTTCAGTCGATAAACATGAGAAAACAACACAAATGGTTCATTGACAAAAATACAATATAAGAAAAATAGAAAATACTTGTTTAGTTAAATACGCTACCCTTGATGGGCGTACGGTACATTTAGTTTACACGTTCGCTCTTCTTGAGCCTATTGTGACAATACACAAATACTTAGTAATAGTAAGGTAGAAAAATATGGAATAATCGGTAGGCCTTACAATGTAACTGTAGGTTAAAGCTTTTAAGCTCGGGCCTTCATGGGCACTGGGAGACTCAAAGCGACTAACCCTACGTCATGTAATTCCCTATCTCGGTCGGCCACGGACACTTTGAGATTCTAAGTACCCGTCAGTAACTTCTCGCCCTCACATTCGCCACGGAATAGGTTGAGGTTCAAAGCTACTACGGTACGTTAGTTAGTACATACAGAAGAGGCTACGTGCCTACCTAGCAAGACAAGTTGCCAGCAAATCCATCGGCTCTACCGGCCGTGACTATTGCTATCTTAAGACTAACAAGTTACTAAGGTTACGCTACACCTAAACATGGGTTATGATACAGACTTAAATTTAAACACAAAATGGTGATCACCTTACACTGGTTGTTAAGATGCATGAGAATTATTACTAGTTAAACGCTGAATGCTAGTCTGTACGTCCGGCTTAAATCCGCTACAAGCGTGTGGGTATCAGACCCGGATGCTTTGATCGTACAGACCTTAACGGCTTAAATTATAATTACATTAACAGGGTTATACAAGGTTACTATACACTTAGCCTAGGGGATTTTCCCCCTGCACCGGCTTCTAGTTACAGGATAATGAATAACGCTCTACCTTGGCAGGCTTGTACACTGGTTCACTAAGTTAGCATATGGCCTAACTGAAATGTAAGCATGTAGGCTTCACGCCAGACACGTAAGTCTACATATGGTATGACTGAATAGTTAAGTTAAAGTTCCTCCACATGCTGGATAAAAGTTGACCAGGCTTTATGCACATGGGTAATTAGTGATTTCGAATTCGGGTATCTAAATGGTCAGCGAGGCCCTGCCTCTAGTGGCTCAGTTACAGTACCGACATATCGGGGTTCTCGTGGACCGAACCTGGCTGGGGAAGTCTACGACGGAAATTCCCACGTGGTTGTCCGTGAAAATCCACCTCGCCGAGGAGCTTCCTAGATTAGGCCTAGGCTAGACTGACAGTCGCCTCGGATCGGATGCTGCTAGCCTAGAGGTTCGCTGCGTCGCACGCTCGCCCATCGGGAAAACTTCGCTCTGCCGGAAAATGTAGGCTAGACCCTCCGGAAAAATCCTATTTTCAAAGAGAAAATGGCCAATGTAATAAAACTATTTTCAACAAACGATACGTTAAGCCTAGAGACACATTCTCAGCTTCAACGCCAGATTAGATGGATGAACAAGGACTTACCACTGAATGGATTTACGAAATACAGGTTATTAAACCATGCTGCACGTAGAACGCCTCTGGTAGCTTACATGCTCGAGCAAAATGTAGCTCCGAAACACAAAGTTCTCTCAGGACTTCTCTAACGAAACAGACCAAGTCTAACCTTCCTGCTGTGGCTCCTCCGCTATCGTCGTGCGATAGAGTCGAACGAAACTAGTGCTGCGCGGCGACACTTGGAACTTGCTCGGCTGCGTTAGGCTCTCACCGGCGGTGGAATGCGCGGGATTTCAAACGCCGTGCGGGACGTTCAAAACACTCGATCATCCGACGCTATGGAGAGGGGTCCCGTTGGCTCTGGCCAGCCTTCAGAACATGTGAGACGACCGGAATATCACTAGGGGCCAGCCCAGTGGATTCCCAGCCGTCACACTCCCCCCCCACAACACCAGAAAATGGGGTATTTTCTTTAACGAGCAACCACAGGCTTGAGATCTACTACATGCCATCGTCCGCACGGTTGCCCTGCAAGGTTCTCAAGTTCAACGACCACGGAAGACACTTTGCGAGCAACGACAAATGGACCAATGTACTTTTTCGCAAGTTTAGCAGTGAAATAACGAGCTGCATCGGACAGAACGAAATTCCTTCTCCATACCCGATCGCCTACATTATAGTTAACAGCGGGTCTATGACGTAGATTGTACTGCTGTTCCTGCCGACGCTGGGCCTCCGATACATTTATGCGAACCCTTTCTCGAATGTTCTCTAACCCAACCCACCGTTCTTCTATACCCAGACGAGTTTCATTCCCCTGTGGGTCCCGTTCCTTCCGGTTTCGCCGTCCAGAGAGACCTAGTTCCCTCCCTAGTTGGAGATAGGCGGGGGTGTATTGGGTAGTTTCGTGTCGACTGGTACGTAGAACATATTGGATTTGGGGCAAGAGTACATCCCATCGACGTTGATTCTCTCCCACGAAGATCGCTAAGACATTTCCTACCTCCTTGTTCATTCTCTCCACGGGGTTAGCCTGGGGATGGTAGTATGGCGTGAACTGTATTTCGACTCCGTAAGCCTCAAGGGCTTCCCTGAATTCTCTACTGACTAGGTTGTCGTCCATTGTCGACAATAAGGAGACGAGGTGCTCCTTGTTCTAGAAATACTGAATTGATGAGGGGTTGCAATACATGTTGTGAAGTAGCTTGGCGTAACGGGAAGAGATAGGTCCATTTGGTATGACTGTCCTGCACAACCAGTATGAAGCGATTCTGCTTGAGTGATGGAGGCAGCGGGCCAATGAGGTCCACTGTCAACACTTCTCCGGGATGAAATGGGAACTGGCGAGGGGCTAGCAAACCGGCTGGACGTCTCTGCTCCTGTTTGTGCTGGGCACATACTTCACATTTACGAACATATAGGCAGACATCGGCTTTCATCTTCGGCCAGTAATAGGAGAGAGAAATTCTACTCATGGTTTTAAACATTCCTCGGTGACCGGCCTGTGGTTCGTCGTGTGCTTCCTTGAGTGCTTCCGCTCTTAGTTCCTTTGGAAGGACGCGTTTCCAGTTATTCTCATCTCTGGGTAACTTCGTGTTATCGGTACACAGTTTCCACAGAGTGAGTCCTTCCACCCTCCAAAGGGAATACTTTTGAGGCTGAGCCCTCACCTGGTCACACATTCTGAGGTACCACTGGTCCTGGATTGGGGCACTGACTTCCAACAAATTCCAGGTTACCACACCTCGCGATAGAGCATCCGGGACAACGTGAGCCGAGCCTTTCCGGTGGATGACCTTGAAGTCATATTGCTGTAATCTCACTGCCCACCTCGCAAGCCTACCTACGGGATCCTTTAAGTTATGCAGCCATAACAGGCTGTGATGGTCTGTGATTACGGTGGAAGTGGAGCCTTCCAGATAGGGTCTATGCTTCTCGACTGCCCATAATACGGCGAGACATTCCTTCTCGGTAGCTGTGAACTGTTGCTCAGACTTGGTCAGCGTGCGGCTGCCGTAAGCAATGACATGCTCCCCATCGTCCAAATCTTGCGACAGAACGCTTCCTAAGCCAACGTTGGATGCGTCCGTCTGGAGGACAAATGGTTTAGAGAAATCTGGACATGCTAGTACTGGGGCACAAGCAAGACATTCTTTTATCCGACAGAAAGAATCATCTGCGGCAGGGGTCCACTCCCACTTGGAATTTTTTTTTAGCAAAGCAGTGATGGGTGACACCACTGTCGAGAAATCCTGGATAAATCTCCGATACCAAGATGCCATACCTAAGAATCGTCGGACCTCCTTTACTCTTTGCGGCCGGGGGAAGTTGATTATGGATTCCACCTTTTCGGGATCGACGTGCAGTCCGCTGTTGTCCACCACGTAGCCAAGGTACCGTAGCTCGGACCGAACAAACTGACACTTCTCCACGTTAAGGTACAGGGACGCCTCTCGCAATCTTCGGAAGATCTCTCCCAGGACCTCCAGGTGCTTCTGAAAAGTTGGAGTCGCAATAATGATGTCATCCATGTACACAAAAACATAGGGCTCCAGGTCTGGTCCAAGTACTCTGTCTATAAGACGTTGCCAGGTGGCAGGGCTGTTATGCAAACCATACGGCATACGTGTAAATTGGAAGAGGCCACGGCCTGGAACAGTAAACGCTGTCTTCTCACGACTCGACTCTTCTACAGGTATCTGCCAGAACGCGTTTTTGATGTCTAACGAAGACAAATAACGACTGTCCCTAAGCCTATCTAGGATAGCGGAGACATACGGTATTGGGTAAGCGTCTTTCTTGGTTACCGCGTTGACACGCCTATAGTCGACCACGAAGCGATAGCCTCCAGAGGGTTTTTTCACCAGTAAGATAGGAGAGCTCCACGGACTGCGGGATGGTTCCACTATTCCTTCCTGTAGCATGGTGTCTAGCTCGTTATGTATCTCTTTCTGGACTATGGGTGACACAGGATAGTATCGTTGTTTGACCGGTTCGGCATCTGCGGTATCTATACGATGCTGGACTAAAGGTGTCGGAGCACGTTTGCCCATTTCGGCCGGCAGGTTTCTAGCGAGAAGTTCACTCAATCCTCTCTCTTGTTCAGTAGTTAAATTTTGACGGGTACGGAGTACCTTGAGAGATTCCACGGTGACTTCCATTTTGTCTGAAAAGGACCACGTCCCCGAGGACACATCTGGTACAAATTTCATCCGATCCCAGAAGTCTATGCCTAAGATAAGACTGGTCTTAACAGACGGCACCACCAATACGGACAGGACAATGCTACGATTCTGCAGAACGATAGGCAAATCTACCAATCCCCTAACCTTGCATTCCATGCCATTGGCGGTGACCACCTTTAAGTGAACTGGTTGTAACCGAAGTCCCAACTGTTGGATTCGTTGCCAACCGGCATCACCAAGGAAAGTTCTGGAAGCGCCGGAATCTAACAAGCCTTTCACGGGACGGCCAAGAATCTCGACCGTTAAGTAGGGTCGACCATCTTCCCGACTACGAAATAAACGAGCAGCTTGAGGGTTTACGTTATCATTACCTGGTTGAATAGCCTGAGCTGAGGGGATTCTCCACCCGCGGCTATTTAGACGCGTGGACCCATAGCGTTTTCCGCCTTCTTGATACATCTTGGGGTGGTACACTGCGATGTCTGCACGCCTCTACGTCCACATTGAAAACAGAATGGAGTGTTCGGTGTAGGCGCTGGGCAGTCTCGGAAGCGATGACCTACCGCTCGGCAGTTCCAGCAAATAGTGTTAGCGTCGGCTGCCTTAGGCGTCGGCGGCGCGGCACTGACTTCCTCAAGCCTGGCTTTCGACCGAACTGGACCACGGAAGGCTAAATCCTGTTCTAGGGAAAATCTTGCTGGTGGTGGCGGACGGAACCTATTCGACCGGTCGCGAGTCTCTTCCACTCGGCGTCCGAGCAATCGGATCTTCTCGACCGAGTCCAGAGTGTGGAGGCACAGCTTTTCCATCAGGTAGGGCAGGATGTTTTTCTTTATGACGGCTAGCTTCTCTGCCACGTCTACGGGGTATGACAAACGGCTGAAGAGGTTGTCGATTGCAGCTAGGTACAGTCCCAGGGGTTCTGATTCCCCTTGGGTACGAGCCCTAATCTCGGTCATCAACCTATCGTCATAATCGCTGGGCTGGAACTCTCGGCGTAATTCGACTACTAATTCTTCCCAGGAATGTATTCGTCGCCTGGCAGATCGGAACCAAACCAGCGCAGCGCCCTTGAAGAGATCTACTGCCTCTGACCATAGGCACGCCTTGGACACGTTGCGAGCTACGCATAACTCCTCCACACGTTCCAGGAACGCCCCCAGGCTGGAGTCAGTCTCCTCGCCTGAGAAGAGTATGCCCCATTTCGCCACTGGCACATGCTTGCCAAGCATGCGGTCCTCCCTTACCATGGGTGGGGTAATCTCGACAGGGTTGTCCGCTTCCCATACTCCTAGGGCTTCGATGAGGTTGTCAAAACGTGTCTTCAACACGGCCAACCCATTGGTGGCTTCGACCAACCTAGGTCTGACTTCCTCCTCATCCGGTATGAGAGCGATGCGGCGATCTAGAAAGAGTAGCTGCCGGGAAATCGTACGTGCCTGCTCCGACTGTCCTTCGAAATCAGAAACCAATACCGTCAATGCTGACAGCCTATCGGTAATTAATGTTAATTCAGCCTCATTCGTAGCCATCTTAAGAACCTACAAGAAGTCGACAATATGTAGCGATGAATCGACCAAATTTCCTGCTAAGAAAACAATTTGACAAACCGAACCCTAAGCTCGACCAATGTGAATCGACTAAACCAACAAAAAGTTCAAGCAACCATTGACCAGGGAAAAAAGATGTAGATACTATGTAAGATGCTCTGAAGAAAAGCAACAACCTCCGTTTGAACGTTGGGTAGCACCTGAAATGCAAGCCTCAAGTTTCTGATAGGCCCCACGTTGGTTGCGCCAATGTGTGACGGCTGGGAATCCACTGGGCTGGCCCCTAGTGATATTCCGGTCGTCTCACATGTTCTGAAGGCTGGCCAGAGCCAACGGGACCCCTCTCCATAGCGTCGGATGATCGAGTGTTTTGAACGTCCCGCACGGCGTTTGAAATCCCGCGCATTCCACCGCCGGTGAGAGCCTAACGCAGCCGAGCAAGTTCCAAGTGTCGCCGCGCAGCACTAGTTTCGTTCGACTCTATCGCACGACGATAGCGGAGGAGCCACAGCAGGAAGGTTAGACTTGGTCTGTTTCGTTAGAGAAGTCCTGAGAGAACTTTGTGTTTCGGAGCTACATTTTGCTCGAGCATGTAAGCTACCAGAGGCGTTCTACGTGCAGCATGGTTTAATAACCTGTATTTCGTAAATCCATTCAGTGGTAAGTCCTTGTTCATCCATCTAATCTGGCGTTGAAGCTGAGAATGTGTCTCTAGGCTTAACGTATCGTTTGTTGAAAATAGTTTTATTACATTGGCCATTTTCTCTTTGAAAATAGGATTTTTCCGGAGGGTCTAGCCTACATTTTCCGGCAGAGCGAAGTTTTCCCGATGGGCGAGCGTGCGACGCAGCGAACCTCTAGGCTAGCAGCATCCGATCCGAGGCGACTGTCAGTCTAGCCTAGGCCTAATCTAGGAAGCTCCTCGGCGAGGTGGATTTTCACGGACAACCACGTGGGAATTTCCGTCGTAGACTTCCCCAGCCAGCACTGCGATTCTGAATGGGCGACGTTAAGTTAACGCGAACGACACTCGTCGGTAGACTTATCACGCGGTAAGTTAACGCGCGATTCCGAACAACAATTACGTAACGTGCGGTAAACGTATCGAAAAGAGGTAGCCGTAGCAGCAGAGCAGCGCCTGTTATATATTAGTTTGTTTACGTTTTCGAGACGGCTGTGCATATTATAGAAAGTTAACCAATGAAAACGCGTGAACAAATGCAATCAATTTCAAATCAAGCTGTCAAAAACCAACACAAATCTAAACAAATCTACTCTCAGCTATGTCAAAGGGATTAGAAGTACTTATTTAATTCCTTCTATGCAGTCACAAATACTGCCTGCCCTAGTCGTCTTCATTATTTAACTATTCAAGCACCCCGAAGGATTGTGCAACATTTGCCATCATCGTTAAATTCGTAAAAGTGCGATCTCTAGGCCTAGGCCTAGCCTAGACGAATGAATGCGCGCAGCCAGTTTGAAGTCAAAGTTTCACAAGTAAGGTTATGTTACCCCTTTACATACGGTTTCCATCTTGCCATGCAATTGATGATGTTTCTTCATATTGAAATTAATTTAGAAATCCAAATATGTAACAGTTGTATCGTTTACTTACCGAAATCTTTTAATAAATCAAGTAATATAACTGAAGTGGACATTCGAAAGTCGGCCATGTTTGTTTAACGCATTGCTTACGGCAGGGGTTAGGTCCATGGTCAGTTTCTCGACAGCTGTATCGACGCCTGTCGTTACGAATAGATCGGGAATCGCGTCGTTACGTTTCCGCCTACCGTAACGACAAAAAAGCTGCGTTAAAGTGATCACGGCCATTCAGAATCGCAGTGCTGGTTCGGTCCACGAGAACCCCGATATGTCGGTACTGTAACTGAGCCACTAGAGGCAGGGCCTCGCTGACCATTTAGATACCCGAATTCGAAATCACTAATTACCCATGTGCATAAAGCCTGGTCAACTTTTATCCAGCATGTGGAGGAACTTTAACTTAACTATTCAGTCATACCATATGTAGACTTACGTGTCTGGCGTGAAGCCTACATGCTTACATTTCAGTTAGGCCATATGCTAACTTAGTGAACCAGTGTACAAGCCTGCCAAGGTAGAGCGTTATTCATTATCCTGTAACTAGAAGCCGGTGCAGGGGGAAAATCCCCTAGGCTAAGTGTATAGTAACCTTGTATAACCCTGTTAATGTAATTATAATTTAAGCCGTTAAGGTCTGTACGATCAAAGCATCCGGGTCTGATACCCACACGCTTGTAGCGGATTTAAGCCGGACGTACAGACTAGCATTCAGCGTTTAACTAGTAATAATTCTCATGCATCTTAACAACCAGTGTAAGGTGATCACCATTTTGTGTTTAAATTTAAGTCTGTATCATAACCCATGTTTAGGTGTAGCGTAACCTTAGTAACTTGTTAGTCTTAAGATAGCAATAGTCACGGCCGGTAGAGCCGATGGATTTGCTGGCAACTTGTCTTGCTAGGTAGGCACGTAGCCTCTTCTGTATGTACTAACTAACGTACCGTAGTAGCTTTGAACCTCAACCTATTCCGTGGCGAATGTGAGGGCGAGAAGTTACTGACGGGTACTTAGAATCTCAAAGTGTCCGTGGCCGACCGAGATAGGGAATTACATGACGTAGGGTTAGTCGCTTTGAGTCTCCCAGTGCCCATGAAGGCCCGAGCTTAAAAGCTTTAACCTACAGTTACATTGTAAGGCCTACCGATTATTCCATATTTTTCTACCTTACTATTACTAAGTATTTGTGTATTGTCACAATAGGCTCAAGAAGAGCGAACGTGTAAACTAAATGTACCGTACGCCCATCAAGGGTAGCGTATTTAACTAAACAAGTATTTTCTATTTTTCTTATATTGTATTTTTGTCAATGAACCATTTGTGTTGTTTTCTCATGTTTATCGACTGAAGTCTCTCAAGCTGTGTCTTGTCCACCATTGTCCATTTGTCGTCAGACGTTCTCTGTCATAATAAATTCCTATCTTTGCTCTCTCATGAACTGGGGTTATTTTTCAACATAGAATTTCTTCGTTCCTTCTACAATATCCCCTACAGGTCATCTACTCGAAACGAAGTGGCGCCCACCATCTGAAGACGAGCCGCAACTTAGCCCACCCCCCATCTCCACTGAGTCGGTCCGGCCCGGTAAGTGCGTCAGGCCTGCCGAGTGGTGTGCACCTGCTTATTTTGGCACGTCACATTGTATAGATTACCCGCACTGCCCTCTCTGTTGTTCCAATATCTCTTTAGAAAGCAGTGAAATGTCTTATTGTAAGTGGCGCTGTATACCGGGAAATGTACAAACTAAAAAATGGTTTGAGAACGTATTCAGATCGATGGCATGTAAACGATCGACGGTTTTGGTTTGACTTGAGTCAAAACTTTTTCAAACCTGCATGTAAACGGTTTTGAGTCGAGTCGAGTCAACCCTGTTTTGGAACTGGGTTGACTTGAAAAAAGTTTTCAAAACTGTCATGTAAACACCTCACCACCACTTTGAATGGATCCCAACTTGATTCTATGCTAGTTGTATTAGCTAGCGATGTGAATTGAGGTTAGAGTTGTTGTTGTTGAGTGTTGACGTGTTTTACGAGTGTGATAGAAATTTGAAATGTCGAAACGTAATATCTGGACTGATTGAAAACGTTTTCAAAACTAGTGTTTCAAACCTACATGTAAACGCGTTTTCACTCAAATCACAAGTTTTGAAGACAATTTCAAAACTCCATGTAAACGTGGTAATGGAACTCACGCTTGCAATTTTTATTCTTTTAACTTACTAGGAAAACGCTCTGTTTGACGCGTTGATAAGCGAGCGCGTCCATATCTACGAACGTTCTGGCGAAAAGATCTCAAAGCTAATAAAAACAACAATTAACAACAATTCAAGAATGTGCATTTCAAAATTTTTTCTAATTTCCATAGCTATTACACTTCCCGATATTGTTGAATGCAGTGCAATTTGCGTTGCTAAGAATTTTCGTTGTCTGTCTAGTGTTTTCGCGGCGGTCCGCCACCGTTACTAACAGTTATTGAGTGTAACTTTGTAACTTTTCAAACGATTTTGCCTCAAAACTATACACCTTCAATCCACATCGAGGCTTGTGGATGGTCCAAATTTCAAGTTGATCGGACTTTCCACAGACATAAAAACAAAACAAAAAACAAACAGCATGAAGTGCCATAAGAGTCTAGAACACACAAAAAAAAAAAAAAAAAAAAAAACAGAACGAAGGGCCATAAGAAGCTCGTGGAGACGCTCGCTTCGCTCGCTTAATTATTGATTCATACATTGTACATACAACCGATTCATCACATAAGCCACGTTGAATAGTTATTATTATTTATTTACGTTATTTATTTTAAGAAGAAATTTTACCTTATATTACTTGCTTTATGTATTTGTTGTTAGTAAATAAGTAAATATAAGTCTTTGTGAACAATTTCATTTGTTCATATTTTTTAATCCAATGTTTCTTTTAAATTTAATATTCGTATTACTTAAAAAAAATAGTTAGTGTTGTCATAATAAATAATAACATTTCTTTTATGATTGGGTTCATTTTTGGATCCTTGTGGTAAAAATCAATATGCTACTCAATCTTTTACAGGCTAGCGAACTTGGGTTAAGACAAGGAGTAACAACTACTATCTCTGGCCAGCTGGCTCTTGTCTTTCTTTTACTCAGCTATCTTGCAAATAAAATTGGAGATAAGGTAAGAGAAAATATAAACAAAATTGTCGTTCGATTGAATATAGCTGGATCGGGCCGTTATATAAATCCGGCCAATGGCAGCGATCCTAAGTAAACCAGTTGTAGAATAAAATAATTAATCTTAACTCTTAGGAAAGTGTGTAAACCATCCTTCAATACTGTAGGTAAATATAAAATTGTAGACATCACTTTCACAGGGGTTCGTCTATCAAAACGCAGCACTATACTCATATCACGATTTTTTTTTTATTATAAATACCCCAAAAAGACTGAATGGCATGGGCGTTGGGAGGACATTTCGCCAGGCGGGGCAAAGTGAAATAATACTTTCTACCCGATTGTAAGATGTTTCCTTTGGGGGAGGCGCTATTTTTTTTTAAATATTTAACTATACATTAAATAATTCATTAATTAGTAATATTTTATTTAATTGTTTTATAAAATGAAAAAAAAAACATATTATAATTACAATTATATATTACCGTATATATCATCATAAAGCCATTTAAATTTTCAATAATTCCTGAAATCCGGGGAGGGGGGCAAGTGCCCCCTTGCCCACATTTCTCAAGGTGGGGACAAAGCGAAATAATACTTTCTACCCGATTGTAAGCTGTGTTCTTTGGGGGAGGCGTTTTTTTATTTCCAACAATTTTGTAACCGATTTTGGGGTCTTACAGTAGGTTCTGAATTAAAGGAACTGAGCCACGCACTTTTTCAAAACATGTACACATAAAACACTTACATAAAAAACAAACACTATATATGAACACAGAAATCATCAACAACACTTAGGAAAAATATCTCGAGAGAAGCAAATGAATGACTAGTCACAAATATAAAATGTTGTTTGTTTTATAAAATGAAAAAAAAAAGTATTATAATTACAATTATAGTTTTTATTTATTTAATGTCTATCCTATTCAGTTATAAAAACTGATTTACAAAGGAGGACCTTAAACTAAACTAGGCCATGCAAACAATTAATAATAATGAAATCATAAATAACAATAACAAACTAAACAACAAACAAAACAAACTACTTAACTATAAAAAATAAGAATCAAGAACAAGAAAAAATAATTGAATATTGAAATAAAATTAAATGAAGTGGAAATTTAACATATTAAATAATGAAAATAAAAGTATGTTTATATCATCATCCTGCCAGTTAAATTTCAAAGAATTCCTGAAATCCGAGGGGGGGGGCAAGTGCGCCTTGCCCCCCACCCCCCTCGCGGCGCAAATGCTGAATGGTCGCTAACGAATGAGAATTTATGTGTAATCCTCTGTTGTGCTACTTGATCAGAGCTTTGCTGTGAGCAAAGCCATCATGGACGCTGATTGGCTGCGAGCTTCTGATTCCTTCAAACAATCCATGATAATCATTATGAGCCGGGCTGATTCGCCGGTCGTCTTCAAAGCTCCCGGCATTGATCCTCTGTCTCTGGAATCTTTTGGACAGGTGAGTCAAACATATAGTAAGGGCCAGTTACATCAAACTTTAATCCGGCGATTTTCTATTAATCGGAGATTAAAAATGGCACCCTGTAGAAGCAACCATGTATTATCTATATAATGTTTATTGAAACCATGGCAACCAATCCGAGATTAGTAAATAAATAAAATAAATAAATAAATTCACATTTAGAGTCTACCCAATCAGTAACTAAACTTATTTGCCGATTAAAAAGTTTTTTGAATTCGGACCTAAGGGCCAGTTTCATCAAACTTTTATCCGACAATTTTCTATAAATCGGAGATTAAAAATGGCGTCTGGTAGAAGACACCATACATTCTTTATGTAATGTTTGTTGAAACCGTGGTTTACCTAATCCGAGAATAGTAAATCGGCCGATTAAAAAGTTTGGTGAACTCGGATCTCAGACGGATAAAAGCCGATATTGAGACCAATTCAGGGTTTTGTGTTAAAATCATGTAATTGACGACTTGCGATGGGAGGAGCTTATTTTAGTTTTCCGCGCGCTCCAGAGATGGCGCGCGAGAAGTGAGTAAACGTTCTTGAGAAAACGATGGATCCCATGCTATTGTTACGGGAGCACGCTTGGGGGAAATGTTTAAATTTGTTCAAAAATTTCGAAATGAGTGCAGTGTTTAAGTATTTTAGTCACGAAGGAAGCCAGAGGCTACTCAAAGAAAGTTACAGCTTGTTTGTACCTTCCTTTTTGAAAGAGTTTTGGACCGCTGAAAATCAGGTGGCAGGCACTGTTCTCGTCCAGGCTAGAAGTGTACCTACGTGTTTTTAATTAGACAATTTAGTTATATTAATGATGCACTCATGTGTCTGCTATTATGCACGGTTTACAGTTTAGTATTTTTAGTTTGTAAAACATTAGAATACATGAATTAAAGATAATAATGCAGGCATATGTTACCGCCACTATAATGCACGCCTACTAGGGGCGTAGATGACAGGTAGGGCCTCTACCTGTCAGCTGTCTTTTAAACTAGGGCTTTGGCTGGATTTAGCCTAACGTAGGCCTACATTTTTCTAGCCACTAGTCTAGGCCTAGCCCTGCCTATGCGTGCAGGCTATTTATGTAACTATTAACTTTCATTAATTAATGAATTAACTGTAACGATTAACTCTGATCCTCAGTGCTTTCAGCTTTCTTGGGGAAGTAAAACTAAACACACTTGGGATTGCATCCTTCTCGAGACAATTTTTGCTGCCGTTTACAACTTCCCTGAAGTCTGTTGGGATGAAATGACTAGAACACACTGTCACTGTTGATGAAACGGCTTGGTTCCTTCTGCTGTCACGGCGTATTTTAATTTCCCATATCTTTCTTAACTTCGCATCTTTGAGAAACAAATGAAATGATATGCCAGGAACTGTAGCATTATTTTTGCATCTAGTAACACAACAATAACGCGGCATTGCTCATTCGCTATGGAAAACTACGCTCAAACTACCCAAAGCTCCCATATGTTCCATGCAAAACGGCTGCAATGTTTACTCACATACGCAGCCATGTTGGGGGCGGGTTGAGCGCGTCACGTGAGCGTGACGTAGGTGGGAGGGAACATCCGAAGTCGTCAATTTTGCTAATATGTTCAGAAAGAATGATTAACTTCAAAAAGTTCGAGTAATATACTAATAAGGTTTGTTGTTGTTGAAAAGGCTGCACCAGAAATGCATGGTCGTATTTTTACAACTTTTAAAATCTAAATTGTGAGTTGATAGAGGAACTAGATATGTTCAGGGTCTACAGATAAAAAAACAAAATATAGGACAATTTCATTCTTTTGAATTAAATCAGAAAATTGAGATCAGATTTTATTCAAATGTAATTAATTTTCAGATAATTATCTTGTTATTTATAGACTTTGATAATATATGTAACTGCGCTATCTATCCACAATTTTGAGTTTTAGAGTTGCTATGAAGATACGGATAGAAGATCTCAAGTTCTCACGCTTTGCTGCCACAGACTCTTTTGTTATAAAACAAATTGTAACTGTAATAATAATATTTGTCTTAAATTTCCTGAAGATGATAATTATATTCAAAGAAGCAGGTGTTCCAGGTCTCTGAATATTTCAATTTTTAATATCGTTTTTTGTTTTGCAGGCTATACACATTGCATACAAGCTTACTTTGAATATTCAGAAATTTGTGAAGTGAATGAATAGCTAATGAATAGATAATGAATAGCTAAAAATATTAGTAAGTGGACTCATTCAACATAAGAATACATGTTTTATACAATAATTATTATTGTTTGTTGTTCTTGTTCAAGGGACACAACGGAAGGTAATTATTATCTGTTAGAAATTAACTCATTTATTGGTAATGTGTGAAATGTTGATATAGTATAATATTAGATGTTTAAAATTAGTTTTTAGATTTTAAAATTAGCAAAAAAATATTTTAGGTGTGATTGTCATTATATGTAATATTTCGTTATCCAAAGTCTACGAAATATACATTTTAATTAAATATTTCTTTAATGTGATACATATCTTACAATAATAACTTATGTCGTAACACATGTTAAAAGTTCAAAATATTTACTCCTTTTTTATAAATATGGTTTTCTTTCTTCAATCGTCTTTTTACCCTACACAAAATAAAATCTACACTATCATAGTTCATTCCGCTTGAGTTTCGGATGAAATGTATTTATTAACACATTCACATATTGTTTTTTAAACATATTATTTTTTAACGGTTCTTTTGTAAGCTATTTTTTTGTAGCTATATTTTATAATTGTTAAATACTTTTGTAAATCTGTTTTTTATTTTTTCTATTTCATTTTTCTTGTGTCTTAATGTTGTGATTGTTCGGTTTGAATTTTTTGTATATACTTGTCCTGCTTTAGCTGTATTATTATTTTTTATATATTTAGTATTGTACATAGTTTTTAGTAAGTTACTTTCAGTTATGGATAGGCAGTCACTTCTTTCATTCGGTCTGTGCTACTTTCTGTCAACCCTTATTCATTATACTATATGAATATGAATATATTATAAATGACAATTAATAGATCAATTATCCACCAATTAACGTTATTGCATCAATCACAATGACAACGTTATTACATTTCAATTCAATGTATATGATAACTTTTTAAAAATATAATTTAAACTCAAACAATTAAACATTTCGCTTTGTGACTTAATTAAAGTAATTAAAAAGCGAATTATTACGTTACTATATCTTATATTGCTGTTTATATTGAAACATAACCAACACGATATTTGATTGTACTCATTTACTTTTCTATTGTTAATTGCCAATAATTCTGACTCTGTGTTTTTTTTATTTACTAAAACACTGATTAAAGTACGTGTTTTGTTTAGATTCTCTCTCATAGATGTAATTTTATTATATTACAAGATATATTGGTGCATAACATTTTGATTTTTTAATGCAAAATAATTACAAAACTATCATACATAGCAATAATTTCAATATAATGAAATATTATTATAATACTGTGTAGTTTACTTCTACTATGGCTATCGAAAATCATAAAATTTAAAAATAATTAAATATTGCACGCTTATTTGTTGTTTGTTATTGTACTTGTTAACAGTTGTATGGTTCGTGTTGAAAAAGTAGTCTTTCCTTTTATTAGTAAGATAATTTGGAGAAATATTGTATACGACTTCTTGCACTCTCCCACCCACATCTTCAAGCAGTTATTTAAAACAATCAAAATGATATTTTCATTCATTAGAATGTCTTTTATTTGTTTAAAATTCTAGTTTTAAAGTAAATTTAGCTTAAGTTTAGCTGAAACACACAAGTATAGCTACATTTTGGATCCCCGGTCGATTGCATTACACTGTTCTTGTACGCATGCTTAGTTTTTCACACCGAGCCATAGAAAATCAACTTTGATTTGTGGTGAAAACTCGGTTACACTCAGAGTTTGGAATCTTAGTGTTTGATAGTGTCTTTTAGGTTATTCAAAACTACTTTTGATACCATTATAGATGAATGTGGATCTTGAATGCAACAATAAAACTTGACACCACATTAATTGCAAACAACAATTGTTATTATTATTATAAAAGATAATGAATCATTTGAATAATTAATACTAATAAATAATTATTAATAATCATTATTAAAATAACAAACAAGTTATTATAAATAACAACATAAATGATAATAAATAATAAAAATAAAAATAAATAATCCAAATAAATGATGATTGGAATCACGAATTACAGAAAGAGAAAAGTCCGTGAGAATAGTTCTGAGGTAAAAGAGAAAAACATTTTTTCTTGGGAAATGTTTAAACATGTTTGAAAATTGTGTAA
Source organism: Isoperla grammatica (assembly GCA_945910005.1). Lineage (NCBI taxonomy): Eukaryota > Metazoa > Arthropoda > Insecta > Plecoptera > Perlodidae > Isoperla > Isoperla grammatica. The sequence goes on from OX246744.1 coordinate 8,029,003, forward strand.
GTTAATATTTTTGTAATCGCAATAATAGACATTTATTAAAGATAAAAAAATATTGTTTTCAATTCTCAATGTAAATCCAACCATATAAATAAATACTTATAAAAAAAAAAAAAAAACTAGAGAGAGTCTACCCACTCAGTAACAAGACTGATATTCAGTGGGGGACTTTAATTAAAAATTCCTCTACCAACCCTGTAGAATGAGAATTTTTTATATTTTATGTGATTTAAAATATTGTTGTCGATCTTGTTATTACCTGTACAGTTTTTAATACAAACGTATCGAATATATCCCAATTACTTCTTCTACACATTTTATCGTATTGTGATCAGTTTCATACAACAATTCCAGCCAGAGGGAATGATTTATTAGGGAATACAATATCAAATTTCATTTTTAAAACAATTTTAACCAATAGATATGATTGAAATAAATTCCGCATGCTAGGCAGGTCGATATAAAGTCATAACTCACAATTGACCTTTCATCAGAAGAAATATATATTAACAACGAAATATGATAGTTTTAACACACTTATATTTCCCAATAAACAGCACAAAGGTTTTCATTTAATTTTTTTTTTAATTTTTTTTTTTTGCTTTTCAGTTACTAATTAACGAAGGAATGTGGGACGACGTTTCAATTTTAATCAACTACCATATGAAACATTCCAATATAATTAAATTATTCTCAATTTGTACCATATAATAATTGCTATTTAATTGTGTTCGGTGACTTCATTATTGTTTCATTTGAAATTGAGTAGTTGTATTCATTAAAAATTAATCAACACTGTATTATTACGGAAGAGGAGGATCATGAAATAAATAATAATTTAATTTCTTATCTGAAGTGAGCACACGTTCCGTTTTAGCACCAAGTATGGCCATACTTGGTAGCCAAGTATGGCACCAAGTATGAGTGTGTGTACCACACACGGTATAAGCATACACACTATATACTTGTCCCTACGAAAGTATTCGCATACCGATCTTAGGTCATTGTTTACTGCCCCTTTCAACCGCGCTAATTGAAAGAAAAAACAGATCCCTGGCGTTCTTTCACACATTCGTAAATGCATGGTTCGGCTTAGTCGAGTGCACAGGCGGTTTGGCCACACTTACCGTTACAGGTAACCAACGGAAGGTCTTAAATTATCCCCATAGGACCTGTTTTTATATTGTTTATATATTGTTTGCTATATTGGTTAACAGTTTACCAACGTATATTATTACCATATATTTATTATTATTAAAATTAATTAACTTTTAAATTAAAACACTTAGTCTACTGATATTTTTATTCACCAGCTACACCAAAATGTATATGGAATAAAAAATCTAAATTTCGAGTGAGAAAATTTAAATCCCTTAAAAAAACTGTCCCCGTTTCACTTTCAGCAAAACGTTTTTGACCACCTACAGTGTTTAGACACCTGGGCCCGGATTCACAAGAGGTCATAAGCCTTTTTTGGTCTTATCTCTAGGACCGGTCTAGCTTTGAATCTCTTGTGGATCCAGGAAAATGTGTTAAGTAAAAACATATTATTGGAATGGTCATTGTGTCCTTGTTCCCACTTGGAATTAGTAACTTCTTCATGTGACCTGGGTCTGGTTTTACAGGAGGTTCAAAGTTAGGCTGGTCTTAGAGTTAAGACCAGAAAAATACTTAGGGCCTCTTGTGAATCCGGGCCCTGCATTGGATTAAAGAAAAAAAAGTGTCCCGAAATTCAGTCCTGACCATCTGGTCACCTTAGTCAAAAGTTGCTCGCGAGCGCCACCCGTAGCACTGCATGTAAATCAGTAATCTCGGTGCTCATTTTGTAACACGAACGTGTTAAAAAAATACTGTAATACCGTGTCTGGTATTGATATTATCCACTCGAACATACAAACAATAAACAACAACTGCGTTTTGTGTTGGCAAACAACATGACAAGAACTAGATACGAATCATTTGAATAATTACTTATTCTGATAATAAACATACATCATGTAACACAGTTGTGTAGCACGTATATGTTTATTATACAAAAACAACACTTCACCGGGTGTTTGCATAATTTAATGTTTTAAACCGATCCGAAATAATAGTTACAGTTGTCACATATGTTTATTTTCATGATGTAGTTTCATACTGACTGCCATAGACGTACGCAGATGTTGATAAATGGGGGTGCACAAGAAATTACCGGCCAAAGTACTTCCCGCCGGTGCTAATGGGGATGGTGTCGGGGGGAGGCCCCCACAAAAAAACGCCGTAGCCGATTTTTTTAAACATGCATTTTTTAGCCGTCCTATAGCAACGAAGCACTCAATAAATTCAAAGTTGTTCTGAATCGGCCTTGTTGATTCTGACATTTGTCCGCCGGTGTTCGCACTGTCCTATCACTGATTCATATGTTTCGTATTTGAAATATCGATCTTTGATTGGTTATCGCTCACGCTCACTTGCCGATGGTGTTCGGAGCCTACAGGGTTGGTTTAGTCGCTTTAAATTAAAGTCCTCCCACTGCAAATCAGTTTCATTACTGAGTGGGTAGACTCTAAATGTGATTTTTTTTATTTAGTGTGTTTTAAACTTATAAGGAGGAGTATAGATTGTATGATGAATGGGTTAATTTCACAAAATTCTTTGTGGATATCAGTGATATTGTTACAAAGTGATGGAAGGAGTCAGCCAAAAAGCCAGAATCTTGGTGGTACGGTAACAGGTGATGTTGAAGGCGGACAGTAGATTCCAACGTCAATCCAATCTAGTACTTCAGATAATATCAGTAGGCAGAAGTCAAAGCTGATACATTTCTACTGATGTGTAGTGACTTGTGAGCAAGACGCTACTAAATACGATTTTCCAATCTAATGCTTCAGTCAACACTCTCATCCTTATGAGGGCTAGACTATAAAAGAGTATGTATAGACGTTTTCCGTTACCAATTTTGAGATATGAAGAATTTCCTTATGCCGTTTTTTCAAACAATTATATTGAAACGTACAAAAATATTTGTTTAGAGTTAAATTAGTATTAAATACTAATTAACATACAAACAATTGCAAACAGTTTTTATGAATCATGTATGCCAATAATTAACTGTCGAAAAATGATTTGACATTAGTTTCATTACAGAAGAGCCATTACCGCAAAATTTAAACATCAGATATAATTGTCAGGTGACAGTACTGACTTAATAAATATCTCACTTAAATGGACAGGCTTTAATATCATTATTTACACATCAGTTACCCAATAATCTGTCCCATCCAACTGAATGATCGGATTATCAACTCTTTCTGAAAGTATATTGCAGCTTAATGAGAAAATAATATCCTGTCAAAATGTCTGATTCAGTGATAAATGAATTTTGTACATTTCTATCTAGTTTCAATAAAGTTGCAGTTATTGTAGAGCGTTGGGGGCGACGCGTTAGCTGCGTTACGTGCGTAAAACTAACGCGAGCAACTCAACAACATGTTAACTTTCCTTAAATGTTTTTAACTTAAATGTTGTTGCGATAGTTGAATTATGAAGCCGTTTACAAACACAATTTCGCTGAATAGCAGAGATAAATCCCATCTCATTTCAAATGCAGCTCAAAGTCACGGTTTACTTATATCTAAACCAAGAAGTGATAGAATTGAATCCATATTAGAAGTTAAAAAAAAAAAACTCCTTGCATTGACGAAACTACAACTTTTTTAGCTCCATTTTGAGTCTCTTTGGTTCACGTCTGTACTTCTGTCATATTTACATAAATTGATCCAAAGAGGCAAAATATTGAGCTTTAAAAATGTGGTACATTCGTTAATGCATTATCTATACAATTTCAAGAAATACTATTACTACAATAGTTTATAAAAATGTGATTTTATTCATTGTTCCCACGTGACGTCACAGCAGCCATGATTGAGACACAATTTATAAGGACCTATCCTAGATCATTGGCAAATACTAATCAAATTTAATAAATAAGCCTAATTTAAAACTAAAAAATTAAACATAAGAATAAAAAAATTAAGAATTAAAAATTAAAAATTACCTAACATATTAATTTTATTAAAAAACAAGCTGAACTTTAAAGAGCTAAGGAATGTGTTCTACCACAACGCCTTCAATTGTTTCTCCATGGCAACGTCAAAGTTTGATCACAAATGTGGCCGCCACGCGCACAGATGTGACGTACGTGCAACCTATGAATAGACAACTTCGATAATTTAATTATTGGTATCTTTCCGAGATTATCAGTGAGGAAGTAAGCCGGAGCGGAAGTAATTCAAATTAAGGTCTCGTCTCGCTCAGGTAGCGTGAACAAGTAACTCACGTTCTTAGCCAACTAATAGCCTCACTGTTTTGTGCCTTTTAACACAAAAAACATAATAAATTATTCACAAACTGCTTTCCATCATTTTTGAGTTTTGACAAATCCCAACAAATTTAATCTCCTCTCCCCAATCCGCTGCATAAACTTCTTACTCAACCTCTTCTCTCTAATATTCGTATTCGGTCCCATCTGGGCTTTCAAACAACGCTTGTTAAATATTTCATGACCGCCACTTCCAAAGCTACTTCCATCTGGCTTCGTCACACTCCATATTTCAGCAGTGTACCAACACTTGTAATAAAAAAGCGACAAGCAAGGTAATAATTTATCTGTAAAGTTTATTCCGTAAAGTTGCCCCAATGTAATTTATTCTTCTGCTTACGAAATAGCCGTGTCCAACGGTACCAACTTAATTTTATACTTTTCTAGCTCGTACCATCTAACTGAAACACGTCCATTAGGGATAATTTATGATCTTCAGTTGGTGCATAACTAATAGGACGCACCTCTGATGCCCCACCTACCTGCTCAAGAAGCCCATGCTACACCACGTAAAACAAGCACACGCACACCCCAAATATAATACTACCCTAACCTAATAATACTACCCTAACCTAACTTAACCTTACCTAGCCTATACTAGCCTTATAGTATAATACTACCCTAGCCTAATAATACTACCCTTAACTAACCTAACCTATAACCTAACCTAACCTAACGTAACCTAACCTAACCTAACCTAACCTAACCTAACCTTACCTCTATTCCTACCGCTTACCGCGCAGTGGACGTGCGATTAAATTGCGTGGTGTAACATGGGCTTTAGAAAACAGATAGTGGGGTATCGGAGACTAAAAAGGTTGGTGGGGCATCGGAGAGTGGGGCATCGGCGAGCGCCCCAACTAATATGGCTTGTGTCCTCTACTATAAGCAGGCTACCTTTACGAATGTGTAAATGAACTCCCGGGATCTGTTGATGTTCCTTGAATCAGCACTCAAAAAAGTAGTAATTAAATCCTTTGCAACTAAAGAAAAATTCTAGGTGTCAAGAAATTTCCCCTCCTCCTTGCCACCTCCACTCGGCACGGGTGAGAGGCTCGGGAGCAGACCATAGACCCATCGATCCAGGAGTGATTGTTTATAATAGCAATCTTTTGATGTAGTTCAATGATATGATTTCTAATTTATTTCCGAATATATGGAATTAACACGAATAATTTATAAAAAAAAATTGATACAAAAATAACTTTGTCTGTTTTAAATAACTTAAAACTGCCAAGCTTAGACCCAGAGGACTTATTGTCATCATTATAATTTAAAAAATTGTATTTTCAAGTTTTTTACAGACAAACGTTATTTTTATTTTCTATAGATTTTTCGTGATAATTCCATATCTGAAATTAAATTACAAATTATAATATTAAACTACATCAAAAGATTGCTATTATTAACAATGACACCTGGATCGATAGGTCTACGGTCTACCGAATTCAAATTGCTCCCGAGCACTCTCACCCATGCCGAGTGGAGGTGGTAAGGAGGAGGGGACATTTATCGATACCTGGTATTTTTCTTTAGTTGCAAAGGACTTTTACTAGTGACTTTCGGGACAGTACAACACTCCTCAATCATTCCTTCGGAAATCCGAAAAATCCAAACAACATTCTTTATAGCTACGATGTTACCGAAAGAAGGGCTCATTAGTTTGGGCAAAGCTGCTGGTCACTTAACTGTCTATATTCATACAGAAATTATTATTAAAGTATAAAGTGTTGACACATGATTGACGAACATTTGCTCAAGAATTTATCAAGATTAATTCATCATAAAACAGTCTAGACCGATCCTTAGTCAAACTCCACTCCGTTCTAGTATACACCCTTATCCTATTGAACATCCGTTACTGAAATACATAAGCTTTTGAACAGCTAACGGAAAGGTTAATCCTTTAGTAAATAGCAATTTGCACAGCTTAACACCCCACGAGTTTCACTGCCTAATCCCCACTTGTACCATCTCGACAGGCACAACTATTTATTTTTGGGATAACTTGTTTTCACCATGGCAACAACCAATCAGAAGGCTAGAAATGTTGTTTATTCCTCGACAGTGGAATATATCTTTCACGTTCTAAGAATAACACAGAATTTCCCCCCCCATCCCCTCCCCCCCCCCCCCCCCGGCTTCTTAGAAACCTTTGTAATGACGTATTTATCCGATGTGACCCGTAGCAACTCACGAATGCAAACTGTTATATCAAAAGGATTTATACCGTTGAGTTTATTTGTGTAGATGATACCATTATACAATGGAATATATTATGACAAAGACGCTCCTAACAAAAGAAGAAAAAATACAAATATACAGCATACTTCCTCTTGACGTATGCAATATTAAGGCTGGTCCACACAGATTTTTAAGACATAATGCATAAGGTTTTAAGACGTTGTTTTCAAAACAACAATGAAAACAACGTCTTAAAACTAAAACTTTGTGTGAACGCCAGTACGTGTTTCCTATGATCCAACTTTACGACTGCGCGTTAAACCTTAAATCGTATGTCATAAAAATATGTGTGGACCAGCCTTAATGTGACTTGGAAATAAATACAGATGGCTGTGAGATTGCTTCTCGATGTACACACTTATTGAAGGTTCAAGGTTTAATGCCGACATTACACGACTCAATACTTCCGTCCAACTTATTGAATGCAAGAACAAAAGCGAATCAAAAACAGTTTTGGTAGAAAACTGCAACAATGTAGCTTCTATTAATTGATGCTTTTTTGTCCTTGAATTCAATACGTTTGACGAAAGTATTGCACCGTGTAATGTGGGTATTAGGTTTAACAAAATTATATCAAGCCAAAAGCATTATGGTGAATTCACACACTTTTCAAAGGTTTCAGATTTAAGGAAACCATAACAACGATAGCTCTAATACCAAAAAGTATTAGCCCAGCCAATGAGAGGCAACGTTTTATAAATCCGGCCAATGGTAGCGATCGTAAATAAAACAGTTAGGAAAATTAAATCTTAAATGAGTGTGTAAATCGAGATAAAATATCAACCTTAGGATAATATTTCAATGAATCAATAAAAGTGTAAGCTTATTTGATAAGGGATATATATATATATATATATATATTATATATGTTAGAACCTCACACACATTATTGTAAAACGATACCAAGGTCACTTTTTTTAAATAAGTGACCTTGGTATCGTTTTACAATTGTGTGTGTGGGTCAATAAGTTTCTGCGTGTGACACATATATATATGTACATATTGCAATTCCATGGAGCTTGTTGCCGCGAATAATTTACTAAAGAAGGAGGCACTGATTTACCCTTCCCTTCCTGACGTATCGGGAAATTTAATTTACATTTTTTGTTACTTACCATTGCCCCTTTGGTCGTTGTTTGTTCCCTCTTCAGAACTAGTAGCCACTCCTCCCTGAAACAAAGAAGAGAATAAAGATTACATTAAAAACATTTAAAATGTACAAAAATGTACTTTTAAGTACACATTATTTTTGGATACAAACTAATACTACAACTTGAATCTTTGCTACATAAATAACTTAATTCGATGATATTTGAACTTGAGGAACATATTTTCTAACGGCGAATAACGTGTGGATCTTGTTTAACCTACATTAAACATTAAAAACATTTAAAATGTACAAAAATGTACTTTTAAGTACACATTATTTTTGGATACAAACTAATACTACAACTTGAATCTTTGCTACATAAATAACTTAATTCGATGATATTTGAACTTGAGAAACATATTTTCTAACGGCCAATAACGTGTGGATCTTGTTTAACCAGACCTTCACCTAGTTGAATGACCCACCCTACATTTTCTGTGGAGTAAGTAAAAATCATTTAAAATTGTCAAACAAATATATCATTCCCTGGAGAAGAAAAGAAAAATCTACCTTTATATAAAAAAAAAAATAGTGGCTGACCAATGCATACTACATGGATATTGTCTTTGCATTCTCCATGTATAAAAAAGGGTTGTTCACCTCAATTGTGGAACATCCGATTTTGGTCTATTAAAATTGCTCCAAAATTACTTTAAAATGTCGCAAAAGATTATCAAAACATGTAATTCTATAAAAAAAAACGAATATTTTTTCTAATGAATGGATTTTGTATTCCAATAATTTTTTCCGTTTTGCGTATGTTTTTACTAAGATGTGAAATGTGTCCAGCAACATTACTTAGATAAAAGGTAATTACGAACATCTAAAAAACTTAACAAATAATAATTGGAACAAAGACACATTCAAAATGAAGAAGACTATATTCTCTATAGGATGACAATATTTTGATTTACATTTGGGACAATTTTAACACAATTTAAAACAATTTTAAGAAATCAAAATAAGGAGCGAGTAACAACCATTAGTTGGACATATAGTCTTAAGGTCCAGTCTTAAAATTTCCCAATAACTACTTAATCGTAGAATAGCTTGTTGTCTCCATGGAAATTATTAATCAAAACCCTTAAAATTCTTCAAATAGCTTGATACAGATAACTTTCTTATACGGAGATTGTAAGACCGGCCTTAAGTGTAATTTCTTATTATTGGTAGGGTCCATTTAAATGATAATCTATGGTTGTAATGCATAATAATCTTTGTGATGAGATCCACAATTGTGATTTTGGATTACATTCTTCAACCCTACTTCGCGTATCCTGCTAGCGGCGATTTCCAAGACCAGAGTGTTAAAATAAAAAATATACGATACACAAAAAAGCTTTTATGAGCTCTAAGGATTACAATAGTCTGGCTCCGCGATCTCAGGATAGAGAGCACTCTACTATTTTTTCTCGACACCCGAGTGCCTGTATCAAATTCCATTAATGGATAGAACTCAAACACATTCACGTTTTTAAAAGCGTATTACACGCATGAAATTCAAAGCCATTTAATAAAACTTTTTTATTACATAAGACTAATGTGAAAGCACTCGAAAATGTGTTTACTCTTTATTCATACAATACGTGTATGGAGAAAAAATTCAGTTATTACGCGTAGTTTAGACGCCATGAAAGAAAATACGAATAGTATATGTTTCAACATATTGCAAACTTTCGTCGTAGGTTTATTTTATTCAGAACGGTTACCCTTTAAAAACTAAATTAAAGGAATTTTCGTTTAGAACCTTCTTGGAGTCTATCTGAAAAAAGAACTTAAACCATACTTAATAAATTTTAAGATAGGTCATTGTCTGTCCAGTCTTGTGTAGGATAAATATTTATAAAACGAACTTTAAATAACAAATATAGGTCGTATAGGTCAAGACGTGGAGAAAAAACGACTATTTATATAGATATAGGTCGCTTTCTGTTTTGTTTAGGATAAATATTTATTTAATACGTTTTACAAAGTAACTCTCTCATAATGAAAATCTTTCATTCATTTTTCCCGGCTGGCGCTCCAAAAATATCAACAATTTGAACAAACGTGATTTTGCATCGCTCTATTCCTAGATTAAGGAAAAGTGGCTTCAGTTTGGCTGCCCGCCATCAATTCTCTTCAAGTTCATCGTTGTTTATTATTGCCTGATCCTGACTTGAGAACGGAATTTCTAAAGTAAATTTATCCTTATAAATTCTCTAAAAGATGAGGTAATTTGGTTAATTAAGCAACGAATCACTCAATAAATTCAAAGTTGTTCTGAATCAACCTTGTTGATTCTGGCATTTGTCCGCAGGTGTTCGCACCGTCCAATCACTGATTCATATATGTTTCGTATTTGAAATATCGATCTTTTATTGGTTATCGCTCACTCGTGGATGGTGTTCGAAGCCTACAGGGTTGGGTTAGTCACTTTAAATTAAAGTCCCCCACTGCACATCAGTTTAGTTACTGAGTGGGTAGACTCTAAATGTGAATTTATTTATTTATTGAATTTTTTACACATTTACAAGTAGTATAAAGTAATTTTAACCGACATACATGGGAGGTTTCGAAGGTTAGGTAAACCTTAAGGGCCCTTAATAGCCTTAATTAAGGTTAATCACTAGAGATCATGTTAGTGTATCAAAGTTTCTGAGACTTAAGTGGCCAATTAGTAAATTACTGTAAGGTAAGATCAATTACCAGAGAAAGTTCTGTTATTCAAAGAACATATCATGTTTCAACTCCGTGTTTGAGTTAGATGTTGATATTTAGTTAACTGATACTAATTAAGTCAGGACTTTTCTCAAAGTTATTTCGGCTTCCTATCGTTTATATATACTAGCCACAACGTAAGTATTTGCATACCGATCGTAGTACCGTATCTGCTTGAGATACTCTGTAAACATTTGTTTACGTTCTTCCGACAATTCATTGTTGCAATATTGCAGATGATTGACATATCAACAGTTTTCAATCTAAGATTCCGTATTATGACTGAAAGCAAAATAAGGACGTGTCAACTCTGTTTGAAGACAATCATTTGCATGAGTTATCATTTTCTTGAACTTTTACCTGCACACGTCAATCTATACGGTTTAAAACTGTGATTTTTCCTGGATAACCTATGTGTCTTCTATTGACAGAACAAATGTAAACAAGCAATGTGTACCTTATAATGGCCGCCACGTGACGTAGCCGATGTGACGTCACGTGAATACTCCCTTGTATTTAACGCATGAATGAATTGAAAGCCATGGCATAGGTATATGGTATTTGTACAACGGAATTGAGTGAGTTAATGTGGAGAAGCTATGTTTACATTTATCTACAGAGCAATGTATGCAAATATGTGCCTTGCGGTACTCACTTAATTATACTGAAAGTAAAGGGTCTGCCTGGAGCAAATAAGAGTTTAAGTTTGTTAGTATTTCACACAAATGTGTTTGTAAAAGATTACTTTAGTGTATGTAAATCTTTACTTAGGTAATGAGATTTGTCAGCATGAACTCTGCTCTATTAAACGTGTGTTTGGTTCATTAAAAATAAATACAGGATTTGTGTTAACGAACATATTTTTAGTATTGCTCACAGACTGATAAACTTTCTATTTTTCTTGTTGAAAATCCATAGATTGGAAAGAAATGTGAGCCAAAAACCAAAAAGGTAAGGGGGTTAGATTGTGAAGTAACCACGGCAACATGATGTGCATTTAATCATATAATTTATTTCTTGAATCTAAGTAACGTAATAGATGATTTACCTAATCTAGAGGGTCGTGATTACTTCCATCTAAGAGTCATTGATAGATCAACGACAATAATGCTCAGCAATAACAACTAGTTTTCAAATGTTACGTTAAGGTGCATTTTTCAGTGTTGTGAATTTTTATCATTGAACATCTAGAGAGCCGTGATAAATTCTATCTAATGGCTGGTCCACACAGATTTTTAAGACATACGATTTAAAGTTTAACGCGTAGTGGCAAAGTTGGATCATAAGAAACACGTACTGGCGTTCACACAAAGTTTTCGTTTTAAGACGCTTTTTTCATTGTTGTTTTTAAAACAACGTCTAAAAACCTTATGCATTATGTCTTCAAAATCTGTGTGGACCAGCCTTAAGCGTAAAAGGTCTATTAGGCCCGGTATTACAACGCCCGGCTAAATGTTTTATACCACCGCTAACTTGTTTTCTCCTTTGAAACCACGCTTCTGATTGGCGGTTGCCATGGAGAAAACAAGTTAGCGGTGGTCTGAATATTTGGCCGGGCGTTGTAATACGGGGCCTTAGTCTCATAGTCATACCGTACTCAGATCTGTATCTACCCTTTCTTTCTTTTCACTTCATTTAATATATACAAATATCTCCTCGCAATTTCACTTTTTCACGCAAATTTCTCTTACATCTATTAAATAAACGTCTAAAAGTTTCATGATTGTACCCAATACAAAAACAAATACACAACTTTCGTTACAGCTATTTTATTCTCTTCTAGCGGTCTGTGAGGCTTCAGACCCCGATCGATAAACTCATCTTCTTAATCATCGGATGTTTGCCAGGAGTGTAAGACAAATAGAAAGTTTTAAGGGGGAGGGTAGGGGGGGGGGGGGGGTAGCAACCGACGGACTACCCTTCCTCCCGTGACCATTTGTTTCATGCTTAGAGTGTGTTCCTTTATTTCTTTGGGCTAGCTTACGCTAGCAAAAAATATATGTGCTATCGATAGTCAAATGGAAATAAATACGATACAAATTAAACTAGGACCACACTTCGGTTCGTCTTTATCCAAGATGCACGCCGGTAAAGAGGACTCCTCAAAGGGAGGCTTATTTCCCGCTCACTATGCAAGGTTATAAACATCAAGCTTGTCACCAGAAAGGATGCACCTTTTTAAAAAAGTGACCACCAATGATTTCTATTCAAATAACAAAAACCACCTGCTTGACAATAGCGAAGACGTGGGCTCAGGAATCGGTTCTCTTTCATCAAAGGGTCGGCCATAATTATCTCTTGCTCAAGAAAAATTCCCAACACCAATGAAACTGCTATTTTACTACTTTTTTTACAAACCCATTATAGGAATGGCTAATCCTAAATATTTATGGTCGAAGGTCCATGTGGTTTGGAGCTGTTTTTATGTTAAGGTAAGTGGTTTGCCAAATAAAGGAGATGATTGACAGCATTAGTCTCCAATAATAAGAAACAGTTCCTTTTAGCTCGCATTTTGGGGGCGTGTATTTTGAATTGGGATAGAGAGTAGGGTAGGATATAGAGCTGTCCACATGGAAATGCTGCTCTGTGATTGGTTGTTGGGCGAGTCTGAGAAGGCTGAGTTGAGGAGCACGTGAGGAACGACTATGGATTTGTTTCCTAGTCTCTAGAACTATCCTTGTCGAGAGTAAAAGCTTCTTTTTTGTCAAGAAGATGTCTCCTTTTCCTTCTAATTTTGAGCACGTGTCCACATTAAATGTTGATTAACTTTGAAAAATATTTGTATCTAGGATGTTTTTTAGTAATATATTTTTAATGTAAATTTACATAGTAGACTCTTTTCCATTCCCATGTTGCTTTCCAAGAAGGGGCAAGATGGAAGAATATGATTTCGGGAGACAAGGGGCTCTGCGGGGGAGGGGTAAACCTCCCATTAGACCCGCAAGAAAAACAATTCGTATTTTTAACACTTTTTAACCGATTTTGACACGTTAAAATAGATTACGTATGAAATTTATATTTGAAACTTGTAATTTTTGCTGCCGAGTTCAATTTAAAGATAGTCCTTTAATTAATGAAAGGGGAAGTGCGCCCGTTTCCTCCACTCCCCCCCCCCCCCCCCCTCACGCTACGCATATCTGCGCATTAAGAGCGAAGGATACTTCTACGTCAAAAACCGCAGAAAAGTTTCATTTTTTAATTACATCTCAAGATTGAAACACAAAATCGAAAAACTGAGTAATTAAAGTGGTGTGGTTTGGTAAGCCCTACATACTGAATGATAAATGTATGTAACATTATAATCAGTATGACGGTGATACTTATTTCTTTAGTAAGTTAATGAAATAAAAATCCCAGTCACAATGAAAATTGTCTGTGGTTTTTTACGTAGAGGTATCCTTAATACCGATCAATACCTGTTCACTTATTTCCATTTTGAAAACAGAAAAAGTTCTTCTTTTGCCGTCGCGAATCATGGCTGTCAATGTGACATATTTATTATGTGCAAAGTGAACATTTGTGTAACCTGACGTTCCACAGAATATCACAAGAGTATCAGTTGGTATCTTAAATTTGCTCGGGGACATATTTTGACGCCATGACGGATTTATGAGTTTAAGCCGTAGGGGTTGGGTGCGCCATCCCTTCACGAGAAACAAGCAATATGTTTGTACACTCACCGGCTTAACCGAGAGCCCAAAGTAAGTAAATAAATAAAATAAAGAAATGCACATTTAGAGTCTACCCACTCAGGAACGAAACTGATTTTCAGGGGGGCGTCTAAACCAACCCTGTAGGCTCCGAACACCATCAAAAAGTGAGCGATAACCAATCAAAGATATTTCAAATACGAAACATATGAATCAGTGATTGGACAGTGCGAATACCTGCGGACAAGTGTCATAATCAACAAGGCCGATTCAGAACAACTTTGAATTTATTGAGTGCTTCGTTGCTAGGACGGCTCCAAAGTCACCGTTTACTTATTCCTAAGACAAGATATAATAGAAGTGAATCCTTAAGAAGTTAAAAAACTTCTCTCTGAACCGGGTTTTGAACCCGGGACCTTCTACATTGGAAGCAGGGATGCTTACCACTGGACCAACGAGCCACCAAGTATTCTCATTGTTATGAAATTACCGACTCAAATTCATTTTCTACTTCTATAATTCCTAAAATAATTGAAACAGATCCATAAGAGACAATTTTCGACCTTCGATTGGTTACCTGGAATCGTGGGCGTTACCAATGTGTGCACTCTACTAGGCAGAAGGCTATGTAAACATCTACGAATTTGTGGTGAAGAATGCCAGAAATCTGTTTACTTTCGTTGGATCCGCGTGCATGGTAGATAAGGATCTGAGGTCAAAATGCGACTACTTACTTTGAAGGTAGTAGTAAAGTATGCAAATTTGAACACCAGTTCATCAACCGTTGCCTCAGAAACGTCGATTATCATTCATAATATCATCTTACAATTTCGTATTCTTCTGGAAATTAATACTCTAAAACAAAATTATATCCACATGATCGATCTTCGTAAAACTAATAAGGGGTATATTTTTCAATTCCCCAGGTAAATCGCTAATGTATTTCAATAATACGACGCAATGACGCGCGTAAAACGTAGGACATGGTTCAGTCGCGTAGCAGACAACGTGTACTTATTTTGAATAAGGAAAGAAGGCCATAAATCACCTTGAGTGACACATAGGGGAGTTGCGGGGGGGGGGGGGGAGGGGAGAGGAGACACCTCGAGGGGAAAGAAGGGGTAAATGAATTGTATATTCTCAAGAAACGTGTATAAATTTTTCCTGAGAGTCTTTTAAACTGTTTTTAGAATCCCTAAAATATTTAAAAGACCATTCTCGAATGCTCGTTTCGTACTTATATACGAATTATGGTAATCTTTCGAAATTAAATATTTAAACAACCGTTTACGACCCTCCAGCCAACATTTTGTCCTATATTGAATCACTAGTTTAAATATTTTATAGAATGGAAGAAGAAAGAGAGGATTTATTTTTTTGTCGTTGCTTTAAATACGCCTTTAGTTTTGGTGTTTCTAAAAGACACGTTAACATCTCTCGTCGAATCGTGAACAATTTATGGTTGGAGTTTTTATGAAGAATAATATCTACTCTACGTTCAAAAAACTTTATTCGTTTGGAAACTAGAGCCGTTAAAAGATTGGATGCGTTTGGCGTGACGTCATTTGAGGCGCTGTCAGTAACTGAATACAGATGTTTCAGCCTTTTTCTAGGCTCGGCGGACAATTCAATGCGTTTGTGTGGAATTGATGGAAGTATATTGGTGATTGTAATGTCTCGACAGCCCAAATAAAGTACTAATTACTAATACTTACTAGATGGAATAGCCCAACAGTGAACTTTGCTAGAACGCTCTACAGGGCTGGGCCCTCTAGCGAAGATGAAGTCATATAACTAAGGGATGTAGTAGCTTCAAACAATGTCAAACTAAAAATATCTGCACTCTTTAACTATCCAATATAGCTCACACCATCCAATATAGCTCACAAACCTTATTATTGGCTGAGGTATAGATGTTCGTTGCTTGATCATATATCATGACAAATACGGTTCACAACAATATCCATTGTCTTGTCTTGGGATAGCCATGAGATACAGGTGGATATTATGAGAAATAGCTCTCTGTTCAGATCATTAATCTTCGTGTGCTGTATTCTGACATATGGCTTAGGGGTGATTTGTTGCTCGGGTTGGTTCGTGAGAGGGTTAGAAATAACAAACGCATATTCTCCCAATGTGGTAAAGCGTATAACCATGGAGTTGTATAGCGTAGCCATACTCCATACCAGGCCGGCATGTCACCGCGAGATGTGGCGTTTTACTTTACCGTCCCCTAATGGATTGCTAATAGCTCTCATCGCCTAGACTCTTGAACCTTGAACAACAACAAGGTCAATTTAAAGGAAGCCAGGCTCAATTATCTTTTTCCACGAATAAGACACTTATCACATTAACATTTCGCCCCAACGTTGACAGCGCTACTCAAGGAGTGGACAATACGTCCCCTACGAACCGGTGTCTATGGTGACATGCCAGCCTGCCGCCTGGTATAAAGAATATTACTATAGAGTCCGCCAAAGTCAAGGCGGGAACCCGTTTCCGTGCAAAGCCAGTGCACTGCCCATTTAAAATAACCCGTGGTGTTTTTTCAAACACCTATATCTCAGTAAATATACATATTTAACTCATACGTTCTATGTTACGTGCAGCACTAACTCTCTATTGAGGCATTATACACAACCGAACATCGACAAACTTGATAGAATTTAAATAATTACGAGTTATTACTCCAAATGTGCGATTACAACGTTGCAATTAAAGTCGGAGAGACAAGGTTCTGGCGCACGCCAGAGCCTTACATCGCACCATCTGGCGTCGCTGTATTAGATGTTGCCAGACATCGTCTTATTAGTTATTGGCTGTTCAAAAGCTCTCCCCACAGCCTTCTCGACGGGTCAATAGGGGGTCAATAGGGTAAATATTATTTTAAGACAAATTCATCAATAAAAACAAAGGCTAACAGACCGTAAATAACAGCTACGGACGACCTACCCTCGTCTCTCTACATGTTGTCGTATCCTAAAGGCACGGGGAACACATATTACTACTCTGAAAGATATCTTTGTAATGTTTTCAGTGTCAATGTTTCTTGATAGGGCCTATCGGTAATAAGGTTTCATAAATAATACTACAAACTAAATCAGTCGAACACGCCATATTTCCCTGCGTGAAATTAACTTCTGTCAAACACGATCACGGTAATAAAGACAACTGACCATCAACTGACGAAGAAACACGTCAAGTATCCTAGCAACACACAGAAGTCACCGCTTTGTCGTAGTGTATTATCATTTTGACAGGTGGACCGCATTTTTCGGTGCTGCGCTCTGGTGGTTGAGCTTTCAAAGATCCCCATTGAGTGCAACTTTACACGTGCCTACTCTGTAAGGCATATCGACCTCGGTCAACTAGTTTCGGTTCTTCTTTAAAAAACTCAAAAATTGTTGATAGCAAAACTGCGATGATCACGAATCACGATGTAAACAACCCACACAACAATTAAAAATCAGTTTTCAAATGTTATATCAAGGTTCATTGATGCATACAAGATCATCATCTACAAACCTTGATTTTATGTTTTTAATTGTTGTTTATTGTTGCTAATAAAGATTTAGAAGACCATAATAGGGAATATTGTAATATCTTTTACCGTGATGATAATCTTACAAAGGGTCCTAGATAGTTTTTGAAATGGTCTATCCCCTGGCGGCGTGTTTTCGAACTCGCTACTAGCGATCTAGTGGGCCTTGCCTGCCGCGATCCTCTCTGTGCGCATGCGCGGATCTTCTTTCTCTGTTATTCACGAAATGGAGTTTTCTCTCTCTTTGAAATTGGCAACGTTGTAATCGCACATTTGGAGTTATAACTCGTAATTATTTAAATTCTATCAAGTTTGTCGATGTTCGGTTGTGTATAATGCCTCAATAGAGAGTTGGTGATGCACGTAACATAGAACATATGAGTTAAATATGTATATTTACTGAGATATAGGTGTTTGAAAAAACACCACGGGTTATTTTAAATAGGCAGTGCACGGGCTTTGCACTGAAACGGGTTCCCGCCTTGACTTTGGCGTACTCTATTAAGATATTTGGTTGTATCTAAAGGCTGGTCCACACAGATGTTTTAAGCATAAGATTTAAGGTTTTAAGACGTTTTTTTAAAAACAACAATGAAAACAATGTCTTAAAAACTTAAACTTTGTGTGAACGCCAGTACGTGTTTCTTATGATCCAACTTTACGACTACGCGTTAAACCTTAAATCTTATGCTTAAAAAATCTGTGTGGACCAGCCTTTATATGGTATGACACTGCAGCCCTGCGAGCGTTCCGGCCACTGAGCACTGCCTGCTAGAAGTAACCAAAAACCCCTCAAGGAGGCAGTGCACTATCCATTGATTCCAAAGAGGTGAAAAACTTTGGTCAATGCATGACATAAATTTGTAGTGTATTCAATATTCAGTGACTGTTGGCCGGACCGCTCGCAACGCTCTCTGTGCTGGCTATAGGGTACGCACAATACCAAAACACAACAATGAAACAAATGAATTGAACCGATGGACAAACAAGCTGTAAAAAAAATCTGAAGTTGGAAAAAACAAACGTTCAGAACGTTTACAAACTTTCAGATAGTTGCTTTCCATTACTGAACATAAATTTTAACTGGCGAGCAGTAACTATCGTTACAACTAATTGTTTATCCTCATTATTTGCAAACATATTACTTTGACAGCTTGTTGTTTGTCCACCAGTTCAATTCATTTATTCCATTGTTGTAGTTCGGCTGTTACGTCAGTTGTGCGTACCCTATAGGGCACTAGCAACACCGATGGACAACAATGAAACAAATGAGTTGAACTGATGGACAACCATCAGCTGTCAAAATAATAAAATTGCAACCATACAAATAAAAACAAGTGTAGCAATAGTAACTGCTCGCCATTTAAAACTTTTTATGATAGACAACGACTAAATGAAAGTTTTTTATGTGTATTTGTTTGTTTTTTGTTTTGTTTTCTAAAACCAGACGAAATTATTTTTTGACAGCTTGTTGTTTGTCCATCGATTCAATTCATTTGTTTCATTGTTGTCTTTTGGTGTTGCTAGTGCCCTATACTTCCCCTTGGTTCAACAATGGATTTGTAAACTCTATGGTTCAATGCAAGGTCCGTCGATCACCTGGCGGAGGTGAGGTAAACCTTCGACGAGCCCCTGTACGGACCTTGGGTTCAATGTATCCAGGGACTTTGTGTGTCCGTTTCTGTTGTATTTAAAACAATTAATGTTTTGGTTGGTTGTTGTTGATTTTGGTGAACACAAAGATTGATGTTGTGAAAATATTAGTGATAAAGTAAAATAAGTCTAATACTTTAGATTAGTTGCAGCGGTGGGATCCCACTCAAGTGATTCAAGCGAGTGATCGAGTTGAGAGAGAAAACAGTTGTCCAACGTACATTGGATTCTTAATATGTACAATTATAATGAAACATAAAAAATGTAAAGGATGTTTTTTACAGTTACTTATAGTTTTATAAAAATTATTATGTAAAATATTGGCCGAAGAATTGTTAGAATAATATCATCAAGAATGATTATTTTGAAGAAAATCCAGGAAGAACTGTGGCATGGATGCTCGAGTTCCCAAAAAGAGGCCCGCCACATCCCAGTACTTCTCATCTATCAGGTATTTTTCTTTTGCAAGATCAGGGATGCAGGAAAGAAGATAAAAATATGGTTTTGTGATTCTTGCTTTTTATGATTTCCACAATATTAATTGTGTAATTATATTTACTGTCCTCATTTTAAAATCAGGTTATTATCTGAATAAGAAAGTCATTTATTTATGATATAGGTATTATCAGTATTTATGGCAGTTTTTTGAGGCTACATCCTATTTTTGTGAATGACAAAGGGTTTTCTTCAAACGTTGTTTAACGATTTCTCCCGAAATACAATATATTTCTTTCCAGCGCACTTATCCAAGTAAGCTACATTTTAAGAACGTTCTGTTGCAATTTGTTGTGGGTCTGAATTCTGTTTTGTTTACTGTGGCCCATACATATATATAGTTATTCAATCTTAATCACTAGTGCTTATGCTTCTGGGGTTACTCTGTATACCCAGCATTTTGTAAACAATTAACAATGTGTATTTACTATGTCGTCGCACTGTATGTCAAAGAGATGTAAATCGGAATGGTGCGGTTTAATTGTGTTGTGTATTGTCCTTGCTTGAAGTTACGACGCTGTCTTTTGAAGTGGGGTGTGTGGTTTTTACGCATGACTGAATCACAAATTGGCTTTGACTAATTAATGAAGTTGGATGTAGAGGCGTGTTTATACGTACTGAACTTTGTGTAAATATATATTATATTCTTGTGGTTGTGACAAAGCTGTCTTTTGATGTGGGGTGTGTGGTTTTTACGCATGACGGAATCACAAATGACTTTTACTAATTAATGGAGTAAAACAGTGCAGTGTTTACAAGCACAGAAATATAGATATATATACACTTGTATTTTAATAACTGGCGAAGAACTTTGTTTAGTTACGGACTTATACTCACATTGCTTTCAAGTTTAGATGGACACATTTAAGTCCGTTATTATGACCAGCTAATAAGAAAGTTATTTTTAGGCGGTTTTTGATTGGTGGTTGCCATTGTTAAAACAAGTTATTAGCTAACAACTTTCTTATTTAGAGGCTCGTAATACCAGCCCTTAACTTAATTTAATATTATTTTTAATACACGAATAGTAAATTTTTAGGTAATTATTACGCAATATATAACTACATTTACAAATAAGCAACGTTTTCTTCATTTTACTGTAAAGGATATATTAAAAACATTATGCAATGTGGAAAAGTTGCCTTTTGCATTAAAGCTTCTTAAATTGAGAAGTACAAATAAAGAAATATAAAAAACAGCTCTCTAGCAAAACTCTTCCAAGCACCATCTACAAGCAATATGGAGATGAATTACATTTTTCTTTGTACCGGTATATGATATAACAATATATTACATATACGTACAAAAATTTTAATTTATTATATCTCGAATGAAAATTGATATTTTTGCTTGCAGGAGCTAGTATTTTATTTAAAAATAAATTATACACGTATTAAAAAAATCTTTTTCAACGGTTTTCCTTCATGTAAAATTTTTCATCTTAAACTTAAAGTGACTTGCAAACATGATTAAACAAATTAATAGCAAACTGTTGTGTAAACGAGTAAAATAAACGTGTACTAAATATCAGTTGCTATTACCTAAATACATTGGCGACACATTCAAGAAAAAGTTATGATTTTATAAATATCAACGTTGAGACGGAAAATTTCCCTGTCGTAGTTTCAAGATTTACTAATGAACACCAACTTATACGATTATTAAAACTGGGAAAGTTGGTGATCAATCAAAGAATAGAAATTATTCGATAAACTCTTTAATAGAGTTACGAAAATATGTTTAAACAAACAGGATTGCAATGTAAACATTTTATTTGTTTTCAATCAATGATGAGGGTGAAAAAGCAGACATTATTAATTTTCTGAAACGTTGTTGAATAAAAAAATATATTAATTACTTTGTCGATGAGTGTTTGCAATAATTTTTATCAGATAATTAAACAATAATTGGAACGGAAATGAACATTAAAATGAAACGTTAAAAAATAAAAATAATGCAATTACCCTGGCAAACACAGTTAAAAATAATTGAACAATATTTGTGTACTGAGCTCTCACTACAAATTGTTATTTTAATTCGTATTTATATTAATTTATAGAGCCAAGATTGTAAAGAGCATCATAATAAATATGTCAACTCGATCTTCTTCAATTGGCCCCTCAAAATAGACTAGACGCATTCTGGTGGCAAGAAAATAAACTACTATAAGGATGAGTTTATCTCTCAATTCTTCATTGTTGCTGTATTGTTGAATCATCAATGGCGCAGATAAGGGTGTTGCTTAGCAGCGCTATCTATGTGTTAGTTTGAGTCCCCACAACTGACGTCACATCTGGACTTCCACAATGGAACAAATTAATTGAACTGATGGACAAACAATCAGCTGTGAAAATAATAAAATTGCAACCATACAAATAAAAACAAGTGTAGCAATATTAACTGCTCGCCATTTAATACTTTTAATGATGGACAACGACTAAGTGAAAGTTTAGTATGTGTATTAGTTTGTTTTGTTTTTTGTTTTCCAAAATCAGAAGAAATTATTTTTTGACAGCTTGTTGTTTGTCTATCGATTCACTTCATTTGTTTCATTGTTGTCTTTTGGTGTTGCTAGTAGCCTATTAGATATATAGTACTGACAGTATATTTATAAATACTCGATACTGATCATGTAAGCAGGATAAGTATACCATTTCATAACGTAAATTAAAACGGAAACATAGTAGAACAGGTAAAACGTTATAAGAACCTAGTAATTGGACTGTACACTGTTCCTTGTCATAACATAAAATGAAAACGCAATATTTCGAACCCTGATCAAAACTCTTCAACAGGCGAAACCACACTGGCTTGAAAACTAACAGCTGACACTGACATAAACCTCACAGCCACCTAGACTCTACCCACTCCACGCCCACCAGACCACACCAAGGCAGTGCACGTCCAACTCCTCCCCAGTTCCAACAACCACAACTACACAACCTAATAGTCGATTTACTGCTACGCGTTGCGAGCAAAGCGAAGGCGCGAGCTCCAATCAGTGGCCGACTTTGCGTGAAACTTTTAACTTCTTTGCATGAAACTCGGCCGCTGATTGGAGTTTGCGCCCTCGCTTCGCTCGCAACGCGTAGCTGTAAACGTAGCATAACCTTACTGTCAAAGTCAACCAATGAAGGTATAAATTCTCTTTCCAGATGTGAGGAAAAGAAACACTAGGTGAACTGATAATGTGTTGAGTAACTGAAATCAAAGAAGCTTCTTTCAACTTTTTTACATACGGATTATGTTAATGTAACAATCATTTTGCTTCACTCCTTCTCACAACATTATCTGGAGATCATATCATCTGACAGATCAGGGAAATTGCAACTGACGTCACAGCCGAACTACAACAATGTAACAAATGAATCAAACTGATGGACAAACAACGAGCTGTCAAAATAATAAAATTGCAACATTATGAAGAAAACGAGGTATGGCGATAGTAAATGCTCACTAGTTAAAACTTTTAATGATGGGCAACCAAGTTGTGAAAGTTTTGTATGTTTCTTGTTTGTTTTGAAGATTTGATTTTAAAATCAGAACATTTTATTGTTTGACAGCTTGTTGTTTGTCAATCGATTCATTTTATTTGTTTCATTGTTGTAAAGCAAGCTTGCAAGAAGCCTATTCATTTGTTTTTATGATTGATTCTCCCATTTTTTAACATTGTGAAAATGGATGGGACAACCTGACTTGGAAGTTCGACGAGCCGCCGCCAGGGGATTAACGGACCTTGTTTGTAGGTAGATGTCAAGTAAGCCATAGCTGCGAAAAGTAGCCCCGTATAGTAACGAAGCGGTGCCGTTATAGAGAAACCATTATTAAAGGGGAAGGATTTAATACGTCGTACAACATTTTCATTGTTTAAATTATTATGCCTCAAGAATGCTACACGAAATTGAAAATGTGAGAACATTTAACAATAAAAAATGAACTATTTAATAATGAAAAAGAGGTTTACAAAAAAATGTACACAAGTACGAAAAGAAATGAAAATATAATTAGTTTTTCTTGTGAAGGGCATATAAGATAAATAGTTTAAATTGAAGATTAGTGAATTTCATGTCAAAAGATGGAATGTTATTAAATGTTCGTTACTTTAAGAATGTGAACAAATTTGATATCAGATTCACTTAAAACCGTCGATATTGTCAATAAAGAAACATCTTGAAAATGTGATATCTTTTCGTGTCACGAAAGGGAATTTTTCTTCAGTCAAGCAGAAGTGATCAAAAAATACGTCATTCAATTCAACGTATTTCCCTGAATTTTAGGCGAACGTTTTCAAATCGTCTCAGATATTTTCACGAATTCAGTCAACCATTAAATTTGATCCCTAGTAGAAATATTTCTATTATATTGGGTCCAATATTGTTGTAAAATCTTGGTTCGTGAACTTTTGTGGACTTTCCTTATTGTGACGTAACTGAATTTTTACAGAAATTGGCAGCGATATACGGTTATATATATATATATATACATATACATTGATATAGATACATAAGAGATATTTGGAAAACAAAATTATATTTCTTTGAAGTAGTTTTTTCTGTGTCCGGGCCATAATATACACAGACAACCGTCAAGTTACGTAAAGAATTTGTTGCTATGGAATTTTTTTATTATATACTGTTTTCTATTAGAAGAACAAACTCCATAGCAACCATGAACAAATCCTGTACCGGTACTCAAATCTACTGTGCATCTGGCCGAAAACGGAACAATACACGGATTTAAAAGGATGTCTATGCGATTTAACATAATACATAATTGTTTACATTCGTTTTATTTGGTTTAATATAATAATTATCATGATCTCTTTTTGCCACACAAACGAAACTATTCTGAGATGTCAAGAAAATACAATTTTATGCTAAGGAATTTTACTGTAAATTGTTCATTATTGTTTTATCCCCAGTAGTCTAGTTTTTATTATCATTTCATGTTTCTAATTTTTCTATTTTTAGTTTTAACTGTTTGTGAAATCACACTAGTGGAATTTTATATTCTGTTGTATATTTAAAATAAGTTTCAATTACAATAATAATGATATGATTTATTTAAATAACAAAACCATGATACTTTCACGTTTTAAGACTACATTTTGCATTTGAAACTGAAAACTAAAATATTATACTTTTAACTTGGCACCTCCACCAAAAGTGAAATTTTGGAAAAAAGTAATTTTAATAAACGAGTTGGGACTTTATACTTCAGCAGAACTTCGCTATTTCGGGATAATAGTGGCCGACATGACTCAAAATAACTCAAACTCTGAAGAAAAACCTAAAATTGATAAAAACAAAAAAATCATGCTTCATTTGATATATTTCTACTTCCACGTTTTACCGAAAGAGAAATGATAGATTTGGACATATTATTCGGTTTCTGAAGCTAAAATAAAAATACCAATAAAAGCGCTCACTACAATCATTTCATACAGGTATTCATCACAAAAAATTAAGTATGATAAAACAATAAAGACTCTCCGAACCACAAACGTGTTTAACGTTTATATTCATAATTCAGTTTCTTATCTGATATAAATAAAAAACAAATACAGAAAAATAAAAATAATAGGAAACTATAATTTATTATACTAGACGTAAATTTAAATCAATATAATAGTGACATACCTATCAATAATGAGAGGGATAAAATTTTAATCTGAAATATGCCTCAGAATTGAATCATTCCCGAACTTAAAAAATTACAAGTTTGCTTTCGTTTTCAAGCTCAAAACGGGTGTAAAAAAACGTGTTTCAGGTTCTATCGCGTTAATTGCATAGCACAGTCTCTTTACACAGTATAATTCAAGTTCAATTTAAATCAACGACACACAACAGCTCTAGAAATGTATGAGCGAATGCAATCAGTAATAATTTATAAACCCATGAAGTGAATAAAAGCTTTTCAATCGCAATTCTAGCTTTCTGCAATTTTTTGCAATACGTCTTGTTTGCCAGAGTTTTATTGTACAATCAAGTTTTATATAGGTGAGTGCTTTTTTAGGATTTTCATTATGATTGGATTAATAAAAAAATAATCAAACATTGAAATATCATGTTTGATCAAATGAGAACCTTTCACATTTCATTGTAGATCTCATATACAAATTGAAAAATACTTTTTTCTGTGAACCCGGCGCGTCCACTTTCAAATTATATATTATTGAATAAGCGAGTATGAAAAATTCAATTATTGTTATTGGAATCCCAATTCATTTATTTGTTAGAATATGGATGTCAATTGGATTCAAAATTCTCTAACGAAATCAACAACATGATTGTTGTCATTTTCTGCTCTTACCATACATATATTCTCATAACACGCAAAACAATCGCTCCTACATATATCATTGTTATCAAAATTCATGAGTTTCATAGAATTTAATTGCATCTACCTACTCACTAAGAACTGTTTCAATTTCTAAAGGGATTCTAGATAGAGCTTCCATCTTAATCTCTGTATAATAACTTCAATGGTTTCGCTTGAAACCTTAGTTGGGCTTCTATTCAACAATAATTGGCTTCATTACCAAAGAGCGTAACCAGACATTCTATAATAATACAGCTAGGATTTCAGTTTAACTTTGAGAGACGTATTAATCTGCGGCAGAGTTGTTTTAAGTGATATCCTTTATGTTTGATATTATACAATAATCTGAGGCCCCAAGTCTTGAAACTGACGTTTTGAATTAAAACATCAGCTCGTTTATGATTACGACGTTTTGTTGTTTGAATAAAGTGATACAGTGGATCCGTGGCTTAGTTGAGAACAAGAATATCAGTTGATCGTTCCTATAGTAGAAGTTCAACCATGCGCACATTTCTTGGAAACCCAACATCTAATTGTTAAATAATAGGCGTCCACACAACAAGCAAACGATCACATTTCAATTCATTTCATTTCATTTCATTTCATTTCATTTCATTTCATTTCATTTCATTTCATTTCATTTCATTTCATTTCATTTCATTTCATTTCATTTCATTTCATTTCATTTCATTTCATTTCATTTCATTTCATTTCATTTCATTTCATTTCATTTCATTTCTTTTCATTTCTTTTCATTTCTTTTCATTTCATTTCATTTCATTTCATTTCATTTCATTTCATTTCATTTCATTTCATTTCATTTCATTTCATTTCATTTCATTTCATTTCATTTCATTTCATTTCATTTCATTTCATTTCATTTCATTTCATTTCATTTCATTTCATTTCATTTATTAGCATGTTTATTTATTGCCCCACAAGTGCGATACAAGAATAAAAAATAAATCACAATATATTATAACAAAAAACACAAGATACAAAATAATAACACTAGACACTAAATCAGTGCCATGTCAAAACACAATTTCAACACGAAAGTGACTTTACACGCGTTTTGAATAGAAGTAGAGAACCAAAAAAAATGAAACTGGAATTAATTAATGTCATTTGATAACTTATTGCCAGTTTGGACCCAACAATTTTAAGGAATCTTCGGTCGCACTCGGGGTGTACAAACGGCTTATTATAAATGCAGCGAAAAAATGCCCTGCAGCGTTCTCAGCTTTGCAAGGGACAAAGTTTAGTTTTGAATATTTTTACTGGCGTTATTTTGTTTTCAAAAAACGAAATTTTATGTTTTTAAACGTTGTAGATTCATAGTCATAAAATTTATAAAAGTGAACAGTGAGTGAAATGAAATAAGTGAAATAAAATTATTTTATGTATATAAAACATGATATTAAATATTAAACTCTGTAGTTTATTATTATGAAATGTTAAAAAAGTGAAAAAGTGAGGAAAGTGAAAGAACTGAAATAAAATTAATTAATGTTGCTTCACAACTCAATAAACCGGATGAAAAGATTTCCGTTTAGCAGATAGCTATTACTCATATTAAAAAACTTTCTACCTTCCTTCCTTTTTCATTATGACGATCCTTTTTTGTTGTAATTACTTGAGAAGAAACTTTCAATGACTGAGATCGTAATAACCTAATTGAGTTCCTTGCGTTTTATCAGCTCTGTAATCACAGAAACTTTTTTCGAGGCAAATTAGAGAAAAAGAATATTTAAGAATTTGAGTCTTCGGCATTCGTTCGAACTGAATCTCTTTGTATCAAATATCGATGCTAATCCAAGTGTACGTATACGAATACCGGCCTCAGATTCATATCAACTGCACTTTTCATAAGCGATAATTCAAAAAACACAACAGATTTCACACATTCGAAAATGCAGTCTTCCGCTAGGGCAAAAATTATCTAAATAAATAAATAAATAAAATAAATTCACATTTAGAGTCTACCCACTCAGTAACTAAACTGATTTGCAGTGGAGGACTTTAATTTTTTAAAGTGACTAAATCAACCCTGTAGGCTTCGAACACCATCGACGAGTGAGCGATAACCAATCAAAGATCGATATTTCAAATACGAAACATATGAATCAGTGATTGGACCGTGCGAACACCTGCGGACAAATGCCAGAATCAACAAGGCCGATTCAGAACAACTTTGAATTTATTGAGTGCTTCGTTGCTAGGACGGCTCCAAAGTCACCGTTTACTTATTCCTAAGCCAAAAAGTAATGGAATTGAATCCACATTTGAAAGAAACAAACTTTTGCCTGAAGCGGGATTTGAGCCCGGGACCTTCTGCATTGGAAGCAGGGATGCTAACCACTGGACCAACGAGCCTCCTAAATGCAGTCTTCCGCTAGGGCACAAATTAAGCTACCCACGCTTACCGTTCAAGGTAACCAACGTAATACGTTAATCATCCCTTATGTACTGGGTTCAATTCTAAATAAAAAAAACAATCGTTTGTTAAAATTCATCATATTCAAAATTTCCACGCAAAACGAATTAACATTTTTTTTAGACCGTACCGCCTTTTTCGTTACAGAATTTGTATCTATCAATCCGTATTATAAATAGAAACACACACAATACGAACAGTAACCAAGGTCATAACTTATAAACACTTAACAAAGTGCGTTTTAATTTTCGAGAGTGTACTCTCTCTTCCTCAGTCATAAAGTGCCCTCGCGTCTGAGGAAGAGGACGGACGCTCTCGAAAACCATCGCACTATTTTAAGTGTTTCTAAGTTATGACCGCGGTTACTGTTTGTGTTTTTATGTCATGCCGAGTCAAGTTTAGTATGTGTTTGTTTATGGTTGCTATGGAGTTTGTTCTTCTAATGAAAAATAACATAATAAAACAACTTCATAGCAAAGCATCATGTACTTAACTTGACACTTGACTCTGTAATCCCTATTATGTTATTAAATTCGTTTTTCTCTTTAGTCATCGCGTGAAGGTTGAGAAGAATCTTGGTTAACACGAAAAGTTGTTTACTTTATTTTGTTGTTGTTGTCATTATTGAATCTATTTAATTAGTAATTACCCATAGATCTTTTCAATCAGATTAGACACATACCCAAACCTTCAATGTTGCGAAAAGCCCACCCGATCTAATGAGTGTCCTATACAAACAGAATTTGAGTAAGCTAGTTAGTTTAATGACAGTAATTATAATGAAACTTTCATCAAAGGGGTTTTCTCGTTGAAACACTGTTTAAATACCACGTGGCTCCAATAAGGTCAAATTACCTTAGGGCACAATAGCTGAACTAAAAACTGGCTTTCGTATGCAGAAGAATTATAATATGATGACATTCAACAAAAAAGTCAATTTCTTGGAAATAATTATCAATGTTAATTATGTACATAGAATATTAATGGACATAATAAAGACAATGTCGAGTTTTAATTGAACACTGATCTTCTTTATTAATGATCTAGGTTAACAATTTC
This sequence comes from Isoperla grammatica, assembly GCA_945910005.1. Lineage (NCBI taxonomy): Eukaryota > Metazoa > Arthropoda > Insecta > Plecoptera > Perlodidae > Isoperla > Isoperla grammatica. The sequence continues at coordinate 8,058,613 of OX246744.1, forward strand.
GAACTGTAGGGTGGCTGATTTAACTAGATTTGTTTACAGTCTGTATCTAAATTATTTTATCTTCTTTTAAAACGTTTCACGTTTTGAATTGTCCATAATAATCCTACCGTCAACAAATATTCGTGATTTTATTCAATTTTTTTTTAAATGTTAATTTTGTTGAACCGTCATTTTCAGCTTTTTATATCGATATTCTATCCATCTATATCAATTACCCTGTAAGCAATTACAAATATTTAATTAAGGCAGAAGAAACCTCTGTGCTAATATGAATGTGTACAACAGCTGTAAAGTTAAGCACAGGATTTGTTGCTATGGACTTGTTTTATTAAGTGCTATTTTCCATAAGAAAAAAAAACTCCACAGCAACCATAATCGATAGAGATGGCTCAGCGGTAAGACGCAAGACTCAAATTCGGGAGATCGCCGGTTCGATTCCGGCCACCGGCAGTCCTGACTGAAGGTTTTTTCCGAGGTTTTCCTCAGTCGTAAAAGCGAATGCTGGGATTAAGTCCTATTAATAGCCCTCGGACATTCCTTCCCAACTATCCAAACACCATAACAACCTAGTTAGTCACCTGAAGAGGAGCACATCAGGTAAAGCTGGTGTATATCACCCTATAACGGGTATTCCTACGAAAAAATTAAATTAAATTTTAACCACCATAAACAAATTCCACACTTGGTTTGTCTGTGCATTTGGCCTTAAGTCTTGAAGTTTACAGGTAGAGATCGGAAAAAAATATTTTTAACATTTCTATCCAAATATTTCTAGATTTTACTATTGTCGACGAGTTACATTTATATTGACTTAGGAAGAATCCATGGACGAAAACTTAAACAGAGTTAATGGTGAAGATAACTGCAAACGTTTCGTTTCTAATAAAACGTCCAATTAAATAACTTTCTTACGAGCGGGCTTTAAATTTCCTTAGTTAAAAACGTTCAAAGTACTCTTTCGCGTTTGCAGAGAAAAAAAAAATGAAACGTCAGTCTAATGAGACTAGACGTTAAATGTAATAAAATAAATTTACATGAAAAAAATATATTTTTTTAAAAACAACGCTTATATTTAAATGCACTAAAAAGTAAAATATAAATTTTCGCCCAACAAATTTTTGCCTCACTCGGAAAATAAAAGCGTTGGGTGCTTTCGGTATTGAAATAGATTGCAGTATTCTGCTGTTTATGCAGGGAAAGCGCCCAACGCTTTTATTTTCCGAGTGAGGCAAAAATTTGTTGGGCGAAAATTTATTTTTTACTTTTTAGTGCATTTAAATATAAGCGTTGTTTTAAAAAAAATATATTTTTTTCATGGAATATTATTTTATACTTTTTAGTCTTAAAGAATCTTGCAATCGAATATATATCGAATATCAATTAATTAATTATAATGGCTTCATTGAATATTTAGTAAATATGACGATTGATTCATGTATTGTCATTAAGAATACGTCTGTGTGAAAACTTTCAACTCGATTCGACGTTGGGAAGTGGGCGAAACATCGATTCCCATATAAAACATTAATTAATTAATTTTGATGAATTAATTGATTATTTAGTTAATATGACAATTATTGACATTAAGAACACGTCTGTGTGAAAACATTTAACTCGATTTGACGTTGGGAAGTGGGTTAAACATCGATTCTCATATACAACATCAATTAATTAATTATGATGAATTAATTGATTATTTAGTTAATATGACAATTGGAATACGTCTGTGTAAAAACTTTCAACTCGATTTGACGTTGGAAAAGTGGGTTAAACATCGATTCCCATATAAATCATCAATTAATTAATTAAGATGAATTAATTGATTATTTAGTTAATGTGACAATTGATTCGTGTGAAGTCATTAAAAGTACGTCTGTGTAAAAACTTTCAACTCGATTTGACGTTGGGAAGTGGGTTAAACATTGATTTTCATATAAAACATTAATTAATTAATTATGATGAATTATTTGACGATTTAGTAACCATGACAATTGATTCGTGTATTGTCATTAAGAATACGTCTGTGTGAAAACTTTTAATTCGATTTAACGTTGGAAAGTGGGTTAAACATTGATTTTCATATAAAACATGAATTAATTAATTATGATAAATTAATTGACAATTTAGTAAATATGACAGTTGATTCATGTATTGTCATTAGAAATACGTCTGTGTACAAAATTTCAGCTTGATCGGACATTTAAAAGTGGGTGTAATATCGATTCAAAGATTCATCGATTTCCATGTGAAACATTAATTAATTAATTATGATATATTAATTGACAATTTAGTAAATATGACAGTTGATTCATGTATTGTCATCAGGAATACGTCTGTGTAAAAAATGTCAGCTTGATCGGACATCTAGAAGTAGGTGGAATATCGATTCAAAGATTTCGTCCAGACAAACAAGGCAAGTTAATATAAGCGTTGTAAAAATAGAACAAACATCCCTCTTAGTTTCACTTAGACATGAAATGTAATGTTTCATTACGTAGCAAATGTTATGTAATAAAAGACTTGCTGATTACTTCTCAAAAGTAAGTAAGATCTAAAGGAAGAAAGAAATTTAAAAAAATGTGTCTCGTTTATATTTTTCTTTTATGAACATCAGAATGAAAGCATTTATTTCTCCGGATTGTAGTTTACGTTTTATGAAGCTCCAAATCTTTCTTGTGAGACGTCACGTAACACTTGCGAAACACATTTACCGTAAGAAATGTGTTTTTGTACTTTAACTGATGGAAAAATGAACAAGATTATTTACCGAGAAAAGAAAATTTGCCGAACATGCGAAATGTCTGTTACTGTATTCTACTGGGCTAATTTTTCAAACCGGACCATGATCTAAAATAATGTAGATGCGGCACAAAATAAAATAAATCATTTTTCTAACCAAACATTTCTTGATACATTCAAGATAGTGTTTCTCTAGGGGCAGTTACATCATAAACGGTTGAAATCACCGACATCTCGACATCTCGAGCACACGATACCACGACACTCCGACATTCCGACATCCCGACAAATATCTAAACATTCCGACATATACCGATATCTCGACATTCCAACATCTCGAGAACACGATATCCTAACACTCTGACATTCCGACATCCCGACATATATCTCAACATTCCGACATATACCCATATCTCGAAATTTCACATACGGACATCCCGACATCCCGATATTCCGATATATATCTAAACATTCCGACATATACCCATATCTCGATATCAAACAACCGGACATCCCGATATTCCGACATATATCTCAACATTCCGACATATACCCATATCTCGACATTCCAACATCCAGACATCCCGACATCCCGATATTCCGACATACATCTCAACATTCCGACATATACCCATATCTCGACATTCCAACATCCAGACATCCCGACATCCCGATATTCCGACATACATCTCAACATTCCGACATATACCCATGTCTCGACATTCCAACATCCGGACATCCCGACAACCCGATATCCCGACATACATCAACATTCCAACATATACCCATATCTCGACATTCCAACAGCCGGACATTCCGACATTCCGATATCCTTTCGTGGCAATTATGTAGACATCACGAGTACCACATTGTTAATAATGTACTTTCAAGCAACGCCGCTTGTCGAGACACGTTCATTTTCCTCTTCACTCTTATTTTCGTCCAAAAAAAGTTTCCTTTAGAATTGATTCCAAATTCTACCTCTCATATTTTTCATCTCAACTCTTCAAATTTTTCATTCACATCGTTTCGCATTTTTAAGTGTTATTCAGACGATTTGAAGAATGTGACGAAACCGTCGCTTTTTGCGTGTGCGATGAATGTAGAAGCTCGTCCCTTTGAATCGTTAACGAACGCCACGTTGAAAAACACGTCATTCGAGTGATCCTCTTAGTGAAAACCGAGTTTTGTTTGTCATATTTTGACTGACGAATTTAATTGCAAAAAATGTTTTTAATAAAAATTCTTTTGAAAAGAATGTTCACACGAAGTTTTGGTGTATTCGCGTTCACTCTGTCATTGACAGAAAATATAGGGAGTATTCACGTGACGTCACATCGGCCATATTGGAGGCCACCTATAGTACTATTTCAAGTTTCATTTAGCTGTCAATAGAAAACGAATAATATTGTTTAAGGGGAAATATGAGGGTTTGAACACGTATATCCGCCGATAAAGTGTACACAAATGATTATTGTATTCTTTTGTAAACGATTATAAGAGTAATCGAGACAAAAGAGATTATGTTGATTTTAAGTAATAATAGCAAACCAAAGTTAGAGAACAGTTGAATTTGCATCAAACGCCAGCTGAAACATAGTAACAATGAACTACCAATCACATGCCATTGTGGCCTCCAATGTGGCCACCATGCGCAATACGTGAATACACCATATAGAACTTGTGGTACGTATTTATATATATAAATATCTATATGAATATTTTTCAAGAACACTCTTGACGTGGTTGTTATGTGAAATCCAGAAATTAAAAATTAAATAATTTTTAATAAATCCAGATATATATATATATATATATAGTACGAAAACATTTTTAACGGTAAACCAATCCAACGTTTATTTTCAAAAAATAAACGTCAACGTTTATTTTTTTTTAAAGTTGTATTGGTTTAACGTTAAAAATGTTTTGGTAAAGCCTGTCCGCTCATAGTAGAAACGAAACGTTTAGAGCTAATGGGCCATGTTTGTGTATTGAACCATTACAATAGGCTTGTAAACCAAGATTTACTAGAAAAACACGGTTGCCAATTGTATTATAACGGAAATCGAAAGAATGTCCCCGTTTGAAAGAATAAGAATTGCAAGGAAATGACAACAGCGCGCTACCTGTTGGCCCTTTAAACCCTATTTCATTGGTCATTAGCTCTAAACGTTTCGTTTCTACTATGAGCGGACAGGCTTTACTATACATTTTGCAACCAAAAAATCTAAGAAATCATATATAGCTAGTCATTATGTATATCATATATATATTTGTAATCACGTCCAGTGTTAAAACAGAAGTAGATCTCTATTTGTGTTGATGCTTGGAAATATTTCGGTTTCAAATTTATGAAGTTGTGTTATATAATGAGGAAAGTAATAACTTTAAGAGTAACGAGCTCCGACTGTGTTTCGCCCCCCGCTGCGCCATTTCTGTCGGTAAAAATTGCTTCAAAATTGTCAAAACTAGACCAAAATAAGTGATCTCCTAGAGAATTGAATGCTCTTTCTTATAAAAGTGTCTCCGTTTTTTTTCCATCTTCTTTCTTTTTAACATACTTTTCTTTTTATTATTTACTATGTTGAATTTCCACTTCATTTGATTTTATTTGATTTCTCAATTATTTTTTCTTGTTCTTGATTTTTATTTTATATAGTTAAGTAGTTTGTTTTGTTTTTGTTGTTATTGTTACTTATGATTTTATTATTATTAATTGTTTGCATAGCCTAGTTTTATTTAAGGTCCTCCTTTGTAAATCAGTTTTTATAACTGAATAGGATGGACATTAAATAAATAAATAAAATAAACAAATAAAATGTTTCCGTTTATGAAATTACCTAATTTAACTTTTGTAATGTGATATTGCAACACAACCTTATATTAGGTAATTTTAAAATCGGAAATATTTCCTGGAACAGACACGTTTAAAGAAAGAGTATTTAGTTTCCTAGAAGTTGACATATTTTGGTATAGTTTTGACAATTTTAAAACATTTTAATGGAATTTTTGCCGACATAAACCGGGAGTTTTGCAGCGGGGTGTTGAGATACACAGTAAAGGGTAAAGAGGACCTACAACAACGCTAAGTTAAGAGGACGCGGGCGTGCAGACCTTCAGAAGAATCGTTGCCAATTCTGCAGTTTTTGAGATAATCAATTTATTTTTTTTGCGTAATGTTACTAAAGGAATTATAAATATACCTAATAATACCGATTTTCGATTAAAATTTTTTTCAACTTAGTGATATTATAAATATTTTTCTAAATCAGATAACAAAATTTCGTGTTAGTAGGCCTGTCCTTTAGTCTCTCTTGCGAAACATATAGAAAATTCATAATTTTCGCATTATAACTACAGCTTCTACAGTTATCCCCAGTTTTGTGTATAGCCGGATAGTATACCGCTGCCCCTGCAACTTGTATTGCGAGCGCGGAGTCGCTACGTCGCACGTGTTGGAGGGGAAGTGACAAGCTTCGACAGCCACGCTGCACACATGCAGGTGGCCCGACTGCTTTGCGGCGCAAATGTTTGTTGCTCAGCGCGGTCTCTCTCTCTCTCTCTCTCTCTCTCTCTCTCTATCTCTCTCTCTCTCTCTCTCTCTTTCTCTCTCTCTCGTATAAAGATATATATTATTGACTAAAATTTCGTAAAACTTTCTTGTTGCCATATGAATGGGGTGTGTATGAATGATAAGCTTGTTTCCTGTTTTCCTGCTTCTTTTGTTTGTTTGTTTTGTTAAAATGATATGTATGAATGATCGTAGACACTGATAAAATAATTACTGCGTTATTATTATATTCTAAAATGTTGTCGCTAACTTTAAATTAAACTATAATGCAGTTTTCGAATGAATGGTTAACCTTAATTGCAATTAATTTTTTGTTTCTCATTATGAGTTTGTATTTTAGTATATGTATTGAGAAGTTTAATGTTCGTACCCTTATCCTTATATTATTAATATTGTTGTACTACTGTATATTGTTTTTTGTCTGTATCAAAAATGTATTATTTGTTAAAACGTTGGATGGAAGATAAGGCCTAGCTGGCCTTAATCCCGCCTTCAATAAAGACCATTATCTATCTATCTATCTATCTATCGTCACCTCGTCACTTCTTATTAAAAGTACCGTATAAAACCCCCGCTAAAAAGAGAAGGTGTCCCTGGACTGAAGTGTCCTATTTGTCTCGATTGTTAGCAAATTGCCATATCCCGTAAACTGTTCACTGATACTTCTGTCCCTTTTACTTCAATTTTATTTTTCTATTATCTGTTAGCCTATAGATACTGTTGTGTGACTGTGATGTGTAATGAAATGACTGTCAGACCACGCATCCTGCTCCTGGATGCGCGGAGAGCGGGTTTGTTCTAGACTAGCCTAGATACTGTTGTGTGACTGTGATGTGTAATGGGGAATATGCATGATTTTTTTTTAGCATTTTACTAGATTAGGATTGACTTCATGAATACAAAAATATTTTATTTCGATGACATAGAATAAAGTTTCATTTATAAAAATGAGCTGAAAGTTTCACACATATTTATGGCGGGAAAAACGGGGCATACGTCACCTGCCATGTATAGCCCGGACGCCGTAACAAAGAAGGTTGTGTCGTCACGGATGATGTAATAGCAAGTGACCTCACACCTTGTAATACCAACTTAAATGTAGACTACTACTCATTGTCTTACCAGAAGTAAACATGTATTGTTATTTCATAGGTTGGTGGACATGGGCCCTGGATTAAATGCTATTTTTCTCCTTCTTGGTATGTGTTTGCGGTTTAATTATGCAGGAATAAACTTTAGTTTCTTATTATCTAATTTAGCCTATTATATTCACTTATAAATTAACAATTGCTTAATTATGTTTGGGAAAATTTAAAGTAGTTCCGTCCCATCATGCTAGGCATGAAGATATGAAGAAGGAACAGCTACGGACGACCTACCTTTGTCAATTGCTTTGTCTGTCTGCATATTGTCGTACCCTAAAGGCACAGGGAACGCATATGACCACTCTGAAAGATCCCGAGTAATGTTTTCAGTGTCAATGTTTCTTGATATCGGTAATAAATTTTCATAAATAATATTACAGGGTAAATCAACCGAACACGGGCGTAAAACGCCGCCATTATTTCCCCACGTGAACTCAACTTCTGTCAAACACGAAACGGCAATAAAGACAACAGACCATCAAATGACAAAGAAATACATCAAGTATCCTAGCAACACACAGACGTCAAAGCTTTCTTGATGGTAGTATTTTTTAGTCACAGCCTACCAAAGCTAGTATTTTCTAACACCGCCTTGCCATTCAGTGTATTTTCTCTCTGACAGGTATAGTGCGCGGATGATCACTGCGTAAACGTCCACATATCACTACGCCGGCCAGAGTAATTAGTTGTGACGACACAACCTTCTTTGTTACGGCGTCCGGCCTATATCAGCAATCAACCAATCATAAAATGATAAATACAATAACGCTTATTTGTAAATTATCATATCCATAATCATATAAAATCGAATTAATGTCTAGTACGCCTAGTAATAAATTTTGAAGCCCAATTACTTTATACCAAACCTATTTTCATAGAATATCAGTAAATATTGGGTGTTGTTATTCATCTGAAGCAGACTTGACAACGGCTTGAGTAAAAATTTTGACAAGGTTAGCTTGATAACCTTGAACATTTGATTGTTTCGTCTAGGAGGCGGTGGCGAATTCCAAGGAGGTTATATGCAAAGTCATTCATATAAGCAGTGATTTTCATGGATTGTGACGTCACATACCGTTTAAAAATAATAGTGCGGGAAACAGATAATTAAACTCTTTGAACATGTATAGAAGCATAATGAATTAATTTTAAAACTTTAAAATTAGGTTTGTGATGTCTTTAGATGAATAACAATATATTCGACGTACCTTTAGAGCTAAAGCAAATTCATGCACATTCCCTATTGAATGACTGTCAGACCACGCATCCTGCTCCTGGATGGGCGGAGAACGGGTTTGTCCCAGACTAGCCTAGATACTGTTGTGTGACTGTGATGTGTAATGTCATGACTGTCAGACCACGCATCCTGCTCCTGGATGCGCGGAGAGCGGGTTTGTCCCAGACTAGCCTAGATACTGTTGTGTGACTGTGATGTGTAATGTCATGACTGTCAGACCACGCATTCTGCTCCTGGATGGGCGGAGAACGGGTTTGTCCCAGACTAGCCTAGATACTGTTGTGTGACTGTGATGTGTAATGTCATGACTGTCAGACCACGCATCCTGCTCCTGGATGGGCGGAGAACGGGTTTGTCCCAGACTAGCCTAGATACTGTTGTGTGACTGTGATGTGTAATGTCATGACTGTCAGACCACGCATTCTGCTCCTGGATGGGCGGAGAGCGGGTTTGTCCCAGACTAGCCTAGATACTGTTGTGTGACTGTGATGTGTAATGTCATGACTGTCAGACCACGCATCCTGCTCCTGGATGGGCGGAGAACGGGTTTGTCCCAGACTAGCCTAGATACTGTTGTGTGACTGTGATGTGTAATGTCATGACTGTCAGACCACGCATTCTGCTCCTGGATGGGCGGAGAGCGGGTTTGTCCCAGACTAGCCTAGATACTGTTGTGTGACTGTGATGTGTAATGTCATGACTGTCAGACCACGCATTCTGCTCCTGGATGGGCGGAGAACGGGTTTGTTCCAGACTAGCCTAGATACTGTTGTGTGACTGTGATGTGTAATGTCATGACTGTCAGACCACGTATCCTGCTCCTGGATGGGCGGAGAACGGGTTTGTCCAAGACTAGCCTAGATACTGTTGTGTGACTGTGATGTGTAATGTCATGACTGTCAGACCACGCATTCTGCTCCTGGATGGGCGGAGAACGGGTTTGTCCCAGACTAGCCTAGATACTGTTGTGTGACTGTGATGTGTAATGTCATGACTGTCAGACCACGCATTCTGCTCCTGGATGGGCGGGGAGCGGGTTTGTCCCAGACTAGCCTAGATACTGTTGTGTGACTGTGATGTGTAATGTCATGACTGTCAGACCACGCATTCTGCTCCTGGATGCGCGGAGAGCGGGTTTGTCCCAGACTAGCCTAGATACTGTTGTGTGACTGTGATGTGTAATGTCATGACTGTCAGACCACGCATTCTGCTCCTGGATGGGCGGAGAGCGGGTTTGTCCCAGACTAGCCTAGATACTGTTGTGTGACTGTGATGTGTAATGTCATGACTGTCAGACCACGCATTCTGCTCCTGGATGGGCGGAGAACGGGTTTGTTCCAGACTAGCCTAGATACTGTTGTGTGACTGTGATGTGTAATGTCATGACTGTCAGACCACGTATCCTGCTCCTGGATGGGCGGAGAACGGGTTTGTCCAAGACTAGCCTAGATACTGTTGTGTGACTGTGATGTGTAATGTCATGACTGTCAGACCACGCATTCTGCTCCTGGATGGGCGGAGAACGGGTTTGTCCCAGACTAGCCTAGATACTGTTGTGTGACTGTGATGTGTAATGTCATGACTGTCAGACCACGCATTCTGCTCCTGGATGGGCGGGGAGCGGGTTTGTCCCAGACTAGCCTAGATACTGTTGTGTGACTGTGATGTGTAATGTCATGACTGTCAGACCACGCATTCTGCTCCTGGATGCGCGGAGAGCGGGTTTGTCCCAGACTAGCCTAGATACTGTTGTGTGACTGTGATGTGTAATGTCATGACTGTCAGACCACGCATCCTGCTCCTGGATGGGCGGAGAACGGGTTTGTCCCAGACTAGCCTAGATACTGTTGTGTGACTGTGATGTGCAATGTCATGACTGTCAGACCACGCATCCTGCTCCTGGATGCGCGGAGAGCGGGTTTGTCCCAGACTAGCCTAGATACTGTTGTGTGACTGTGATGTGTAATGTCATGACTGTCAGACCACGCATCCTGCTCCTGGATGCGCGGAGAGCGGGTTTGTCCCAGACTAGCCTAGATACTGTTGTGTGACTGTGATGTGTAATGTAATGACTGTCAGACCGCGCATCCTGCTCCTGGATGCGCGGAGAGTGGGTTTGTCCCAGACTAGCCTAGATACTGTTGTGTGACTGTGATGTGTAATGTCATGACTGGCAGACCACGCATCCTGCTCCTGGATGCGCGGAGAGCGGGTTTGTCCCAGACTAGCCTAGATACTGTTGTGTGATTTATGTCAAATGAAATGACTGCCAGACCACGCATCCTGATCCTGGATGCGCGGAGAGCGGGTTTGTTTTAGACTACCTAGATACTGTTGTGTGACTGTGACTGTAATGTGTAATGAAATGACAATCGGACCAGGGATCGATAACCTGTGATTAATAAGTGAAAACAATAGTAGCTTAGCAATAATAATAATAAAAAAAAATTATAATAATAATAATAATAATAATAATAATAATAATAATAATTATAATTATAATAATAATCATAGCCCTTAGTACGTCGTAGATAGTCATGATTTACAATTATTGTCCCTATACCAACAACTCTCTTTGAGTTTGCATTTTACCGCCGTGTAACTTGATCAGGAAATAACTAAGGTTGCGCGGCCGCGGCACCGCCTAACGATATACCGCACGGACACGTGACTCATGCTTTCCCACTACGCCGCCTTGCCTCCCCTCGAGTGCTTTACCGTACCCCGCGCCTCACCGCAACGCACCTACAACCGCCAATGTGCCGTTCCACGGTGGCGCGATCTCTGGGTAGAGTCGCGCGGAGCGGGTAATGCCTTCGTCCTCTTAACGGTTTTTATCTTGAAAAAAAGGTTACAATTGTTATCAATACGTGACATTTAGTTTTGTAGCAGTCAAAAATGAAGTAAAAAAAAAAAAAAAATTGTCAAATATTTTTTTTACGAATGTAATTTCAATAATTAATACATTCTAAAAAATTAATTTAATTACTGAAATAAAATTGTTACAAGTACAATACTAGAAAGCGTTTCAAATTAATTATTTTATTTAAGAAAATACGTGTGTAAGAATCACTATTTCAAAAATTTGAAGCGTTTTGATAAGATACCGTTAATTTTGGCACAAACTTCCTTGAAATACGTAACGTGGCTAATAAGCATTGAGAGAATTTATGCAGCATACGCATTTCTACTTTGCGGTGTTCTTTTGTCTTTTGTTTACTTTAAATAACGGTTATTTTCTTTAACCAAATTGATTCATTTAAAATTAATGTATATTTAATGCAATGTTTATACAATGAATAAGAATATAAAAAAATAGATGATAAGTAAATAGCTTAGGCCAAATAAACATTCTTATTCGTCGAACGATGGATGTACTACCACGTATTTATTATTTAAGTATACGGTGAATTTTAAGTAAACAGTGAATTTGTAGACGCCCAAGCAACGAAGCACTCAAGAAATTCAAAGTAATTTTGAATCGGCCTTGTTTATACTAGCGTATGTCCGCAGGTGTTTGCACTGTCCAATCACTCACTGCTCCATGTGTTTCATATTTGAAATACAGATCTTTGATTGGTTATTGCTCACTCGTCGATGGTGCCTAAAGGGTTGGAGAAGTCGCTTTAAATTAAAGTCCCCCACTGAAAAGCAGTCTTGTTACTGAGTGGGTTGAGTCTGTAAATACGAATTAAGGAATTTATTTATTTAATGTCTTTAGGCAGCTTTACGTTAAAAACCGCAGACAAGTTTCATTGATACAAGTCCATGGTTTGGGCTAAACCATCTCCATTAAAATAAATAAAATAAATAAATTCACATTTAGAGTCTACCCACTCAGTAACGAAACTGATTTTCAGTGGGGAACTTTAATTTAAAGCGACTAAACCAACCCTGTAGGTTCCGAACATTAGCGTTGGAGGTGGGTCGGGCCTTTTTTTGCGGCTAAACCGGCGGTTTCCCTCCCCACCTCATACTCCTACAAACTTACAGAATTATCTTAATTAAAATGTGTGCTATATGTCACTCAGGTATGTTTCTATACGCTGAAAGTAGATATAATTGAGATTAATTATAGACAATCAAATTAAGTGAATATAGTCGGGTTCTCTTACAAATCGATACCTTTTGTGAAAGAACGTAATTTTCGAATGACACAGAGACAGCCCCCAAAACTTTGTAATTATCTAAACTTTGTTGCATTTCACGCAAGTATGTTTATATACGCTGAAAGAAGATGTAATTTTTATTAATTGGAAGGAATCAAGTTATTGAATATACTCGGGTTCTCTTACAAATCGATACCTTGTGTAACATTACGTAGTTTTCAAATCACACACGGACAGCCCCTGAAACTTACGTAATCATCTCAAAACGTGTGGTGTGTCACGAAGGTTTGTTTACATGTGCTTACAGTACGTGTATTTGAGATTAACTAGAAGATATATCAATACATTAATATACTCGTGTTCTCTGAAAAATCGATACCTTGTGTGACATTACGTAATTTTCGTATGATACACGGACAGCCCCTAAAACTTACGTAATTATCTCAAAATGTGTGGCATGTCACAAAGATTTGTTTATATATGCTAAAAGCAGATGTAGTTGAGCTTTATTAGAAGGTATCAAATTAAATGAATATACTCAGTTTCTCTTTCAAATCGGTACCTTGTGTGAGATTACGTAATTTTCAAACCTTCTGACCTTGCCCGAGGTTGCTTAGCTTCAGTGTTCGTATGGGAACCGGCTAAGCGATCGCGGCTAAACCGTAGGTTCTTGTAAAGCAAGCGACCGATTAAACATCAGTTAAATACCAATTATGGCAGAATGTACTCGTTACTAGTTGTAATGTGACTATGCTTCCCTTTATAATGGCAATGGAAAATAAATAGAGTGAATGGGATGGATGAATGATACGTTAATTTTTGTTAGTGTATAAGTTGAAAGTTTTAAGTTAATCATATTTATTTGTAATCGTGGGAATGTCTATGAATTTTTACTTAATTAATTAAGTAAATAATTTGTATTTCTACTTAGTAAAAGTAGGTTGGATGTAAGAGAAGGCCCAACTTGCCTTAATCCCGCCTTCAATAAAGACCATTATCTATCTATCTATCCTGAACAGTCTGCCATTGTTTTTATACGGCCCACGCCTCAATATCAAACACGTTTACACAGCTCAAAGATAAAATCGATAGACCACGATTTTCATTAAAAGTTTTACAACTATTTTACTGCATTTACCCTTAGGCGTAGAATCCGTTATTATGAGATCGGAACTTGGACAGTCTTTTAATATCAACTAACCACAGCGGTGAATGTTGGGTTCAATCGCGGCTGTTTTTATTGCTCTCTTTGTACGAGGTTGTAAAGTTCAATCACGTTGACAGTTTCTCCGAACAGCATGAAGGGTGGATACATAACTTCCAAAAACAAGTGACCTCCGTTTATTTTGTCCTCGAAATGAATAACCTTATATTTAAATTTACATCAAGTACCGAATTTAAGGATCGTTAACGTTAATAATTAAACCTAATAATAATTGTGTCTAATTGTTGATTCAGGGGGGATTCTAAGGGATTTGTTGCGCTGTCATTGGAGCAAATATGGTTTGGAGGGGTGAGATTAAATAAAATAAAAATAAATAAATTCGTATTTATAGTCTACCCACTCAGTAACAAGACTGATTTTCAGTGGGGGACTTTTATTAAAAGTGACTTAACTAACACTGTAGCTAACACCATCGACGAGTGAGCGATAACCAATCAAAGATCTATATTTCAAATATGAAACATGTGAATCAGTAATTGGATAGTGCGAATACCTGGACCTACCTGGCGGAATAACCCTATCTGGTTTAATTTTATTAACATTAACCAGGGCCACGAAAGCCTACTTATTTTACACAAATGTATGTATAAATGTGTAATATCTTATTTACTTAACTTTATGGATTCATATTTTAAAGGGAACCCACGACTGACGTCACATCCGGACTACAACAATGAAACAAATGTATTGAACTTATGGACAAACAATCAGCTGTCAAAATAATAAAATTGCAACCATACAAATAAAAACTCGCCATTTAAAACTTTTAATAATCGAACACGTTTAAGTGAACGTTTTGTATGTGTATGTGTATTTGTTTGGTATTTGTTTTGTTTACCACAATCAGAACAAATTATTTTGACAGCTTGTTGTTTTTCCATCAATTCAATTCATTTGTTTCATTGTTGTATTTTGGTGTTGTGCTTAGGTTTGGAAAACGTGGTGGCGTGCAACAAACGACTACACTGCAGCGCTTCGAGCGTTCCGGCCACTGAGCACTGCCTGCTAGAATTAACTGAAAACCCCTCTAGAAGGCAGTGCACTAATTATAATTGGAAAAATATACATAGATTCCAAAGAAGTCAAATAATTTTTAAATTTTTTGGAAATAGAGCATTTCAAAAATCATTTAGGACCCTTTGTATGAGTATCATCACAGTCTTCTTAATCTTCAAGAACAAAAATACACAACAATTAAAAATCAGTTTTCAAATGTTATATTAAGGTTCATTGATGCATACAAGATCATCATCTAGAAACCTTGATTTTATATTTTTAATTGTTGTGTATTGTTGCTAATGTAGATTTAGAGGACCGTGATGATAATCATACAAAGGGTCCTATATAGTTTTTTAAACGGTCTGTTCTTATTGTTGAAAGTTGTGTGTATCCAATATTCAGTGACTGTTGGCCGGATCGCTCGCAACGCTCTTTATGCACTTGCTACGCCACCCCATCATTATTCTATAATCTGGGCAAAATGGCTCTTGCAGTAAAGCTCTCCGTCACAACTATGATCCAGGATATGTTATTTTGTGAACACTATTCATGTTGTAAGCTGGAAGTATTTGAATCGAGATGAGTCGGTTTAAGCCCGTAGCTCTGAATGGTAATCAGTGCTCGAAATATCGCGTTTTTATTTTTATCTTGACACGAATAAATAACTAAAATAAATAAATCCACATTTAGAGTCTACCCACTCAGTAATGAAACTGATTTTCAGTGGGGGACTTTAATTTAAAGCGACTAAACCAACCTTGCAGGCTCCGAACACCATCGACGAGTGAGCGATAACCAACGAAAGATCGATATTTCAAATACGAAACATTTGAATCAGTGATTGGACAGTGTGAACACCTGCGGACAAATGTCATAATCAACAAGGCCAATTCAGAACAACTACGAATTTATTGAGTGCTTCGTTGCTAGGACGGCTCCAAAGTCACCGTTTACTCATTCCCAAGACAAGAAGTAATGGAACTAAATCCTTAATAGAAGTTAAGAAACTTCTGCCTGAACCGGGATTTGAACCCGGGACCGGCATTGGAAGCAGGGATGCTAACCACTGGACCAACGAGCCACGGAACAGTGTGAAATAGTCCAACTAGTTGTTTTATAACGTTTCACCTGTTCAACGAGGTTGTTTTTCAATAATATTAAAAAACCTATTTCAAAGCACTAATCACCTGTGTAAACATTTGTGTTATCAGTTTTATAAAGCTTGGCTTCGGTGATTATGATTAACAACCCGATCCACCGTTAGCGATTTAAAACAATAAAATAACACAGTAACACATTTAGCTTATTATTTAATAATGTATTTGTAATCCTAAATCCACGAATATGTAAATAACATTAGCCAAATCCGTTATTGAAAGCCACCGGCAACATTGTCAGAACAAATTCACTAAAATACCTTTTGATAAATTTCGAGCCACATCTTAATTTTGTTAATTTCGAACTTAAGTCACGTATTTAGAGGGGGGTGGGGGGGAGGTTCGTTAGAAGAGCTGATTTCACGCATATCAACGAGACTTCAAATGAACAATTAGCTTACAAAGGCGTCTACACTGTATTTCATCTTAATTCCTTGCAGTAGGTTGTTCTTGCACTGAGCTCCCTTGCAGACCAATTGGTCTACCCCCACCATCCGGCCGCGCGGTGAGTGCAGTGGTGGCTCATAAATGATACATGTCAAAGTTATATCACCTATTAAAACGGTATAGTTATCTTCAGAAACACATTCAATATTTTCAGAACCGACTATTTAAGAATCAACATTTTTTGTTAAATGCGAAATATTGATTCTATTGATCTGATGAGGCTGAGAAAGTGGGATGTTTCACATTTATTATCTCTACAATACCATCGCCTAACTTTGAAGTTGATTTATGCTTGGCAGGGTCTTAGTTAGATTGGAATCAAGTATAAAGAAAATAGAAGAAGGTTGTACACAATATATGTTTCAGGGTATAGAAGTATTTTTATCCTATTGATTTAAATTGTGATGGTGAATTGTAACAAAAAGGGGCATCAGTAAAGATAACATATACGTATCAGTTTTGCAACGTCCATTTAAATAGTCCCCCGGCGGAATTGCTACAAAAATATGTTGAATTTAAAAAAAAAAAAAAAAAATCGGTTCCTTTCACATTTCAATACGTTTTAAGTAAAGACGTGTTATCTAGCTGGAAGGATAGCTTAAAAAATAAATGAATAAATGGATATTGTTTTCAAACTCGGGCGTAATTTCAAAAGGTATCTCAAGTTAAAGGTGAGGGGGGTCCCTTTCCTCCCCCCCCGCCCCCTCCCATTTCCGCTATGTGTTTACGGGAAGCAACCATCTGCAAAGAGCCCTAGCTGGCTAACAATTTTTTTGTTTTATTTTTAAATCCACTTTTTATGTAGGTTTCACCTTCAAAACTTTTCATAAATTTATTTCGGAGAACAGTTTCTATTCAATCGGCCTGGAGGTATTTCTTTTACATAATAAACCCATTTCATTTGATTTGTGAATCATGACACAAGATAAAACAGTTCGGAAAAGCTGAGTACGGTCAGACAGGACACAGTGAAATTTTATCACTAGTTAAAATGAGTTTTTTATGGTTTCAAACACCGCCTATACAAAACATTTGTATTGAAAAGGTATTTTGTTTTATTTTTTATGTGAAAAAAAAAGAATAGCGAGATTGGTTGTTACATCAACAGAGCTGTTCATAAGGGCTGGTCCACACAGATTTTGAAGACATAATGCATAAGGTTTTAAGACGTTGTTTTAAAAACAACAATAAAACAACGTCTTAAAACTAAAACTTTGTGT
The DNA here is from genome assembly GCA_945910005.1 of Isoperla grammatica. Taxonomy (NCBI): domain Eukaryota; kingdom Metazoa; phylum Arthropoda; class Insecta; order Plecoptera; family Perlodidae; genus Isoperla; species Isoperla grammatica. Next base: position 8,076,462 of record OX246744.1, read on the forward strand.
GAACGCCAGTACGTGTGTTTCCTATGATCCAACTTTGCGCGTTAAACCTTAAATCGTATGTCTTAAAAATCTGTGTGGACCAGCCTTAAGCAAATTGCTGCTCACCGCAGCCAGCTAACACACCAATATCCAAATATCAATGTAAAATAAATCATTACCCGATAATTGCTCCCGAGCACTCTAACCCATGCCCAGTGGAGATTGTAACGAAGTGTTGAAATCTCTTGATAACAACATTTTTCTGTAGTTGCAATTTGCAAAGGTCTTAAGCCCATTGGTTTATTTCAGTTCAATGAAGATACGAGGTGTGTGGGACAAGACATCTAGATCACATTGGTCTTCCAGATTGTCGGAGAGTGCAGCGAAGCAAACAATAGGTCAGAGGTTGTAACTGTGGGGAAATCTAACTCCCATACATTTATATAGAGGCCCCAACGAAAGTATTCTGGTGCTTACGACACAACCGGGTCCAAGGTGAAACCTTAATTTTCTACTTCGCTAATTCCTCCCGTCTAATCTAAACAGCTCCATTGGGGATAATCCCTCTCAGACCCCACGTCCTCAATTGAGGAAACCAATTTTTGGATTTTATTACAGTTAAACGGGACGTTAGTTCTCATTGATCGCTGTTTACAAAAATCAAATGATTAGATTCAAACCGTTTCATTTGTTCCCCGCTTCAATGTGACGAATGGTACCTTTATTAGAGACGTTTCAAAATTCATACTTGCAAAAACAGCTAAAAACTAGAGAATTTTGATATGTCCCGGAAATTTGATTTATTTCTAGTTTGTGTTGCATTTGAGGGAAAAAGATATGAAAATAAGCAAAAAATTGCAAAACAAATCTATTTTTTTTAACTACTGAGCCAAATTTATTTTGGTCCCAAATTTTGGATTTATATCCAATCCAAAATTTCCCAAAAAATCTTAAAAAATCATGGCATATTTAGCTAAAAAAATCTAAAAACCATTAAAAAAATCAGGGAATTGATTGTTAGTGTTTTTAAGTTGCGTTATCTGCTCAAAAAAAAGGACTGAAAGGGTTTTAAGACCTTCCGTTGGTTACCTGAAAAGGTGGGTGTGGCCAAACCGCCAGTCCACTTGACTAAGCCGAACCGTGCATTTACGAATGTGTGAAAGAACGCCAGGTATCTGTTGTTTTCTTCCAATTGGCGCGGTTGAAAGGGGCAGTAGACAATGACCTGAGATCGGTATGCGAATACTTTCGTTGGGGCTAGTATAACCTTTCTCAGTAACAGTTCAATGAATGGTATTAAAGATATATTCTATATCGACACCTCTAAAGGTTAATGTTGAGTTCCTACACGATACCATCATGAACGCTACAACGGGAAGCAAGTAAAATAAGAGAGTTTGATCCCCCGATAAAGTTTATGAAAATGATAATTGTATGCCATTGTAAACGATAAAAAAGCACCCGTGACCAAAGGGTCTATTTATGTTGATTTTAACTAATATTGGCAAAGCATAGGGAACAGTTGAATTTGCACCAAACGCCAGCTCAAACATAGTAACAATCTTAGGGCCGGTATTTCAATGTCCAGTTAAAGTGTCAAGTAAATTCAACTGTCAGGTAAGCCCAGTTTGGTGTATTTCTATTGGCCGTTGTCATGGTGAAAACAATTTAACTGAAAAGTAGATTTTTAACTGGATATTGAATTACCGGCCCTTAGGGCCAGTATTTCAATGTCCAGTTAAAGTGCCAAGTAAATTTAACTGTCAGGTAAGCCCAGTTTGGTGTGTTTCTATTGGCCGTTGTCATGGTGAAAACAATTTAACTGAAAAGTAGATTTTGAACTGGACATTGAAATACCGGCCCTTAGACCAGTAATATAGGTAGACGGAGTATGACGTCATCGCGAGTGAGACCATCATTGAAACCACGTGATGTGGGGACAAAGCCTTCTCGGGTTAGCGAGAAGTTCGCAGGTTTGCCGCTAGAAGGTGTTAAGCGCGCGGCAAATACGTTTGACATTTGACAAAGGATGTATTATTATTTGTATTTCCTCAAAAATGATTAGTGAAGGTACTGTTAATCTTAGTTAACATATTTTTAATTTGCACTAATTGAAAATGATCATTTTTCTTTACACAACGATGTACTGTTTGTACTATTCATACACAGACGCTTTAAATTGCCGCTCATCCTGTCCCCACATCACGTGGTCTCAATGTTGGTTTCACTCGCGGCCGGTCGCTAGCATCGGCTTGCTCCGTCTACCTATATTACTGGTCTAAGGTAACAATAGACTACCATGGCCTCAATGCGCATTACGTATAGCGTATACATTTATTACGGTAATTTTACGTCAGTGATGTAAGTTATAAGAGTTAAATCGAATGAACCTGTTAAGGGATGACGTAACTTAGTTTATATGAAGTTAACTTAACTGAAATTAACTTGTCGTAACGTAACGTAAAGTATCGAAAACGAAGCCACGAAACGATGTATAACATTACACGAGATTTTCAATTAATTTTAACTAGAATTTAATTGACAAGGTTCGGATGTATTTTTACCCCTCTATATGAAATTGAAACCATCAAATTCTATAGAACATTGTTTGGTTCTGGTTTCATGATTAAATACGTTTAGATTTCCAAGAAACAGCCGTGAATACGCTTCGACTTTAACCGCAATACTGGGAATTAATTTCATTTTCTAACACAACGAAACCATATACCTTATTTGGCGAAACCAAGATTCAAACAAACCAGCCTGGTTGCCTGTCTGTTTGTAACTTCAAATCAGTACATAATACCCCTTTATATATACCTACAAAGTTATAGGGTTAATGTTGAATAAATTATATCTTCAAATACAATCCATTAAAATGAACGCCGTTAAATTTCTCCTCGTTAGCCGAGGGTTAATGTAGAATAAATTAGATTTAAAAATACTTTCGGTTAGAATAAAAGCCGTTAGCTTTCTCCTCGTTAGGAGCGTTGAATGAAAGACATCACCCCAATAAAAAGCCGAAAGTGGGTAATCATTCTGAAATTAACTAAAACCCTCAAAGGAATGACCAGTTATTTTAGTCTTTGTCGACGGTAAAATAAATGTTAAAAGCACCATCTAAATAAGAACGCAATTTGTAATCCCAAAAAAGTGTTTAGACTTCAAAGGCGTGTTTGAAATCACCATAAGCAGGTAATAGTAGTGACAACTCGTACGGAATAAATTAGTTAATTGGTACAAACAGCAATACGTTTTACCTACGTCAAAGCGTTTCTCTTTGTTATTGTTAAATGTGGTCTATTGTTTTTATCAGCGTGAGCTTGGGACATGAATAGGTATGAATCTCCAGATAAAAACAAACTTCCTCATCACTTGCTCGAATGCACCGTCTCTGGGGATGAAACGTAAATATAATTGGTTCTCGATTTAGGACCCTTGATTATTCCCGTATTTTACTTAACTCCAATCATGTAGGCCTACATCATATTCATACAGTGTGTTATAAATATAAGATCAGTTTGCTATAGATTTTTTTTATATCTGCTCCCTGTGTCCAACAATGAAGTCGGGTAGGGGATAGGAACTTAATCCCATCATATTCTGGCCCCTAGGTACATCGAAGCCGGCTGGCCATGCCTGACGCTTCCCTCATGTTAACTTCCTCCGGCTCCTCCTCTTCACTTTCTTCTTCCTCTGCTCTTTCTACAAATTCTGTCCATACTTTTCTATCTTCCCACCATCGTTCCTGATTGACCTCTTCCCAAGTTGCATTTCTTCTTTCCACGATAAGATAAAAAAAATATTTACTACTGTTACTGCCACAGTAATTATAATTTTAAGTTTATGTATTGAACTTATGGACTAACAATCAGCTGTCAAAATAATAAAATTGCAACCATACAAATAAAAACTCGCCATTTAAAACTTTTAATAATCGAACACGTTTAAGTGAACGTTTTGTATGTGTATGTGTATTTGTTTGGTATTTGTTTTGTTTACCACAATCAGAAGAAATTATTTTTGACAGCTTGTTGTTTTTCCATCAATTCAATTCATTTGTTTCATTGTTGTATTTTGGTGTTGTGCTTAGGTTTGGAAAACGTGGTGGCGTGCAACAAACGACTTCACTGCAGCGCTTCGAGCGTTCCGGCCACTGAGCACTGCCTGCTAGAATTAACTGAAAACCCCTCTAGAAGGCAGTGCACTAATTATAATTGGAAAAATATACATAGATTCCAAAGAAGTCAAATAATTTTTAAATTTTTTGGAAATAGAGCATTTCAAAAATCATTTAGGACCCTTTGTATGAGTATCATCACAGTCTTCTTAATCTTCAAGAACAAAAATACACAACAATTAAAAATCAGTTTTCAAATGTTATATTAAGGTTCATTGATGCATAAAAGATCATCATCTAGAAACCTTGATTTTATATTTTTAATTGTTGTGTATTGTTGCTAATGTAGATTTAGAGGACCGTATTGATAATCATACAAAGGGTCCTATATAGTTTTTGAAATGGTCTGTTCTTATTGTTGAAAGTTGTGTGTATCCAATTTTCAGTGACTGTTGGCCGGATCGCTCGCAACGCTCTTTGTGCACTTGCTACGCCACCCCATCATTATTCTATAATCTGGGCAAAATGACTCTTGCAGTAAAGCTCTCCGTCACAACTATGATCCAGGATATGTTATTTTGTGAACACTATTCATGTTGTAAGCTGGAAGTATTTGAATCGAGATGAGTCGGTTTAAGCCCGTAGCTCTGAATGGTAATCAGTGCTCGAAATATCGCGTTTTTATTTTTATCTTGACACGAATAAATAACTAAAATAAATAAATCCACATTTAGAGTCTACCCACTCAGTAATGAAACTGATTTTCAGTGGGGGACTTTAATTTAAAGTGACTAAACCAACCCTGTAGGCTCCGAACACCATCGACGAGTGAGCGATAACCAACGAAAGATCGATATTTCAAATACGAAACATTTGAATCAGTGATTGGACAGTGCGAACACCTGCGGACAAATGTCATAATCAACAAGGCCAATTCAGAACAACTACGAATTTATTGAGTGCTTCGTTGCTAGGACGGCTCCAAAGTCACCGTTTACTCATTCCCAAGACAAGAAGTAATGGAACTAAATCCTTAATAGAAGTTAAGAAACTTCTGCCTGAACCGGGATTTGAACCCGGGACCTTCTGCATTGGAAGCAGGGATGCTAACCACTGGACCAACGAGCCACGGAACAGTGTGAAATAGTCCAACTAGTTGTTTTATAACGTTTCACCTGTTCAACGAGGTTGTTTTTCAATAATATTAAAAAAACCTATTTCAAAGCACTAATCACCTGTGTAAACATTTGTGTTATCAGTTTTATAAAGCTTGGCTTCGGTGATTATGATTAACAACCCGATCCACCGTTAGCGATTTAAAACAATAAAATAACACAGTAACACATTTAGCTTATTATTTAATAATGTATTTGTAATCCTAAATCCACGAATATGTAAATAACATTAGCCAAATCCGTTATTGAAAGCCACCGGCAACATTGTCAGAACAAATTCACTAAAATACCTTTTGATAAATTTCGAGCCACATCTTAATTTTGTTAATTTCGAACTTAAGTCACGTATTTAGAGGGGGGTGGGGGGGAGGTTCGTTAGAAGAGCTGATTTCACGCATATCAACGAGACTTCAAATGAACAATTAGCTTACAAAGGCGTCTACACTGTATTTCATCTTAATTCCTTGCAGTAGGTTGTTCTTGCACTGAGCTCCCTTGCAGACCAATTGGTCTACCCCCACCATCCGGCCGCGCGGTGAGTGCAGTGGTGGCTCATAAATGATACATGTCAAAGTTATATCACCTATTAAAACGGTATAGTTATCTTCAGAAACACATTAATCATTTTTAGAATCGATTATTTAAGGATCGACAATTTTTGTTAATTGCGAAATATTGATTCTATTGATCTGATGAGGCTGAAAAAGTGGGATGTTTCACATTTATTATCTCTACAATACCATCGCCTAACTTTGAAGTTGATTTATGCTTGGAAGGGTCTTAGTTAGATTGGAATCAAGTATAGAGAAAATAGAAGAAGGTTGTACACAATATATGTTTCAGGGTATAGAAGTATTTTTATCCTATTGATTTAAATTATGATGGTGAATTGTAACAAAAAGGAGCATCAGTAAAGATAACATATACGTATCAGTTTTGCAACGTCCATTAAAATAGTCCCCCGGCGGAATTGCTACAAAAATATGTTGAGTTGTAAAAAAAAAAAAAAAGGAAATCGGTACCTTTCACATTTCAATACGTTTTAAGTAAAGACGTTTTATCTAGCTGAAAGGATAGCTTAAAAAATAAATGAATAAATGGATATTGTTTTCAAACTCGGGCGTAATTTCAAAGGGTATCTCAAGTTAAAGGTGAGGGGGGTCCCTTTCCTCCCCCCCGCCCCCTCCCATTTCCGCTATGTGTTTACGGGAAGCAACCATCTGCAAAGAGCCCTAGCTGGCTAACAATATTTTGTTTTATTTTTAAATCCACTTTTTATGTAGGTTTCACCTTCAAAACTTTTCAAAAATTTATTTCGGAGAACAGTTTCTATTCAATCGGCCTGGAGGTATTTCTTTTACATAATAAACACATTGCATTTGATTTGTGAATCATGACACAAGATATAACAGTTCGGAAAAGCTGAGTACGGTCAGACAGGACACAGTGAAATTTTATCACTAATTAAAATGATTTTTTTATGGTTTCAAACACCGCCTATACAAAATATTTCTATTGAAAAGGTATATTGTTTTATTTTTTATGTGAAAAAAAAGAATAGCGAGACTGGTTGTCACATCAACAGAGCTGTTCATAAGGGCTGGTCCACACAGATTTTGAAGACAGTTAAGGTTTTAAGACGTTTTAAAAACAACAATAAAACAACGTCTTAAAACTAAAACTTTGTGTGAACGCCAGTACGTGTGTTTCCTATGATCCAACTTTACGCGTTAAACCTTAAATCGTATGTCTTAAAAATCTGTGTGGACCAGCCTTAAGCAAATTGCTGCTCACCGCAGCCAGCTAACACACAAATATCCAAATATCAATGTAAAATAAATCATTTCCCGATAATTGCTCCCGAGCACTCTAACCCGTGCCCAGTGGAGATTGTAACGAAGTGTTGAAATCTCTTGATAACAACATTTTTCTGTAGTTGCAATTTGCAAAGGTCTTTAGCCCATTGGTTTATTTCAGTTCAATGAAGATACGAGGTGTGTGGGACAAGACATCTAGATCACATTGGTCTTCCAGATTGTCGGAGAGTGCAGCGAAGCAAACAATAGGTCAGAGGTTGTAACTGTGGGGAAATCTAACTCCCATACATTTATATAGAGGCCCCAACGAAAGTATTCTGGTGCTTACGACACAACCGGGTCCAAGGTGAAATCTTAATTTTCTACTTCGCTAATTCCTACCGTCTAATCTAAACAGCTCCATTGGGGATAATCCCTCTCAGACCCCACGTCCTCAATTGAGGACACCAATTTTTGGATTTTATTACAGTTAAACGGGACGTTAGTTCTCATTGATCGCTGTTTACAAAAATCAAATGATTAGATTCAAACCGTTTCATTTTTTCCCCGCTTCAATGTGACGAATGGTACCTTTATTAGAGACGTTTCAAAATTCATACTTGCAAAAACCGCTAAAAACTAGAGAATTTTGATATGTCCCGGAAATTTGATTTATTTCTAGTTTGTGTTGCATTTGAGGGAAAAAGATATGAAAAAAAGCAAAAAATTGCAAAAAAATCTATTTTTTTTAACTACTGAGCCAAATTTATTTTGGTCCCAAATTTTGGATTTATATCCAATCCAAAATTTCCCAAAAAATCTTAAAAAATCATGGCATATTTAGCTAAAAAAATCTAAAAACCATTAAAAGAATCAGGGAATTGATTGTTAGTGTTTTTAAGTTGCGTTATCTGCTCAAAAAAAAGAAGGACTGAAAGGGTTTTAAGACCTTCCGTTGGTTACCTGTAAAGGTGGGTGTGGCCAAACCGCCAGTCCACTTGACTAAGCCGAACCGTGCATTTACGAATGTGTAAAAGAACGCCAGGTATTTGTTGATTTTCTTTTGAAAGGGGCAGTATAGACAATGACCTGAGATCGGTATACGAATACTTTCGTTGGGGCTAGTATAACCTTTCTCAGTAAGTTCAATGAATGGTATTAAATATATATTCTATATTGACACCTCTAAAGGTTAAGGTTGAGTTCCTACACGATACCATCATGAACGCTACAACGGGAAGCGTGTAAAATAAGAGAGTTTGATCCCCAGATAAAGTTTATGAAAATGATAATTGTATGCCATTGTAAACGATCAAAAAAAGCACCCGAGACCAAAGGGTCTATTTATGTTGATTTTAACTAATATTGGCAAAGCATAGAGAACAGTTGAATTTGCACCAAACGCCAGCTAAAACATAGTAACAATCTTAGGGCCGGTATTTCAATGTCCAGTTAAAGTGTCAAGTAAATTCAACTGTCAGGTAAGCCCAGTTTGGTGTATTTCTATTGGCCGTTGTCATGGTGAAAACAATTTAACTGAAAAGTAGATTTTTAACTGGATATTGAATTAGCGGCCCTTAGACCAGTAATATAGGTAGACGGAGTATGACGTCATCGCGAGTGAGACCATCATTGAAACCACGTGATGTGGGGACAAAGCCTTCTCGACGGGTTAGCGAGAAGTTCGCGGGTTTGCCGCTAGATGGTGTTAAGTGCGCGGCAAATACGTTTGACATTTGACAAAGGATGTATTATTATTTGTATTTCCTCAGAAATGATTAGTGAAGGTACTGTTAATCTTAGTTAACATTATTTTTAATTTGCACTTATTGAAAATGATCATTTATCTTTACACAACGATGTACTGTTTGTACTGTTCATACGCAAACGCTTTAAATTGCCGCGCATCCTGTCCCCACATCACGTGGTCTCAATGTTGGTCTCACTTGCGGCCGGTCGCTAGCATCGGCTTGCTCCGTCTACCTATATTACTGGTAACAATAGACTACCATGGCCTCAAAGCGCATTACGTATGGCGTATACATTTATTACGGTAATTTTACGTCAGTGGTGTAAGTTATGAGTTAAATCGAATGAACCTGTTAAGGGATGACGTAACTTAGTTTATATGAAGTTAACTTAACTGAAATTAACTTGTCGTAACGTAACGTAAAGTAACGAAAACGAAGCCACGAAACGATGTATAACATAATACGAGATTTTCAATTAATTTTAACTAGAATTTCATTGACAAGGTTCGGATGTATTTTTACCCCTCTATATGAAATTGAAACCATCAAATTCTATAGAACATTGTTCGGTTCTGGTTTCATGATTAAATACGTTCAGATTTCCAAGAAACAGCCGTGAATACGTTTCGACTTTAACCGCAATACTGCGAATTAATTTCATTTTCCAACACAGCGAAACCATATACCTTATTTGGCGAAACCAAGATTCAAACAAACCAGCCTGGTTGCCTGTCTGTTTGTAACTTCAAATCAGTACATAATACCCCTTTATACAGTGGCGTAAAGGAGACCCCCGCCGCCCCCGCGAAGCGGGGGGGCCCGCTGTCTAGGGGGGCCCGGCTTGCCAGAAGTACAGATCTTGTTTTTTCGTCATCATATTTTAAAAGTTGTCAGTTTGGACCTATTCTTCTCTGGGGCCATACGGGAAAGGAAATTGGAGGAATGGGACAATTTTGAAGGAATATATTTATAAAGACTTATGGGTGGATGAGGTTAGGGGGTTCCTCTTTCGGTCGTCTTACAATCGGCACTGCCTGTAAGCAACTATATTGAATCCTGAATATATCGAATCTTCCACGGGTCCGGACGGGGGACAACTATCATATTATATCTTGTATCATTGTCCGATTCTGAAACGTGTTTACAGGCGTGTAAAACGTCATCAATGAAGAAAAAATTCGCCTTCGGCGAATTGACCTCCCCCAGCTGGGACTTTTGCCCCAGACCCCCTACATGCTTAGGATGTTCAACCCCTCCCCACTGTGAATTCCTCGATACGCCAATGGCCGTCATGTTATTTCGTACTGTTCTGTTCACAGTAGCAACATACTGAAAAGTAACGTTCAGATTTTAAAATACTTAAAAAAATATATATATATATATATATATATATATATTCGAGGAGACCTCAAGACAGTCTTAAAGCTCTCTCAGTATGCTCAGCATAGAGTGTGAACTGTGAGCAGATCAAGCAATTGAACATGGACGCCATAATTGACAGCTTGGCTCCCCAGTTACAAGAATGCTCGTCGCCGAGACCGCTTCTTGTGATATTAACAATTTTAAGATGATTGTATGGGGGTATTAGAGCTCAAGTAAAAGTTTATTTCTTTATGTAATAGATTTGACTCTTAATTAACCCCATATAGGGGGCCCGAAACGATTCTTGCGGGGGGGGCCGGGCGATTTGCGTTACGCCACTGCCTTTATATATACCTAAAAAGTTATAGGGTTAATGTTGAATAAATTATATCTTCAAATAAAATCCATTAGAATGAAAGCCGTTAAATTTCTCCTCGTTAGCCGAGGGTAAATGTAGAATAAATTAGATTTAAAAATACTTTCGGTTGGAATAAAAGCCGTTAGCTTTCTCCTCGTTGGAAGCGTTGAATGAAAGACATCTCCCCAATGAAAAGCCGAAAGTGGGTAATAATTGTAAAATTAGCTGAAAACATCAAAGGAATGAACAGTTATTTTAGTCTTTGTCGACGGTAAAATAAATGTTAAAAGCACCATCTAAATAAGAACGCAATTTGTAATCCCAAAAAAGTGTTTAGACTTCAAAGGCGTGTTTGAAATCACCATAAGCAGTTAATAGTAGGGACAACTCGTACGGAATAAATTAGTTAATTGGTACAAACAGCAATAAGTTTTACCTACGTCAAAGCGTTTCTCTTTGTTATTGTTATATGTGGTCTATTGTTTTTATCAGCGTGAGCTTGGGACATGAATAGGTATGAATCTCCAGATAAAAACAAACTTCCTCATCACGTGCTCGAATGCGCCGTCTCTGGGGATGAAACGTAAATATAATTGGTTCTCGATTTAGGACCCTTGATAATTATTCCCGTATTTTACTTAACTCCAATTATGTACATCATATTCATATAGTGTGTTATAAATATAAGATCAGTTTGCTATAGATTTTTTTTATATCTGCTCCCTGTGTCCAACAATGAAGTCGGGTAGGGGATAGGAACTTAATCCCATCATATTCTGGCCCCTAGGTACATCGAAGCCGGCTGGCCATGCCTGACGCTTCCCTCATGTTAACTTCCTCCGGCTCCTCCTCTTCACTTTCTTCTTCCTCTGCTCTTTCTACAAATTCTGTCCATACTTTTCTATCTTCCCACCATCGTTCCTGATTGACCTCTTCCCAAGTTGCATTTCTTCTTTCCACGATAAGATAAAAAAATATTTACTACTGTTACTGCCGCAGTAATTATAATTTTAAGTTTAGTGAAGGCTCGTTGCCTGCGAGTCCATTCTGCACACTCATTAGGAGCCAACCATACTGAAAACAATTATACGTATTCTAAAATGATTGAATAAAAAGAAACTTCAACTTCAATTTCCCCCACCCATGTCGTTATGATAATATTATCAAAAGGAGACGAGAAAACAATATGACGTTATAATCCATAAGTCCACAATAACATATGGTCGTTCGAAATCACAAACCCATCCCCGGGTACAAAGCTGTTATTAAACGCGTTCAGACACTTTTAGATAACGCGCTAAGCCCTGCGTAGATCGGTAGCAGAATACAATCAATCTGTTATCTGTGTTAGCAGCCGTTGTGAAGAGTGCGTCATTGATTTTTTTCTATCTGCTCAAATTCTTTCCGGATAAAAGCGACCTAACTACTCTGCGTGCCAACCTAAGAAGCACCCTGCCAATCACTGCACACAAAGGGAGACTTTACATCGCCTTTTTGTTGACAGTTCTTTCCGTATACCACGGGCGTAATTATTATTATTATTATTATTAGTATCATTATTATTATTATTATTATTATTATTTTTATTATTATTAGTATTATTATTATTATTATTAATAATAATTGTCTATTCTTGTCACCACAAAAAAAAAATTAAAAGTTTTGACAAGAAACGGCGTCGACGCAAGCAAACATTGTTCTAAAACACTTAAAATCCTAAGAAATCTTGTGCCGCGAAGAGCCTTCTAAACACTAAATACTACGCTAACGTTTTAATTAAACTATAATAACCCAAAACTAAACTAAAACTAAACTAACACGTCACAGGTTTAAAAGTCTGCCACAGGTGCTTCTTGCACAATGGAAGGGAAATGGCTTACTTAATATTAGCCTAACTACTACTCTGCGTGCCAACCTAAGAAGCACCCTGCCAATCACTACACACAAAGGGCGACTTAGCTGTCGCCTTCTTTGTTGACAGTTCTTTCCGGATACTACGGGTATAATAGCGGCCTTACTACTCTGCGTGCCAACCTAGGATGCACCCTGCCAATCACTACACACAAAGGGCGACTTAGCCATAGCCTTCTTTGTTGACAGTTCTTTCCGGATACTACGGGTATAATAGCGGCCTTACTACTCTGCGTGCCAACCTAGGATGCACCCTGCCAATCACTACACACAAAGGGCGACTTAGCCATAGCCTTCTTTGTTGACAGTTCTTTCCGGATACTACGGGTATAATAGCGGCCTTACTACTCTGCGTGCCAACCTAAGAAGCACCCTGCTAATCACTACACACAAAGGGCGACTTAGCCATAGCCTTCTTTGTTGACAGTTCTTTCCGGATACTACGGGTATAATAGCGGCCTTACTACTCTGCGTGCCAACCTGGGATGCACCCTGCCAATCACTACACACAAAGGGCGACTTAGCCATAGCCTTCTTTGTTGACAGTTCTTTCCGGATACTACGGGTATAATAGCGGCCTTACTACTCTGCGTGCCAACCTAGGATGCACCCTGCCAATCACTACACACAAAGGGCGACTTAGCCATAGCCTTCTTTGTTGACAGTTCTTTCCGGATACTACGGGTATAATAGCGGCCTTACTACTCTGCGTGCCAACCTAGGATGCACCCTGCCAATCACTACACACAAAGGGCGACTTAGCCATAGCCTTCTTTGTTGACAGTTCTTTCCGGATACTACGGGTATAATAGCGGCCTTACTACTCTGCGTGCCAACCTAGGATGCACCCTGCCAATCACTACACACAAAGGGCGACTTAGCCATAGCCTTCTTTGTTGACAGTTCTTTCCGGATACTACGGGTATAATAGCGGCCTTACTACTCTGCGTGCCAACCTAGGATGCATCCTGCCAATCACTACACACAAAGGGCGACTTAGCCATAGCCTTCTTTGTTGACAGTTCTTTCCAGATACTACGGGTATAATAGCGGCCTTACTACTCTGCGTGCCAACCTAGGATGCACCCTGCCAATCACTACACAAAAAGGGCGACTTAGCCATAGCCTTCTTTGTTGACAGTTCTTTCCGGATACTACGGTTATAATAGCGGCCTTACTACTCTGCGTGCCAACCTAGGATGCACCCTGCCAATCACTACACACAAAGGGCGACATAGCCATAGCCTTCTTTGTTGACAGTTCTTTCCGGATACTACGGGTATAATAGCGGCCTTACTACTCTGCGTGCCAACCTAAGATGCACCTTGCCAATCACTACACACAAAGGGCGACTTAGCCATAGCCTTCTTTGTTGACAGTTCTTTCCGGATACTACGGGTATAATAGCGGCCTTACTACTCTGCGTGCCAACCTAAGATGCACCCTGCCAATCACTACACACAAAGGGCGACTTAGCCATAGCCTTCTTTGTTGACAGTTCTTTCCGCATACTACGGGTATAATAGCGGCCTTACTACTCTGCGTGCCAACCTAGGATGCATCCTGCCAATCACTACACACAAAGGGCGACTTAGCCATAGCCTTCTTTGTTGACAGTTCTTTCCGGATACTACGGGTATAATAGCGGCCTTACTACTCTGCGTGCCAACCTAGGATGCACCCTGCCAATCACTACACACAAAGGGCGACTTAGCTGTCGCCTCCTTTGTTGACAGTTTTTCAGGATACTGTGGGCGTAATACGACCTAACTACTCTGCATACCACCCTAAGAAGCACCCTGCTAATCACTACTAGCAGCGAAGCACTCAATAAATTCAAAGTTGTTCTGGATCGGCCTTGATGATTCTGTTATTTGTCCGCAGGTATTCGCACTGTCCAATCACTGATTCATATGTTTCGTATTTGAAATATAGATCTTTGAATGGTTATCGCTCACTCGTTAATGGTGTTCGGAGAATACAGGGTGGGTTTAGTCGCTTTTAATTAAAGTCCCCCATTGAAAATCAGTTTTGTTACTGAGTGGGTAGACTCTAAATGTGAATTTACTTAAAGGGCGACTTTACCGTCGCCTCTCTCCTTTATTGACAGTTGTAAATGTCAATCTTGTCTAAAATTTCAAGCGGCGGTCAACGGGATGGACATACAGTTACAAAAAGGGGACATTCCTCTATATAGAGAGAGATACCTTTCGTAATTATATGAGGATACAATTGTGTTGGGGCAACTTGGCAAAAAAAAACGAACAAGAAAAACTTCTCTAAAGCATACAAAGTTTAACCAATCTAGATACTTTCGGCCTCACGTAACAAACTATGTAAGTCCTTAAATATTCTTATCTAGATAATTGTAATTTTAATGTGTATTTTTTTATACAATTGAAATACAAGAAACTTTTGCTTGTGGTTATTTTAAACATACAACCGTTGATAAAATTAATTCAAAAAAGCAATTTTTTTTTAAACTACGCGATTTTGGAAATGAACATTATGCATGTTATTTTACTTTTAAGGAGACAAATGTGAAATACAAAGCCTTCCAATTTCCAAAGCAGTTTTGAGTGTTCTTTGGGAGTCTAAGGAAAGGGACCGGGGATGGCAGAATGAGTTTTGGTCTCGAACCCACGGTTAAATGTATTTCAGTTGTTTCGGGAAAAGAAATTTTTTCTAAATCGGAAAATAGAAATTCGATACATCCAACATGTTGTGTTACTATAGAGAATGTTGAAGATTGATTGAGCAGAGAGAGTGATTAATGACTCAAAGTATCTTGAAAAAGCAATCGAATAGAAAACGTAACGGTAAAGTTGAATGGAGCTGTCGGACAATAAATCTAGACGCATTTGAGACTTGAAGAAACTGTTCGAACAATCACATTAAGACTGTATCTCAACGGAACTTACGAATTCTGTCAGTTAAGATTAGATTGCTTTAAAATGCGTTAGAAACAGAACTAAGAATAAAAGTAAACTAAATTAAGCTTATCCGTCATCCTAAGAAGAGTAAACTAAATTATATGTCATCCTCTAGATAATTCAACGCACTTTCTTAAATATGTTTCACTTTTGAAATATATATTTCTGTTTTTCAACTAAGGTACCGTATTTTTTAGTAATGTGTTGTTTCAACACATCTTATTACAATTTAATAAGGTAATTTGAAACAGAGAAATTTTGATTGAAACAGAGAAATAATCACTTAGTTCGCTCTAGGGAAGTAATGACACGTCGATTTACTTTTTTACAAGTTAAAGGCTTTTAAAGTAATTTTAAACAAAGAAAAATGTGGTTTCCGCCGCTGATGGCTCAAGACACAGCCTTAAATAAATAAAAATCAAATTTATTCACATTTAGAGTCTACCCACTCAGTAACGAAACTGATTTTCAGTGGGGGACTTTAATTTAAAGCGAGCGACTAAACCAACCCTGTAGGCTTCGAATACCATCGACGAGTGAGCGATAACCAATCAAAGATCGATATTTCAAATACGGAACATATGAATCAGTGATTGGACAGTGCGAACACCTGCGGACAGATGCCAGAATCAACAAGGCCGATTCAGAACAACTTTGAATTTATTGAGTGCTTCGTTGCTAGGACGGCTCCAAAGTCACCGTTTACTTATTTCTAAGTAATGGAACTGAATCTTTAATAGACGTTAAACCACTTCTGCGTGAACCGGGAAAATCAGGAAAAGTTAGCGAGATCAACCCAGTTTTGAGCGCATTCAATCATAAATATGAAAATCCTTTACAAACAAGCGTTGAGTGAGAAAAAGTATCATCAACGCTTCAAAACTACCCATATAGAAAGTGACGCACATCAAGCATCAAAGTGATACCACAAATCTCTACACAAGTAAACCTCCTCGTCTACCCACCTGACTTGATCTTAATGAAGACCTTTTCCTTAAGACCGTTTTTACTTCGAGGCTTAGGAATAAGTAAACGGTGATTTTGGAGCCGTCCTAGCAACGAAGCACTCAATAAATTCAAAGTTGTTCTGAATCGGCCTTGTTGATTCTGGCATTTGTCCGCAGGTGTTCGCACTGTCCAATCACTGATTCATATGTTTCGTATTTGAAATATCGATCTTTGATTGGTTATCGCTCACTCGTCGATGGTGTTCGGAGCCTACAGGGTTGGTTTAGTCACTTTAAATTAAAGTCCCCCAATGCAAATCAGTTTAGTTACTGAATGGGTAGACTCTAAATGTGAATTTATTTTTTTTGTTTTATCATGTAGAACTCGGCAAAGTTGTTTTCTCTCAATGTTATTTATCACAATTTTCTGCGCAATCCACCCCTCCCCCCCTTAACACTCAGCAGAACTCGTATAGGAGAGGGGAAGAAAGAGGGTTAACGAACCAGGACACGCTTTTAATTGGCGTTGATTCGTCATGATTGCGTATCCGATTTCTCGCTCTAATTGATATGGAATTATATGAAACTTGAACTCGCGCTATCTTAGATATAATAACCGAACTCTCAACCAGCGAATGAAACGTTTGACTCATTCATGCTTTGATGGGAGCTATGTACACCTTCCTTGCGGAGTTTGATAAGTACTTAACTAAACAATGGATTTAAAAAAAATTGAATTTTAAAATCATTAGCGAAAAGAATTCATTATCAATCCTTTTAGTTATTTGCAAAAACACAACTGTAAGGATTTCCGTCTGTTAAAATTTATTTAAATTGGTTTTAAGTTGTGCCAAAAGAATAGGAAACTTGCTATCCCATAGAGAATTTAATGTTCTTTCATATGAATGGTTTTTATTCCAAGTAATATTTTGGTTTAGTCGGTGTCGGGCAACATCACATTAAGGAAGGGTAATTAAGAACACCCGAAAAACGGAATTACTGATTGAAAAAAAAATCATAAGATAGGTCACTAAATTCTCTACAGGATAGTAGTAGTAGTAGTAGTAGTAGTAGTAGTAGTAGTAGTAGTAGTAGTAGTAGTAGTAGAAGTAGTAGTAGTAGTAGTAGTAGTAGAAGTAGTAAAAGTAGTAGTAGTAGTAGTAGTAGTAGTAGTAGTAATAGTAGTAGTAGTAGTAGTAGTAGTAGAACTGTATTAGAAATTTTGCTATTTTTTTTTACATATAAATATACAAGTACATATTACCTTATGGACTAGTCAACATAATATTTTACAATACATTTATTCATGTATATATTTTATATTTATTTATTTATCCTAGAAAGAACTCTTTTTATAAGATTATATATTTTTCTTTACATTTGGGACAATTTAACCAAATTTTAAAGCAATTGGGAGTTCCACAGGCTACGGGAACAA
Organism: Isoperla grammatica; assembly: GCA_945910005.1. NCBI lineage: Eukaryota > Metazoa > Arthropoda > Insecta > Plecoptera > Perlodidae > Isoperla > Isoperla grammatica. Next base: position 8,094,232 of record OX246744.1, read on the forward strand.
TCCTTAAAATTGCTCCAAATGACGAGGTTATTACTAAAAACACTACAGAACATTAAAAAAAATAGTTATAAAGAACAACATTAATTTCATCTTGTAAGTACCAAACGCTGGGATTTAAAAAAATGAGTTTTGGAACCATTACGGTTGTCATTAGGAAAATCAATAAACTTTTCATTCTTTAATTTATTTTCAAGATGATAAAATGAAAGGATTAAAATATTTCAATCCATTGTTTTATTTCTCTAACAAAATTAAATGTCACTTTTCCAATGGAAAATGTTGTGCGTTCTAAAGATATAAATTAAATGTGTCAATCATTTGCGGTTTAAATATTGAGAGTACCAATTCCCGGTAAAGGACAATTAATAACCAGAGCACAAAGCTGTCTTGTATATTGTGAGTCAACTTACTATTACAATATCTTATCTCATCCAAGTTTAATATAAATCTCTCTTGCGACTTCTGAGAATTCAAAACGTTTTCTTTACATATATATATATATATATATAAACATTCATATATACATCAACTCGAAAACCGTTTAAATTCCAGAAGTAGCAAGAGAGATTTAAATTAAACTTGAATGAAATAAGATATTGTTACGGTATATATATATATATATATATATATATATATATATATATATATATGAACAAAAACGTTCCTTTTTTAAGTAATTGGTATATATTACATCCTGAACGAGTGATGCGTCAAGTTTAATATTTCAGATTGTGAAAGGTAGCAACACAAAGAGGGATGTAAGCGATTTCGTAAGTAATTTGGAATGCTGTTGAGTTTATTGCTCTTTTGAAAATATAATAATAAATTCAACGAAATTTAAAAAAATATAAAAATAAAACGGCAGCCACACAAAAACCTTCAAGAGTGTTTTGCTATCAAGCGATTCTAGCGATGAAAATAAAATTTAAGTTTGGTTCTATAATAGGCCTATATAACGATAGTTTATCGATATCTTGATAACTGTTTGAGATTTTGAAAAACATATTCATACGAGAGAGTTGCTGTTGAATCAGCAAAACAATGAATTTAAAAACTTTCAAATAATGTAAATATTACATTTGTAGCTTTGTTCCTAATGATATAATTCAGAATTAACGAATCACAGATGTATACTATATGGGTTTCACTGAGAGCTGCGATCACCTCAGGCTACGAACACACATTTCTATCACTAGCCCACTACAAGCTTATCTACATCAGCATGTACACCTATTATGGGTTTCACTGCGAGCTGCGATCAACTCAGGCTACGAAAACTCGTTTCTCTCACTAGCCCACTACAAGCTTATCTACATCAGCCTTAACACCCATTATGGGTTTCACTCCGAGCTGCGATCACCTCAGGCTACGAAAACTCATTTCTCTCACTAGCCCACTACAAGCTCATCTACATCAGCCTTTACACCTATTATGGGTTTCACTGCGAGCTGCGATCACCTCAGGCTACGAAAACTCATTTCTCTCACTAGCCCACTACAAGCTTATCTACATCAGCCTGTACACCTATTATAGGTTTCACTGCGAGCTGCGATCACCTCAGGCTACGAAAACTCATTTCTTTCACTAGCCCACTACAAGATAATCTACATCAGCCTTAACTCCTATGATGGGTTTCACTGCGAGCTGCAATCACCTCAGGCTACGAAAACTCGTTTCTCTCACTAGCCCACTACAAGCTTATCTACATCAGCCTGTACACCTATTATAGGTTTCACTGCGAGCTGCGATCACCTCAGGCAACGAATACACATTTCTCTCAGTAGCCCACTACAAGCTTATCTACCTATTATGCCTTAACACCTATTATGGGTTTCACTGCGAGCTGCGATCACCTAAGGCTAAGAAAACTCGTTTCTCTTACTAGCCCACTACAAGCTAATCTACATCAGCCTGTACTCTATTATGGGTTTCACTGCGAGCTGCGATCCAGGCTACGAAAACTCGTTTCTCTCACTAGCCCACTACAAGCTTATCCACATCAGCTTTTACACGTATTAGGCTACTATGGGTTTCACTGCGAGCTGCGATCACCTCAGGCTACGAAAACTCGTTTCTCTCTCTAGCCCACTACAAGCTTATCTATATCAGCCTGTACACTTATTATGGGTTTCACTGCGAGCTGCGATCACGTCAGGCTATGAAAACTCGTTTTTCTCACTAGCCCACTACAAGCTTATCTATATCAGCCTGTACACTTACTATGGGTTTCACTGCGAGCTGCGATCACCTCAGGCTACGAAAACTCGTTTCTCTTACTAGCCCACTACAAGCTTATCTACATCAGGCTGTACACCTATTATGGGTTCCACTGCGAGCTGCGATCACCTCAGGCTACGAAAACTCATTTCTCTCACTAGCCCACTACAAGCTTATCTACATCAGGCTGTAAACCTATTATGGGTTTCACTGCGAGCTGCGATCACCACAGGCTACGAAAACTCGTTTCTTTTACTAGCCTACTACAAGCTTATCTTCGTCAGTCTTTACACCTATTATGGGGTTCACTGCGAGCTGCGATCACCTAAGGCTACGAAAACTCGTTTCTCTCACTAGCCCACTACAAGCTTATCTACATCAGCCTTTACACCTATTATGGGTTTCACTGCGAGCTGCGATCACCTCAGGCTACGAAAACTCATTTCTCTCACTAGCCCACTACAAGCTTATCTACATCAGGCTGTAAACCTATTATGGGTTTCACTGCGAGCTGCGATCACCTCAGGCTACGAAAACTCGTTTCTTTTACTAGCCTACTACAAGCTTATCTTCGTCAGTCTTTACACCTATTATGGGTTTCACTGCGAGCTGCGATCACCTCAGGCTACGAAAACTCATTTCTCTCACTAGCCCACTACAAGCTTATCTACATCAGGCTGTAAACCTATTATGGGTTTCACTGCGAGCTGCGATCACCTCAGGCTACGAAAACTCATTTCTCTCACTAGCCCACTACAAGCATATCTACGTCAGCCTTTACATCTATAATGGGTTTCACTGCGAGCTGCGATCCCCTCAGGCTATGAAAACTCGTTTCTCTCACTAGCCTACTACAAGCTTATCTACATCAGCCTTTACACCTATTATGGGTTTCACTGCGAGCTGCGATCACCTTAGGCTACGAAAACTCATTTCTCTCACTAGCCCACTACAAACATATCTACATCAGCCTTTACACCAATAATGGGTTTCACTGCGAGCTGCGATCACCTCGGGCTACGAAAACTCATTTCTCTCACTAGCCCACTACAAACATATCTACATCAGCCTTTACACCAATAATGGGTTTCACTGCGAGCTGCGATCACCTTAGGCTACGAAAACTCATTTCTCTCACTAGCCCACTACAAACATATCTACATCAGCCTTTACACCAATAATGGGTTTCACTGCGAGCTGCGATCCCCTCAGGCTACGAAAACTCGTTTTTCTCACTAGCCGACTACAAGCTTATTTACATCATGCTGTACACCTATTATGGGTTTCACTGCGAGCTGCGATCACCACAGGCTACGAAAATCGTTTTCCTCACCAGCCCAGGCTGTACACTCCATTGAGTCGCTAGCAGTTTTTGAACTGCTGATGGTAAGATAAGAATACGGGGAGGAACTGTCATGTTCAATTAGTGCTGTTGATTGGAACTGGGAAAGTTGTTCCATTGTTATCTCAGACGGATCTGTTAGAATTAAGGTTTTCAAAAACAATTTAAATCTTTGCTATTGAGTTCCGAGTGGATACCAGGAAAACAATTAGCAACCCCGGCCAGTCCTTAACGTTAGAAAATGTCGTTTTTCCATCTGTTGAACAGAGAAAGATTGAATGACAAGATAATGGCACTAGGACTTCTAAATCTACAAGTGAACACAAAGAAGACTAGGGTGTAAACAAACAGTCGGCAAATTGGAAACCGTGATATTTGTCGCGCTCGCAGTGAAACCCATAATAAGTGTAAAAACCGTAAAACTCACAATATAGAGAGCTTGCAATAACGTCGTTTCCGGTATCGCACAGTAGCCGTACTGAGGTACTCTGTTAACATTTGTTTAAGTTCTTCCGACACTGCACTGTTGCAATATTGCAGATGTCCTTTGACTGACACATCAACTGTTTTCAAACAAAGGATCCGTATTATGACTGAAAACAAAATAAGAACGCGTAAACTTTGTTTGAAGTTAATCATTTGCATGGGTAATCATTTTCTTGAACTTTTATCTGCACACATCAATCAAAACGGCTTGAAACTGTGATATTTCCTGGATAACCTTTGTGTCTTTTATTGACAGAAAAAATGTAAACAAGCAATGTGTATCACATAATGGCCGCCACGTGACGTCTATTGAAAGCTACCTAAATGTTAGAAGTCATTTTCAAGGTGACTTAAATCCAATCTCGAGTAAGAATCAACTTTAAAATATCTAAAAACGTTTTGAGGAGTCCATCCACTTTAATATTTATCCTCTGCGGAGGGAATGTAAAAAATAAAGCAAAAACACACACTGCCACACTTGGTTGAAGTTCAGCAACTAGAAAGCAAACGTTTGTTTTTATATTTCACACACCCTTTATTTACTCTGCAATACAACAGGTGTATTTAATGGCGCCACCATTAAACAAATAGGCTACACAATGGTCTCTCTAAATTAACACAGTGCTCAAGCTGTGGAAAAACAACAATTTTATTTTACAAAACATTTTACATACAAAAAACTATGGGAGACCGTATGACAGATAGGGTGCGCTGTAAGCGATGACGTTCAGTTTACCGATTATATCTAGCTCAGTTTCAGTTATTTGCTACATATCTTAATGTTTAATTCATTATTTACAGTAATTTTGATGGAACGGTCTACCAATCTCCTAATAAGAAATTTATTTGTAGCAATTAAGCAATTTGGAGGATTTCAAGGGTTTTGATTGGTCGTTGTCATGGAGAAAACAAGCTTTTCGACGAATAAGTAGTTTTTGGGACATTGTAAGACTTAAAACTTATTATTAATAAGTGGTTTGTAATTAAAATAACAATAAGCTGAGGAATCCAAAAAACAAGTTAAACCTAGTACAATGGTTGATGGAATAACACAGTTTACAACACTCTTCGCGCGCGGGTAAGGTTAAGCCGTCCCACAGGTATCTGTATTTCCACGACATCATTATTGCATGCGTCAAGTGAGGGGAATACTGACATTTGTGTGGGCAGGAACGCTCAAAACGCTGCTGTCAAACGCATTTTACAAAATTCACCAAAAGTAGGTTAGGTTTTAGGCCAAGTTTTGATTGGTGCCCGCAAGAAGATACCATTTATGTAGGTATTCTTGAATCTTTCTTTGATATATTAAATTTGCACCTTCGAAATGGTATTTCTGTAGCAAATTAAGATCGAACCAATAAATCAGTGACATCTTGTGTCCGTGTTTCTCTCATCAATCTGATTTGTCTAGAATCTATTTACTGGCCTCATTCACGTGCAAGAAAACCAAATTACAACCGATTTATCTATGTGGCCTAGTTTAGTGTGGCCTATCTTTCCTTCCAATATCTTTGTTATTGAACTTATCGCATGGCCCACACAGAATCTGATACAAACCCACAAGTTTATCTTTAGCATAGATCTTTAGCTTGAACAAACAACATAGTTGATGCAAAGATTACTGAGTGGAGAAGATGTTTCATCCATATAGGAATTCGTCTGCGCGTGTCTGAGCGAAATTTTCTAAGTCCGACGTGTAGTTCGAATTCTCACCGCAAGAGTCGCTCTTCCAAAGTTTAAAACTCAAGGTCCACTAAATCCCCTGGCACGTACTAGCGATCTAGTAGACCTTGTTTAACGGTAACGAAGTCAAACGCAAGGTCTACTAGATCGCTAGTATCCGCCAGGGGATTTAGTGGACCTTGGTCAAACGTGCAGGGCTAGCGCTCCTTGCGGTCAGAATTCGAACTAATGGTGAGACTTAGAAAATTAAAAAAAAACTCGCGCAGATATTTTAACACTGCGATGAAACATCTTCTCCACTCAGTAATCTTTGGTTGATGACTTATTGGAAACAGATTCGCATCAAAGTTTTATCGGTGAGGTTTTAAACTGGTAAGAAGTTTGTTCAATAGGTAAAATTTGCCGTGTCACCTCCTGTTTTATTCATGTGCATGAATATTCTACAGTTCTGGAAGTGTGGAATATATATAGACCTTAATCTATAAAGACAGACGTTTTTCTAGTCAGAAATATGTGTGAAATTTTCAACTCGTTTTTTTATAGATGAAAAATGATTCCTTGTCATCAAATTTAAATATGTTTGTGGTCAGGAAGTTAATCCAAAGCTATTTAAATAATAGAAAAATTATTAGTCTTTTACCAGGTTTTCATATCATTTAGAATATGGTTGCCCATCAACATTGATAATTGATTAATAATTGAAGTTGATACAAATTACCGACATCGATTTTTTTTATAAATCGAATCGTTTTTTACACGAAATAATTACAATACAAAAATATGTACTCTGCTATTCGACAATTAAGGTTACCACACAATATCAACAATTACCAGAAAGTTTTGCGATGAACAAGAAACTATTTTGTTAGATTTTATTTTTAGTTTTTTTATTGTCCAAGAAACATTTTTTCCGATGTCGATTAATTCAGGTTTTATGTCGATGTCGAAAAATTTCCGACATCGCAATGTGACATCGATGTTTTGATTTCGATGTCGATGTTGTAATTTAACATCGATGGGCAACCTTAATTTAGAACAAGATACATTTAAGAAACATTTAAGAAAACTTAAAACGTGGTAGGAACCGTCGTACAGGTTAGAAAGAAGAGCTTTGAAACAACAAGCAAACAACTTAAATTTGTACTCACCTCTGCTGATATGTTGTGAAGAACTCCCGATATGATGATGAAAATAACCAGATAAATGCACGAGAAAGTCATTTCCATCTTCTTAACTTATTTGTCATTCACATAATAAATGTTCATCCACTACATAAAAACATTTGTATCTTAACACATTTAAGTTATATTCTCACAAAAAACATTGACTCATTATTAATTAACACTGATTTTCAGTCATCGTTACATATGATAATATATTTAATTTGTTTCAAATGTTTAATGTAAAAGCACACAGACAGATTATTTGAAATATTATGTTTTATGTTTAAATTGAATTTATCAAAATAGACACTTTTCTTACTCATAGATAGAAACTTTTACACTTATTTTGGCCGTCCATTAGGTTAAACATCTCGTTTTTTTGAGTAGATTATATTGTTCATGGGATCAATTCATCTGAAACAAAAGAAAACATATTGAAAAGAAATTAATTCCTCATATGTCATTGGTGGGTGAATTTATTTATTTATTTATTTATTTATTTATTTTATTTATTTATTTATTTAGGACACATAATATGTATACATTTACAGGTTTATTTATAATGCATAATATTATTTAGAACAGTTTTCACCGTGTAGTCCAAAGATCCTTATGTAAGGTCTAAGCTATTGTTAGATTAAAACTAAATGTGTGAATGTTTAGGCCTATATGCCTCTATTTCTAATAGTACAAAAGTTACATTTAAAAATTTTTACAATCATACAAGAAATAACAATGGTGAGTGGCTATGAAAGCAGTAATAGTATACAATGGTCTTCACGTTGTTTTTTTTTTTTACATACATTGTTTACATATGTCTACATTTACATTGTTGTTATACATTGTTTTTGTTATAAACTAATAAAGAGTAAGTAATTTGCTTAATATAATGTGTTAAGAATAGTAAAAGATAAGTCTAAACTAAAGCTAATTTTATAATAGTTATTGGATCAGATATTACTAAAGAATTCTTGAAGGCTAAAGTAAACCTTTTGTATTAGAAATTTTGTAAGTTCAGATTTGAATCTATTGTAGCTTGAAATATCTATTATATGTCTAGGAAGATGGTTGTAGAGTTTTTTATTTAAGTAGTCTGAGTTTGTCTGTCCTAATTTGGTACAGCATGAGTTGAGATGAAGGTATTTTTTATGACGTGTGTTGAAGGAGTGTACGCTAGCATTTTTTGGGTGATTATGGATGTTTTTCTTGATTGACAATATTGATTTAAGAATGTGTAGGCTTGGAACGGTGAGAATGTTAAGGTTTATAAAGTGTGGTTTGCAATGATCTGTAGGACTGAGGCCAGATATAGTTCTAATCGCTCTTTTTTGCATTATAAATACTTTGTGAATGTGAGTGGATGCTCCCCAAAACTCTATTCCATACCTTAGATGAGATTCAAACAGTGAAAAATAGCATATTCTGGCATTTGATACATTGCTTATTTGCCTGATTATTTTAATTGCAAAACATGATGAGCTTAGTTTTGGTAGAAGCGTATTTATATGTGCATGCCATGTTAGGTTTTGGTCTATTGTTATGCCTAAAAATTCGGTGTGTGTGACTCGTTTAATCTGTGAATTGTCATTTGTGTTAGTAAGGTGTGGTATAGAGATAAGTGACTTAGTTTTTTGAGAAGAATGAAATTGAATAAAATAAGTTTTTGTGGCGTTAAGCAGTAATTTGTTCATTGTAAACCATTCAGTAGATTTCGAAAGTCTTTCCTCTGCGTTTTCTTTTAGAGGTAGAACGTCAGTGGCCGTAACACTTGTGGTAAAATCATCTGCAAATAACTCAGCCTCGTCTATGTTTTCAGTTATGTCATTAATAAATATTATAAAAAATAGAGGCCCGAGAATAGACCCTTGTGGGACTCCACATGTAGTTTGCTCATAATCGGATATGGCTTTAGTAAGTTTGTTGTTTTTTAATTCAGCTATTTCTACGTATTGTTGTCGATTAGTGATGTATGAAGTTAGGAGTTTCAGTGCATTTCCGCGTATACCATAATATTCTAATTTAGCCAATAGTATTTTGTGGTCTACACAATCAAATGCTTTTGTGAGGTCGCAGAATATACCCAACGTGGGTGTGTTTTTATCAATTTCTCCAGCTATAGTATTGATAAATCGGCTTATTGTATTGCTAGTTGATTTTCCTCTTCGGAATCCGTTCTGCCTTTCAGTTAAAATATCCTCCTTATCTAAGAATTTAATGATTCTATTGAAAATAATGGTTTCTAAAATTTTTGAAGCAGCTGGAAGAATGGATATTGGCCTATAGTTACTGGGGATATGTTTATTTTCCTTTTTAAATATTGGAATAATTTTTGATACTTTTAACGCTTTGGGGAAGATTCCTTCCGTTAAACAGGTGTTGAATATATCAGTTAGAGGCTCAGCTATACTGATTATACACCTTTTTAATATTATAGTCGATATACCATCAATCCCCGCAGAATGTTTTGATTTTAGTTTCTGTGCAATGCATTTAATTTCATTGGGATCAGTTTTATAGAGATAAATGGAGTTTATTGGGCTTTTATTTGTTTTTGTTAGGTAAGTTTGAAAGTTTTCATTTTGATTGTGCCCATTATTAGTCAAGTTATTTGTAAGATTTGATGCTTCATTTGCAAAATAGTTATTAAAAGATTGGGCCACTGTTTTAGGATCTTTGATTATTTTATTGTTTAAGTGGAGAGAAACATTATTTAGGGGCTTTTTTGGCTTCCGATTTGTTTCATTATTAATTATTTTCCATATTGATTTTGATTTATTATCGGCTGATGATATTGTTGCTTTAATTTGGTTACATTTGGCTATTTTTATCACTTTTTTATATATTTTGACATATAATTTAACGTAATCTTGTAGAAATGGCACATTAGGAAATTTTGAGTTAATATCGAGGAGACTCCTCTTGTTTGCACTTGAGATTTTGATGCCCTTTGTTAGCCAATTTTGTTTTTTGTATGTTTCCTTACTCTTAACGGTTTTGATTGGGCATTTTATATTAAAATGTGTTTGTAGTATTTTTTCAAATGAATTATATTTATCATCAGCAGTGCGCGCGATAGTTACGTCATCCCAGTTCGCTTCCATTAGACTTTCGGCTAGATTATTTAAGGTGGAATTGTTTATTTTACGAATTGTTTTGGTTATTAATGGCACTTTATAGTTTTCGAACTGAATTGCAATTTCTTGGGCATGATGGTCAGAGATGCCAAAGTTTAGTACTTGTGATTTAAAAGGAAGTGTGGTATTGGTGGCTATGTTATCTATAGTTGATGAGGTATGCCACCGAGGATCAATTCTCGTTGGCTCGTTTATAGTAATTAACATATTGCAGGAGTCGAAGAGATTGATTAGCAGTTCTTTGTTGGGATCTTTGCTATCAGATGACACGTTGATATTGAAATCTCCTAAAACAATAAGCTGCTTGTTTGATTTTTGTAGTTTAGCGAGTATTAGTTCGCAGTTTTCTAAGAATTTGTTTATTTGACCATTTGGTGATCTGTATAGGGCTACTATTACTAAATTTGACGTTCTTCTTTTACCGGTACCGGTACCATTGTTGTTGTCTAATTCAATAGAAGTACACTCGATATCCCTATCCATGCTGTATTTTGATATATTCCGCTTGTGTATTGTAACTTGTAGCCATTTTTGGTGTACAAATATTGCTACACCTCCATGTGTGAGCGTTTGCCTGCAGTGGGAGGAGATTAATGTGTAGTTTTCAATTGTTAAATTATTTATGTTGGCAGTTGATTTCCAGTGTTCAGATATACAGATTACGTCCACAGTTTCGTTGTTTTTGTTTTTTTCCTCCAGTATTATGTTTAGCTCTCTAATTTTAGATAATGTTAGTCCTTGGATGTTCTGGTGTAAGATTCGAAATTCGGAGTTTTTGTTTTCAGGATTATGTTTTGTTTTTAAGTGAGATTTGTCATTTACGTCAGTTGAAATATTAAGGTCAGTGTCACTTTTAACTATCTCTTTCTCTATGTACTAGCTCTTTTGTTTAATATTATTATTGTACCTTGAAGTTACATTGGTTGCTCGGCTAGGGTAGCGAGCGCTATGGCGATCAGTGATCATATGTGGCGTTTCCCCCTTTGAAGAGTCCTCACGGGTCAGGGCAGTCTTGACAGCTGTTGCGGTGGCCTTCACTACAGCCGACTGGCTTTGCCGGTGTAGTCCGGTGATGGCCGGTGGTGTCTTCGTGTCACGTGGCGTTTCCCCCCTTGCCGAGTCCTCACGGGTCAGGGCAGTCTTGACAGCTGTTGCGGTGGCCTTCACTACAGCCGACTGGCTTTGCCGGTGTGGTCCGGTGATTGCCGGTGGTGTCTTCGTGTCACGTGGCGCTTTCTTGAGAGGAGTCGTGGATGTTGACAGATTGTTGCCGGTTAGAGCCTGCGGCATCTCATGGAGGACTGTCGGGCTGGGCTGAGTTGGGATCACAGTACCGGGTAGTTCAGAATCACTCTCATGTTGCTGATGTTTACTTGTTGCCGTCCGTTGTTCAAGCTGTTGACATCGTTCCACGGTCCATTGCTCGCCGTCTATTATCAATTTATCAAAGCGTAGGAATGCGTGGAACCCTTGTTGCTTGGCCGCGATAAGATGTTTTTTAAGGTATTCCCTTTTGCTTTTAACCTCGTCGGAGAAGTCTTCGGCAATCGCGTTTTGTGTTCCACGAAATTTGCGGCATTCTTGCAAGATCATTGTTTTTGTTTTGAAACTTATTAGTTTGAAGATTATCGGTCTCTTTCCAGGTCTCCCTCCGATACGATGAGCCCGTTCAATCTCCCAGTTTTCAAGGTTGATGTTTAGGTGTTCAGATAGAACATTTTTGACTTTGTTTTCAGAGGAAGCCCACGTTTCGTTTCGATCTTCCTGGCATCCATATAGCACTAAATTGTTTCTGCGCGATTGGTTTTCTAGGTAATCGACTTTTTTAAACAATCCTTCAAGTGAGTTGTTTAATACCGTATTTGCATCACTTAGTTCGCGGTTATTGTTTGACAATGTTTGTATTTGTGATTCTAATGCCGCAAGCCTGTTGTCAATGGAATCTTTAATTTCCGTAATATTTTTATCAGTGGTTTCGATTTTATTACAAAGTAATTTAACTGTCGCGTTAGTGTCTTTCACTAGGCTTAACATATCGGTAGACATAGTTCTTATTTTGTTGCACCCTGTTGGGGTTTTAGCGGTAGAAACACACCTATACGCTCTCCTATATCATTTTTAGCTAAGAGTCGGATATCGCACACGCGAAAACACTAGTTTTTAATCGGCGGCACTTTGATTTGGCGGTACACATAGGCCTACATTACACCCATGCCATACATAGATTCTTTGATCTCCGTTACGTTCTTGTCGGTAATATCTACTTTTTTACATAGTCGCTTCACGGACGCATTTGTGTCCCTAACTACATTTAAGATATCAGTATTCATATTTACGCTGTCACGGATAATTAATTCTTAGTAGTGTGAAGCAGGCGCCCTGAAGCCACACGTGCAGCGTCAACTGCGTCAACTATCTGCGCAGGAGTCTTGGTGGCAACTTCCATGCGCTGTGTTCTAGGCCTAGGCCTAGGCTAGGCGGAGTAAAATCTTCTAATAAAGTACAATTTTAGGCGACTTACTTGATAATAACTTGTTTTTGAAGAATCGCAGTTGATGTTTAGTGTAGTGGCAATTCACTGGTCTAGTACTTGTAAAAGAATAGCTGTCTTGGGCCACATTATTTTAAGTTTATTGAAGAGCACTTTCACTGACTACATCTCAGTGCCGCCATCTTGCGGCACGACTATAAAGGGCGGTAGGGGAGAATGAGTGGGGGACAGCTCGTTTACGTATCTACTAGGAATGTCAACGATAACCGCATGTCGATAAATATCGTATATCGATATCATCGCGATATGGCTAGCCATATCGCGATAATCGAACGATATTAAATTCTGTGCGATATCCCGATAATCGCCTCGACTTGATTTCATATTTGAATTTGGCGCCTGCTCAACGTTAGCCGAGCGACCACCGACCAGCCGCCGAGTGCCCTCCTTCGATGTAGCCACTGGAAAACTATTCGCCACAACCCTCCTCCCCCCCCCCCCCCCCCCCCCCCCCCCACATATGACGCAATGTTAAAAAGTAGTGTTCGTGTTTCTTTAATAATATCGCGGTGATATATCGCGATAAAAATTGAAAATGCAATATCGAGACGATATTTTTTGTGCCGATATTATCGCGATAATTTTTTATTGTTGTTGCGATTATTGACATGGAATTTAATATCGTTTGACATTCCTAGTATCTACTTTAAAATAGAGGAAACAGTGAAAACTGTACAAAAGAAAAAAGAGAACATGAGAAGAAAAGGAAATATTTTACAGACTACACAATAACAAAAAGTAATGCAATTAAAGTACCAGACTAACGACTCAGTTCACCTATTGACTAAAAAAATAGTTTCTTTGTCAAAGGAAAACAATATCAACTGGAGTCAGAAATATCTCAAACAAACAAAATAATGAAAAAACAGACAGAGTTCTCTACAAACTTAATAAAGGATAAAAAGGACCTAATTTGTTGAAGTATGGTTTTTTATAAAAGTCTTGACAACGCTTCCAGATATTAAAGATGTGATGCATAACCTGTATTTGGTTTTGTAACAGCTAAGAGAACAAGTTTAAAACTTTCAATAATTGTAATTGTTATGATTGTCTTAAGTAATCGAAACATACAGTTATCGAGGGGGCTCTGCATGATAGGTGATGGTTTACAGCCATACCTAGGGATCAGATAATTATTAAATACAATATTTTTATAAAGTTCTCTAAACCTATTCCCATGATGAATTCTTCACAAATTGTTTGTGATTTCAAATACATGTTTGTTTAACAAACTTTTTAAAATTTTTTTACTATATTTGGTCAATAAATGAATACTTATTTCTCTAAATCTTGCAATAAGCACATATACAAAAAATCAACTACTCTTCACTTAAAATAAATAAAAAAAAAAACGGTAATTTATTAACCAAACCATTTTCTAAACTATTTTTTGCAATACTGTACTGTATGTGCTACTATGTTTTACTGTACGGTACTGTGCTTAAATTCTGAATGGGTGACGATACGTTTATCACCGGTTTCGGTTGTTAGAAGAAGGAAATGAGCCAATCACCGCCTTGCATTCGCCTTCAGTAACGACCAAAACCGCTGATATCGTCGCCCATACAGAATCGCCAGCTGATCCTGACCTGCTGTTCATAATTTTTTGTCGGAATTGTAGTAGGAAGACAGACTATGGCCGTAAACATTATTTTTAAGTAAATATTGTAATGTTTTTAAGCAAATATAAAATACATATTTTAACGTTTTTAATAAAATAACTATCCTAGCACTAGCCATGATGTACACCCACCTGGCTTAATGGTTCAGTACATACATCCAGCAAGTACCTAACCGCAGCTAAATCAAATTATGATTCTAACCAGTCAAGTAGTGCATTAAATTCAAACATATCATGTGAGTTATTTTAACGGTTAGCTAGGTTTGGTTTTGAGAATTAATTAAGCATATAACGCAATTACGAAATAGTAGTTCTACCTTTGCTGTGGTGACCACACAGATTTCATGTAATGTAATTAGTATATGGTTCAGATTAATGACCGATCCATTTAATATTGGCACTCAATTAGCGTTAAATGACCTTCACATAGTTCTGAAGGTCACTTGAATAGGGAGTATTCACGTGACGTCACATCGGCCATAAAGGTAGACGAATAGGTACCATGAAACGTGAAAATTTTAGCACATATTCTCTGATCAAGTTTACAAAAATGATTACTAACTTATATATAATTGTAACTATTTAAATAGTGATAAAGACAATAGTGTTTATTTATGTTGCTTTCAAGTAATATAATAACAAAACAAGAACAGTTCAATTTCAACCAAACGCCATCTGCAATATTGTAACAATGAACTATCACCAATCAGATGCAATAACGACGGTGGCCATACTGAGGTACCCTGTAAACATTTTGATTACGTTCTTCCGATACTGCATTGTTGCAATATTGCAGATGTCCTTTGACTGACACATCAACTGTTTTCAATCGAAGGTTCCATATTATGACTGATAACAAAATAAGAACGCGTAAACTCTGTTTGAAGACAATCATTTGCATGTGTTATCATTTTCTTGAACTTTTATCTGCACACGTCAATTTTTACGGCTTATAAACTGTAATATTTCCTAGATAACCTATGTGTTTTCTATTGACAGAACGAATGTAAACAAGAAATGGGTACCTCATAATGGCCGCTACGTGAGGTCTATTGAATACACCCTCCCCCAAAATATATGAGATGTAACATATTATATTTGTGCCGAATAATAATACTATGGAAATAATTATATGTGCCGTTGTAATTTCAGAGAAGAGTGGATGAGCGATATTTTCCTTTCCGTATTCAAAATGCAAAAATGTTGGTGAATACATTGATAATAATAGGGTGAACACTTGACCTTCAACTAGCAACAATGAATTGCCAAGATCAATTTAATCTGCGCCTAGCGGAGACTTCTCGAACTAACTTGGGAGTTCGATGAGCCCGCTAAGCGGAGATCAAGTAGACGTCGAACCTAATTGCATTGGCTTTCTAATTAACATTCGAATGTCGTCGTGACTGTCTGTCTGTCGTCTGTCTGTCGCCTGTCGGTCTGTCTGTCTGTCTGTCTGTCTGTCTGCCTGTCTGTCTGTCTGTCTGTCTGTCTGTCTGTCTGTCTGTCTGTCTGTCTGTCTGTCTGTCTGTCTGTCTGTCTGTCTGTCTGTCTGTCTGTCTATCTGTCTGTCTGTCTGTCTGTCGGTCTGTCGTATGTCTGACGTCTGTCTGTCGTCTGTTTGTCGACTCAGAGGTCGAAACTTTGTGGAAATAAATTACAAGTCCTGGTTCGTGACCCTACGGAGACGGGTCACGGAAAAAAAAGCCAGACAAAATGCAGTCCACATCCTCTCCTTTTCTACCCCTCTTTACATTCTACTTGTCTCTTTCCTCCAGTCATCACCCGACGTCGTATAACGTAGCTGCAAAGTATCGTTACGTAGTTGAACACCAAATAATAAAATAAAATAACTGCTCTTGGAGTTTCGAGGATTAAGTGATTATTGGTGCGTAGCGTGGACAACCCTACATGTCTAGGACATACTCTGAGCCCCTTTGAATCCTCAAAGGGCTAAATTATAATGGAATTTTAACCCATTGATCTCTCTACGAACAATACGCAAACTACTCAACAGTTTCTGGAGTGCTCGAAGCAGACACGGCTTGCTTCTATCATCAAATGGAACGATATTGGGAAAATATTAGAGAGCAGAAATGAATGCATGCGGTAGCGAAACTTTTGAACAGCTTGCGCATGGCTGCTTCCTTGCGACACTAGCGCGGCGTAGCGGTAACCTCACAGTATTAGAATGTATCCAGTAGCAAAACTCCTAAACATATTGCACACGGCTGCTTCCCTGCGACACTAGCGCGGCGTAGCGGTAACCACACAGTATAAGAATGTATCCAGTAGCGAAACTCCTGAACAAATTGCGTACGGCTGCTTCCCTGCGACACTAGCGCGGCGTAGCGGTAACCTCACAGTATAAGAATGTATCCAGAAGCGAAACTCCTGAACAGCTTGCGCACGGCTGCTTCCCTGCGACACTAGCGCGGCGTAGCGGTAACCTCACAGTAAAAGAATGTATCCAGTAGCAAAACTCCTACATTGAACAGCTTGCGCACAGCTGCTTCCCTGCGACACTAGCGCGGCGTAGCGGTAACCCCACAGTATAAGAATGTATCCAGTAGCGAAACTCCTGAACAGCTTGCGCACGGCTGCTTCCTTGCGACACAAGCGCGGTGTAGCGGTAACCTCATAGTATAAGAATGTATCCAGTAGCAAAACTCTTAGAACATATTGCGCATGGCTGCTTTCCTGCGACACTAGCGCGGCGTAGCGGTAACCTCACAGTATAAGAATGTATCCAGTAGCGAAACTCCTGAACAGCTTGCGCACGGCTGCTTCCCTGCGATACTAGCGCAGCGTAGCGATAACCTCACAGTATAAGAATGTATCCAGTAGCGAAACTCCTGAACAGATTGCGCACGGCTGCTTCCCTGCGACACTAGCGCGGCGTAGCGATAACCTCACAGTATAAGAATGTAACCAGTAGCGAAACTCCTACATTAAACAGCTTGCGCACGGCTGCTTCCCTGCGACACTAGCGCGGCGTAGCGGTAACCTCACAGTATAAGAATGTATCCAGTAGCGAAACTCCTGAACATATTGCGCACGGCTGCTTCCCTGCGACACTAGCGCGGCGTAGCGGTAACCTCACAGTATAAGAATGTAACCAGTAGCGAAACTCCTACATTAAACAGCTTGCGCACGGCTGCTTCCCTGCGACACTAGCGCGGCGTAGCGGTAACCTCACAGTATAAGAATGTATCCAGTAGCGAAACTCCTACAGTGGGTCCGTGCTTTGTAGAGAAGAAGAAAATCAGTCGATCTTTCGTTGAGTTTGGCATTTCACAAATGATGTACACCCCCACTACCTGACTAGCTCAAACATGAGATGAAATCCCCGAATTCATTACCAGAAGCAATAACAGAAGTTAAACCATGCGCACATTTCTTGGAAACCCAAAATCTAGTCAAATAATACGCGTCCACACAACAAACAAACTGATTACTTTTCACATGTCGGACCCAACAATTTCAAGGAAACTACGGTCGCACTCGGGGTGTACAAACACCTATTTATAAATACAGTGAAAAAATACCCTGCGGCGTTCTCAGATTTGCCATGGACAAAGTTTATTTATATCGTCCCATTCGCAAACGCACTATAGGGCACTAGCAACACCAAAAGACAACAATGAAACACATGAATTGAATCGATGGACAAACAACAAGATGTCAAAAAATAATTTCGTCTGATTTTGGAAAACAAAACAAAAAGCAAACAAATACACATACAAAACTTTCACTTAGTCGTTGTCTATCATTAAAAGTTTTAAATGGCGAGCAGTTACAATTGCTACACTTGTTTTTATTTCTATGGTTGCAATTTTATTATTTTGACAGCTGATGGTTTGTCCATCAGTTCAATTCATTTGTTCCATTGATGTCTTTCGGTATTGCTAGTGCCCTATAAACATCCGATTGAAACACGGAAGAATGAAAAGACCAAACAGATCGAAGCAATACACATACACAAACTTGGCCCTGATCAAGCTAAATGTGATCTAAAAATCTCTAAATCAAATCAAGTGGAGATCGCATTCAATTCGTCTACTTGGCGGCACAAATTGGATCCCGAAATAGAATCTTCGCTTTCAGAACGGTGAAGCAAAGCTCTTCTTTATCCGTTGCTCTTGTTCACGTTTTCCAAAGCACTCAAAAGACACTCTTTGATCATGTGCTTTCAATGCAGTAGGTCTAGGTTCGATTCACGATTTATGCTGTTTTTTTTTTTTTTTTTTTTTTTTTACTTATTGGAACTTGAATTTAACTTTTCTATATGATAGGGGTGTACAAAATATAAACGGTGGCTTTGGAGCTAGCATTGGGTTTGAAATTCAAACCCAATGGTCGTAGCAACGAAGCATTTAATAAATAGTATAAAAGACAACATTGACAAATTAATACTTTCTTGTAACTGAGTGAGCCAAACATAAATTCAAATCTATTTAATTTTTAGTTGGCCCCTATACCTAAGGGTGCCCATTTTTACCAAGGTAACAGTTGTTTGCATGTTATTTTACATCAACAAAACAAATCCATAGCAACAATGGGTGCCCCTAGGTGTAGGGGCCGACTCTGAATTCCAACAATCATTTTATTTTATTTATTTATTTTATGTCTATCCTATTCAGTTATAAAAACTGATTTACAAAGGAGGACCTTAAATAAAACTAGGCTATGCAAACAATAAACAATAATGAAATCATATAACAATAATCTTTAATTCCTTTTAGTTCGCATTTTATTACAAACCATTTTATTTAATTTATTTATTCAATGTCTATCCTATTCAGTTATAAAAACTGACTTACAAAGGAGGACATTAAATAAAACTAGGCTATGCAAACAATTATTAATAATGAAATCATAAATCACAATAATATCTAATTCCTTTTAGTTCGCATTTTTTTACAGGCGTGGATGTTGGTTTGAGACCCGCGATCCGTGTTGTATAGGGTGTATTCACGTATTGCGCATGGTGGCCACATTGGAGGCCACAATGGCATGTGATTGGTAGTTCATTGTTACTATGTTTCAGCTGGCGTGTGATGCAAATTTAACTGTTCTTTATCTTTGGTTTGCTTTTATTACTTAAAATCAACATAAACAAACTCTATTGTCTCGATTACTCTTTTAATCGTTACAAAGACATACAATAATCATTTTCGTACACTTTTTCGGGGTATATAAGTGTTCAATTAGTAATTTTTCCCCGTGAACAATATTATTCGTTTTATTTTGACAGCTAAATGAAACTTGAAATAGCCCAATATGGCCGATGTGACGTCACGTGAATACTCCCTATATTTCGGACAAAGATTCATGGGTTGCCCGGGGAGGGGAGGGGAGGGGAGGGGAGGGGAGGGGTGGGGGGGGGGGGGGTGTATGGGTGGTGGGAGGCTTTACACCACCGTAGGAAAACATCACAACGAAATGTCTCACACAAAAAAACACCATATTTCCAATAAACAAGATAGACTCTAGAATGTTTGTTGAAGCTCAATACGACCGCTAGCTGTCTTCGTAAAGTAAACAGTTCAAGATGTATTGTTTATTGTCAATAAAGTGTATCCGATCTAATTCGATCTAGTTTTACGACATTCGAAGACGGACGGATGTTTCATTAGTTCTGTCGCTGTTCTTCCGGTCCGGATGTGACGTCAATATATGGCATCTTAGTTGACAGATAACATGGGGGGAATTTTCTTATTACTAACGGGGATCTTGTATTTAGGGCACGTTCCACGAAGCATACGTTAAAACTGTGTCTTTATTTATTTATTGTTTATTTTTCTGTTCAACATTATATTTACATAGAATAGATGGTGTTCAGAGGGGGGAGGGGGGGGGGGGGGGGGGGGAGAAACGGGCCACAGCGGCCCATACAGTAACTGTCTTGTGTAAATATAACGTAAAGCCAGTATTACACGGTCAAACTTTTTCATCCAACTCCTTGAATTCAAGTACAAAAGTGCATCAATAAATAAATCCTATTATTGTGCATTTGACTGCGTACTGACTGTTTTTGATGCGCTTTTGTCCTTGAATTCAAGTAGCTGGATAAAAAGTTTGACCGTGTAATACAGGCTTTATGAGACATGAGAAATACTGGAATATCTGTATGTAATATAGTATAGATTATACTATATACACTACATAGTAGACAAAACTATATATTTATATAAAATGTACTATAATATATTAAATGTTTATTAAGTATTAATATTAATTTAATGTCTAGAAGCGTTTTAAGATGGTAATAAAATTTACGTTGATTGATAATATTTGATATCAATTTTGCCATGAGGAGCCAATGTGTTTGGACCGTCCCCACTTTCCGTTCAATTTAACCGTATCTGTTATTTCGTTAACGGTTAATACTAACTTTTAATGAACAGACTTTTTTTCGATGCAAATCAATTTACTTGAAATCTTATCATCTGCGCCTGTCTTAATTACAACGTTTCATTTCAGCTATACGAGAATCTAATCTAATTCCGGGTAGCTTAATGAGGTAGACTACAGTGTTCAAAGACTGAATTAGTAAGTTCGTTTACAACTTACCACAAATTTCGAGAGGGTAATGGTCTTATACGCATCTAGATGGTCGAAATTTCAATTGGGTCGGACAATCAGTTCGACTGCTATCGCGAGACATGCCTCTAATAAATAAAAATAAAATAAAATAAATTCACATTTAGAGTCTACCCACTCAGTAACGAAACTGATTTACAGTGGGGGACTTTAATTTAAAGCGACTAAACCAACCCTGTATAGGCTCCGAACACCATCGACGAGTGAGCGATAACAAATCAAAGATCGATATTTCAAATTCGAAACATATGAATCAGTGATTGGACAGTGCGAACACCTGCGGACAAGTGTCATAATCAACAAGGCCAATTCAGAACAACTTTGAATTTATTGAGTGCCTCGTTGCTAGGACGGCTCCAAAGTCACCGTTTACTTATTCCTGAGCCAAGAAGTAATGGAACTGAATCCATATTAGAAGTTAAAAAACTTCTGACTGAACTGGGATTTGAACCCGGTACCTTCTGCATTGGAAGCAGAGATGCTAACCACTGGACCAACGAGTGTCAGTGTACGTTCATTTGTAACAGTGTAAGTCAGTATGAATATTTCTATGGCATTCGCCTGTAATTTAAACTTCGCTAGTGTAGCCAGTGCAAGGTATTTTTAAACTGGCTATTTAGCTCGTAAATACACTTTGCTACACGGGGTGTAGTGTAAGATGCGGTGTAAGAGAGGCGAACGAGGCTATGAATAAAAACTCAAAGGAAAAAAACCAACAAAGAGAAAGAGTGAAATAAAAATTGAACGGAGACGCCATCTAATAAATTTCATTTCTGCCATCGGGCCGTTTCGATCGAAAGGAATAAAACCTTCTTGACACCATCCAAACGTCCAAAAAACCGCGCCAACTGTCTTACAACGTAATAATATAATATTAATTCCGAGAAAACTGACGATAAACATTAAAAATTCCCATTGAATGTTATCCAACATTGTTTAAAGTTGACAGCCAATTCTTGATATGCAATATAATTATACATCATTTGTTTTGTACACAACCATAACTTGACTGGAATTCATAGTCGTCCCCTACAACTATAGGGCACTAGCAACACCAACAGACAACAATGGAACAAATGAATTGAACTGATGGACACACAATCAGCTGTCAAAATAATAAAATTGCAACCATAGAAATAAAAACAAGTGTAGCAATAGTAACTGCTCGCCATTTAAAACTTTTAATGATAGACAACGACTTAGTGAAAGTTTGTATGTGTATTTGTTTGTTTTTTGTTTTGTTTTCCAAAATCAGAAGAAATTATTTTTTGACAGCTTGTTGTTTGTCCATCGATTCAATTCATTTGTTTCATTGTTGTCTTTTGGTGTTGCTAGTGCCCTATAGGGGCACGGCAACCATTGTTGCTATAGATCTGTTTTCTATTCTTGGTATGCAATACAGTCATTTGTTTGTCTACAACAATGACTTCGTGTACGGGATGGTGGCCGCTATGTGTAGGAACTGCAATACCTCATGTACGGGAATATGGCCGCCAACAATGTCAGTGACGTCACGTGAATATAAAGAATAGAGAGAACATTGTTACCTGGCAACAACGGATGCCCCCAGGAGTAGGGATTGGGGACTACTATGAATTCGAACCTTTAAGTGATGGCCGCTATGTGTAAGAACTGCTATGCCCAAGGCGGAATGCACGTCATTTGCTTATGGTTGCTTTGAAGTTTGTTCTTATGGAAAATAGCATGTAATAAAACAATTCCATAGCAACAAATCATGTACGTAACTTGACACTTGTCTCTGCATATACGGCCTTTAATGTGTGGCAGTATAACTGGCGACGCCGGAAGAAGCAAGGTGTCCCCGAAAATTCTGAGAAGAGACGGTAGCTCCACACGGTCTATTTCAACGGTATTCAACTCGAGATTGCCCGTTACCTGTTTTGTTATTGTCCACTGTATTGACTGCACCAACCGTAAATGGAATGCGACCCCACCACGTCTGACAACATGCGAATGATAATTTCAACGGTATTCACTCGAGATTGTCCGATAGCTGCATTGTTATTGTCCACTGTATTGACTGCAGCAACCGTGAATGGAATGCGACCCCACCACGTCTGACAACAGGTGAGCGATATTATCACTACAATACCTGAGGCCGGAGAACGGGATGCGACTAGATTTAGGTTGGTAGTTGTCACACGCGTCACTTCAATATTACGCATAATCCGTGACGACAACACATTGCAAGTTAACGCGACGCGACTATGACCGCCAACAATGTTCGTGACGTGAACAGAGTATAGGGCACTAGCAACACCAAAAGACAACAATGAAACAAATAAATTGAATCGATGGACAAACAACAAGCTGTCAAAAAATAATATCGTCTGATTTTGGAAAACAAAACAAAAAACAAACAAATACACATACAAAACTTTCACTTAGTCTATCATTAAAAGTTTTAAATGGCGAGCAGTTACTATTACTACACTTGTTTTTATTTCTATGGTTGCAATTTTATTATTTTGACAGCTGATGGTTTGTCCATCAGTTCAATTCATTTGTTCCATTGTTGTTTTTCGGTGTTGCTAGTGCCCTGTAGTGAGTTGCGTCAATGATTTAAGGTAAGTAAAAAAATGGGTATATATACGCTCACGTGTATCAAACAGAAATCCACACACGAACTACAAATAAATACAGCAAAAACTTCTTATCTACGTCTTATCAACTTTTGCAAAGATAGATAACAACCGACTAATCAATCATTGACATTATCAACATCAGCGTATAAGAAAAAAATCTCAACAAAAGGAAGACAATATTCTATTTGAAGATACAATATAGCTAGACAAAAAAAGAGCCGGTATTACAATAAAAAAATAGGAAAGAAAGTTATTTGGATGATTTCACAGGTTTTGTTTGATTGGTGGTTGCCATGCCATGGAGAAAACAAGCTATTCGACGAATGAGTACAAGTAATAAATAATAAGTAATAAGTAGGATTGTGACATTGTAATACATGGTCTAAGAATCTTAAGAGAGGATAAGGGATAGAATTGGTTTAAAACAAGAAGCCGCGGGAAGTTTGCGTTTTTGTCATATCTCAACTCCACAACAGAAATTTCCAGTTAACAAATCTAAGGTCACCAATTATCCTTAATGGATCTGTTTAAGCTAGACATGATACCAAACTAGAGAAGTAAAACGTTAATTTGGTACAATTGGACCCGACTATGTCGTATGTCCATCCTATGTCCATATTGTCCATTCACGATTAAACTTAACCGCTAACTTACAACTTAAAGTAAGATTTGGCTTATGAAAGATCACACGATTGTTCATGACCAAAACTTAAACTTAATTCTGGGCTACGGTTAAGTTTGGAACGATCAAATAAAAATAAATAAAAACTTAACAGTAAGAAAGAACCAATCAGCGCCAGCCGCAAGGCTTAGGCTAGCTAAATCGAAAACGGAGCCGAAACATGCTCAGAATTTATTTGACGAAACGGTATTAAATGAGTTTATGAAGACCTAGCGTCTAAGTTTAAGTTAAAGTTTACTACTTAGTTTTTATCGTGAATGAGCCTTGAGACTACTTACGTAAGGGGAAGTTTAGTATTATAAAATACAGAATGAGACGATAAAGATTACTCTAACCCCCCCCCCCTCACTCCCCCCCCCCCCCCCCCCCCCCCCACCCAACCGATACAATAAAATGATTCTGCAATCGCTTTAGGATTTGGATGGAAGTTAAAGTTTTTATCGTACATAGCAAAAAATCCCATTTCAAACTCTTACATCTTGTCTGGTACTATTTGGCGTCGACAAAAAAGCACAACATGTGAAACGAAAGAAAAACAACACATATGTACGACACGGAGGCAAATATACTTGAGTAAAGTCGTACAAAAAGTATCCGTATATGCTCAAGTATTTTTTTAGTACACACTCAAAAGGGTTTAATCAAAAAGATTGCGAAACTGTTGGTTTTTCGTGAAAAGCGTTCTGGGAAATTTACCAAGTTTGTAGGTAGATTCTTGTTTCTCTTTTGGATTTATTTTCACTTTGACTAACAAGGTTTCTAGTGAAATAGAGGGATAATGTTGGAACGTCTAGTGTAGGGGAAATAGGGAAAAGACGAGTTACGCTGGTTACGGATGGATTTTCAACCTCATCTCCCGCAAGGAGATAATGCAAAAAAAAACTTACGAAATAAAAACTATACCTCCCCTTTTACATTAGTAAATTCACGATAAATGTCGAATATTCCAATTTATAAGATGATTACATTATAATGTACAAACCATGAAAGGTACATAAAATACAGTAGATTAAGGGATATCTGTACCAAATTAACAAAATATTAAAAAAACGTTGCTCAAAAATGAATGTCTTAAATCTGGTGTACTCGTTTTCGTTCGTGCAAATAGTTTTTGCACCAATCGAAAGACTAGGATCAAATACCGTAGCAATAATAATACGATCGACTCCCAGGAAATCATGGCGACAGCTCCGACACTAGCGCTGAGGCGGCGCGGAGTACCAACAACGTTCATCGCGGGAGCTAAGCATGCAATTTGAATGCCGAGTAAGCTCGATTTGACACGCGATTACGGGTAAAATAAGATGACAACACATGTTATATTAATAATAGTAGCTTTGACTAAGCTGTAGTATTGTAAAACCACCAAACACGTATTTTAAATAGTATAACGGATAGTTTCAAGAACGAGTTAATTCACTCTAAACAAATGCGATTTTGGTGGGAATTTGAACTGTGCGGGTGTCAACCATAGGTACCGGTGATTAGTTGACACTACTTTAGGACACTTATCGTATCGTACACATGATACATCCCTTATGTGATCGTACTTTTGACGACGAATCATACCCCTAGGCATGGCCTATATGATTATGAGTTACTAACTTTTCCACTTGGATGTATAAATAAAAGGGTTAATTTAATTACAACTAGCAAACCCGGCATGCGTTGCAATGCCACTGAAAGAAATAAAGTGTTTATGTTTTCACTCTGTTTATTCAAGTGTTTTTTTAGACACAATATATTTTTCCGTCTGTTGGTACACAAAGGGGGGGGGGGGGGGGGGTTGTACCTATTCAGAAACCTTCGCGGGCGTGCGCACAATAACCTACCAAAGTTTTATTGCAATCGAATGAATAATAATAGAACGCATTATTGCATGTTGGCGGCTCAGTGGGGGTAGGGGGGTTTGAGGGGTGTTGTAATCATTCAGAAACCTTAGCGGGCGTGCATACACTAACTCACCAAAATTTTATCGCAGTCGGATGAATGATTTAGGAAAGCACTATTGCATATTGGTGTCTCAGTGGGGGGTGGGGGGTGAGGGGGGCTGGGAGGGGGTGGTAATCATTCAGAAACGCTAGTGGGCGCGTATACACTAACTCCCCAAAATTGTATCGCAATCGGCTGAATGGTTTAGAAAAGCATTATTGCATGTTGGTGTCTCAGTGGGGGTAGGGGTTGGGGGGGGGGTTATCATTCAGAAACCTTAGCGGCGTTCATACACTAACTCACCAAAATTTTATCGAAATTCCCCAACCAGTATAGGGCAGGCAATAATAAGCCCATGGTAGGCCTAGGCCTACAGGGAGACAATTTTTCCCTGCCTTTCTTGATCTGATATTTTCCTTTGCTAGCAATTTATTCATTGTTTTATTAAAACCATTATGTACGCCTATTACCAGATCATCTCATCATTGCAGTACATGTAAATACACATTTGTTGTCGAAGTACCTAGAACCTATGCTCTGCTTCGTTTATTTCCATGCACCTCATCCCCAACAGCTGATTCTACGCACGTTCTTCTTCATGTTGTTTTGAAGTTTGTGGCCGCTGGCCGGCATATAATCTGTCCATCTAATATTTATTTGTTAGACAAGAGCACTGCCAATCTTTGCTATCCACAGAGACTCATGAAAACTTATGATCATGCTGTGAATAAGAACTTAGTTATATGGAACGTCGTACTTCCATAACAAAGTAACATATCATATTGTACGAGATTGTAGAACATGATATGCATTACTGAAACAAAAAGGATCATCATGAACGGTTTAAAATTTTTTACAAATAGTAAGTTATGGTAAAATCAGTGTTTGTATGTAAGTATTTGATGAATCTTTATCTGAAAATGCTAGCTCTCTGGGCAGCAGATTTGAATTCGCGGGCTTAGGCGGGGCCTTCGTGATACCCTCGCCGCCTCGCGCCGGGGCCTTCGAAGCGATATATTATCTAGACGGCCTTGGCTTAGGGTTACTCCGCGCCGCTAGTAGCGTTGCAAACTGTGTCGCCGCCACCATCCATGTTAAATGGTACCAGTCGATCGTATTAATAGCGAAGCTATTCCTATTAAGGTATTTGCTAGGATCTACATGTTATTGTTCAAATTAATATTTCCGTTGTTTTCAAATTAGCCTGCCTTATGAAATTGTGAAATATGTGCATGTTGCCACAAAATACACATTACACAAGTTAAATGAGTTATCTATTGTTTTGAAAACGTAAATATTAATAGGGCACTAGCAACACCAAAAGACAACAATGAAACAAATGAATTGAATCGATGGACAAACAACAAGCTGTCAAAAATAATTTCTTCTGATTTTGGAAAACAAAACAAAAACGAAACAAATACACATACAAAACTTTCACTTAGTCGTTGTCTATCATTTAAAGTTTTAAATTGCGAGTACACTTGTTTTTATTTCTATGGTTGCAATTTTATTATTTTGACAGCTGATTGTTTGTCCATCAGTTCAATTCATTTGTTCCATTGTTGTAGTCCTGATGTGACGACAGTTGCGGGCTCTCTCAATAAATCCACAATGGTGTGGCATTTACTGTACCCCTTCCCAAAACATAACAAAACAAAATATAACCTCGTCCTTGGTTTCCGTTCTTCTTTCTATCTATGCCAGTGTGCCCGTACGGCTTCAACAAACAAAAGCACGCAATTAAATTGTATTTTTGTAAAGTGTGTATATATAAAACGTTGCTAACGCAATAGTCTTTCCCTTTCGATGTTAATGTAGACATTGATCATTGCAATACAAAGACATTACCTCTCTCGCTCTCTATTATGTAAACACGCTCAAGGATGTGAATGTTTGCACGCTATGTCGTTCTGTTTACTTTAAGACCGACGGAGATAAGTCATCAGCACTATACGATCTCAATTCAATAATATCATTGCCATGCAATATGATTCTAAGTAAGTAACTAATATTCAATTCAATTAGGTTTTATTGACATGATATAGGTACATGTTATTTAAAATGTATTTCATTTTCTGTTCACATGGTGACATAGAAGAGAAATATTATTTTAAGGTTGTGCTTCTAAAGTACTTACATAAGTAAGAAGACTTATTCACGGATTTAATGAAATATAACTGTATTTGTATTCACTCAGATTCAAAGCTATTCATTAATTATTGGCTAAGGAATAAGTAAACGGTGAATTTGAAGCTGTCCTGGGAACGAAGCACTCAATTAATTCAAAGTGGTTCTGAATCCACCTTGTTGATTCTGGCGTTTGTCCGCAGGTGTTCGCACTGTCCAATCACTAATTCATATGTTTCTTATTCGAAATATCGATCTTTAAATGGTTATCACTCACTCGTCGATGGTGTTCGGAGCCTACAGGGTTGGTTTAGTCGCTTTAAATTAAAGTCCCCACTGAAAATCAGTCTTACTGAGTGGGTAGACTCTATAAATACGAATTTATTTTAATTGATTTACATTTAGCACAGCAAATGTTATAGTCAATTTGTTGAACCATGCCACACCAAATTGCCAATCGTGTTGTGGTGGAATGAACAAATCTGTAATTATGAACATTTAGGTAACTTTAATATATAGAGTGAAATATTACTGTATACATAGGCTGTGTCTCAAATCGATGTTTTTCGCTAGTCGACAAGCGTAGCAGACTAACCTAACAATTTTAGTAACATCCAATAAAAACAATTGGTAATTGTTGTGTTAGTTGGCGAAGTAGGCGAAGCAGACCGAATATTTGAATTGAGATACGCCCTAGTATTTAATCTGATTCAAAGCTATTCTGTACCACAACGAGAATGATGTTATACTATACTCAATTTGTGGAACCATGGCCCCAACAAATTGCCAATCGCGCTGTGGTGTAGTTTGGAGTTTACCAAAGTGCATCGCCGTAGAGTTTGAAACATCGAGTATTGGGATATTTAATTCGTATTAAAGCCGATACTCTCATACATCGTAACCGATAGAGGTAGCTCAGCGGTAAGACGCGAGACTATAATTCGGGAGGTGGCCGGTTCGATTCCGGCCACCGGCAGTCCTGACTGAAGGTTTTTTCCGAGGTTTTCCTCAGTCGTAAAAGCGAATGCTGGGATTGAGTCCTACTAACAGCCGTCGGACATACCTTCCCAGCTATCCAAACACCCTAATAACCTAGTTAATCACCTGAAGAGGGGCACATCAGGTAAAGCTGGTGTGCACCCTACAACGGGTATTCCTAGAAAAATTATTATTATTATACATCGTACTCTGATGTGAATGTGAAGGAAATACTGTAATAAACAAGATATCGGTTATGGATGCTAGGTCAAACGATTGCCTTTTTAAAATGCGGTAACAAGTCAACCTCTGGAACAACACTAGACCTACATCGATGGAATCTACACACAGAATCAAGAAAATCCTCATCTATCAATAATAATCATGCTTTCATAGAAATCTGTTCCCCCCCACCCAAAAGTGGATACTAAAGCTCTAAACTAAATAGAAATAATT
The DNA here is from genome assembly GCA_945910005.1 of Isoperla grammatica. Lineage (NCBI taxonomy): Eukaryota > Metazoa > Arthropoda > Insecta > Plecoptera > Perlodidae > Isoperla > Isoperla grammatica. The sequence continues at coordinate 8,123,816 of OX246744.1, forward strand.
AAATACACGGCAAGGAATTTGTCAAACCCTACTTGACCACCTTCTATCTGTAATGGTATAAACTAATGCACGGTGGCTACCAATAATAACTACATTTCTATGGACAGTACAAAGGTCTCACAGACACCACAATTTTTTCCCCAAAGTAATACAAAGTAGTACAAAGTAATTTTCAAATGCATTTAACTCCGGAGTTTGATATTTTTCCTAAATTTCTATTTCTAATTATGTAGGCCTAGTACTTTACAGATTGTGACACAACTCGATTGTTTTAAATGTGAGTTTGTTGGTTTTCCCTGGACTCTTCATTTACAGACAATACTTTGTAAAAAAAAGATAATAAACACAATAACCCTTGAACCATTCATTCACACATATTTTTCACAACTAATAGATTTTAAAAACAATTTTAAAATCCTAATGTGTATGCAAAAAGCATTAATCTTTATATCAAACCAATGTTGGAGATAGTTGGTTGACAAGTGAAACATTACAAGAATGAACTGTCTATCAAAAGCAATTATAATATTTCCAATAAAAATAATCGGTTATATATAATATTTAATAATTTATATAATTTTTATAATTTATTCAATAACAATAATCGTATTTTCATGCAATATGGCCACAACGCGTTTTCATTGAATGCACCAGCACTTAGTTACTTAGCAACCATAGTCGCTGGTAAACAAATGATCTATTATGAATAATTTCCTTAATTGCTTTGACTTTATGCATTCATTTTGATCAATACGTCCTGCTGATGTTTTGCTGAAGCATGGTGTATACAAATTCAGTAACATGAGACCAGATAAGTGTTTGCATTATATAATTAATACTGATATTTTCTGAAAATTAGAAAACATAGGCTCTAACTTAAAAAAAAAAAATAGTCTCAGTTTATGGCAACATTGCACTTTTAGTTAACCTCGTGTAAGAAATAAGGTATGCTTTTGTAATTTTGACATTTAAACTAGTAATATTCGGAAAAACTTTAAATGTTTAAAATTTGCCCACAGGCCACATGGCAGGAATTGAATAATGAATAGTGTACGTAGGCCTATTTAACCCAATCCTTTACTGTCAATTCACTTTGTATGTTATTTAAAACACAATATACACAATCTTGTCTGTTTGTATGAAGCCAATTTTAAACTTGAGCGTATACGCATATATGTGTAAATAACTTAGAGAACTTGAAGAACATGGACAGGAAGAAGGTTACAAATATAATTTTCTTGTTTCTAAATTGCTTTTACAAATATATAAATAATTGTTCTTCTGTAAGATAATCCGTTATTTCTTCGCAATATTCTTCACTTTATCGATATTCGAAAGAAAACGAAATATTTTTTGATGTAAGATAAGTATTTTTTAATGTTTACCTTGAGCATTTATAATGTGATGTAGTAATGAGAAAAATACCTGGAAAGTCTTCAGGAAACGAGTAATTTACAATGTTGAATGGGCCATTCAAGTGATACAAAACAAGACTTTACAAAGATCTCATTAAATGTTGCAATTTAATTACGTGCTTGATTTATAAAAATCAAATTAAGTTCCTTTAAGCTTTGAAGTAATCCATGAAAAGTTTTTCAAAGACTTCTCCTATGTCAGAGAAAGAATTTTCATTAAGTTGTCGTTAAAGAATCGAAAAACCTTTTGACGATAACAAACGATGGCATTGTTGTAAAACAGACGTTAATCTATTTCTTTTCCAGCGACGAAATAAAAAAAAATACTTTTATCTTGAAGTACTAAAACCTAAACAGCTCTATATAAACCAAATACTTGTACAATTATTAGGAAACAAGAAAATGTAAGTGACTTTAAGAAAAGTATGTTTGAATTTATTGTAAGTGCAAGATTATAAGAAAGACATGACTGTGTTGTATCTACAACATCAACTGTAAAAAAAAAAAAAAAAAAAGAAAAAGAAAAAGAAAAAGAAAAAGAAAAAAAGCTACACAAAGATTTACAAATTGAAATTGAAATAGTGTTCTTGTTCTTACTACTCTAGATTCATACTTTAATTACATATGTTCGACGAATCATAGCTCAGCACTGCGATCATGTAACTTTGGCAGATAACGATCGACATCGTTGAAAATTGAACGTTTGAACAATCGTAGCTCTTAAATGCAATTATGTACAACTCGGTAACGCTATTAAACGTTGAACACTCATTCCGGGGATGACAACTAGCCATAGTTACAAAAATATGGGACGTAAACCCCAAATATGATTATTATCATCATCACGAAAATCGTGCGCGCCTCTCGATCGCGAGCACCCAGCCATTAACAGCTTTCGATACCAAAAAATGTCTGAAACGTCGGTGTTTAAACGACTTTATTTCACAAAACTAAAGTAGGACGGACTATACCTTTAGAGTTTAGATCTACCTCTAGAACACAGTGGAATATTACAATAAATATGTGCTGTGAGTAGTTACTCTATGAATCTACTCAGTAAAGTGTAAATTTTGATACATTTTGACAGGCTTTCAATAAAAACAAAAGACTACCAATGTTGCTCACAGCTTGCTGGATTTTGACTAGTTCCTGTGTACTTCTTCGAATTCTCGATTCTCATTGGCTACACAATAACGATTTCAACATAGCGATCAAAGTTACATGATTGCAGTGCAGGTAAGTTGTCTACTAATTGCTCTTCAACGTGGCGGAAAATTGCTCAAGTTACGTTGAAAAATGAAATTAATTAAAAGTGCAGTTACCATAAAATTTAATTAATTAAAAACTCAGATCTTATCATAAAAAAAAACACTCCTCATATAGGTTCAAAGGGAAAATCTGCTTTTCCGAGTCCTGTATAGCAGAGATAGACCCTGCGCTACGTTCTATACATGCTTTGGTTTACCATGTACAGCAAGAGATGAAAACATAATTAAAAACTCGATATGGTATACATAACTTTGTTAAATCCATTTGTCATTAGAGATAGGACTAAAGTTGGAGGAACTTAACATACGTAGCCCAGCATTTCTTTGCAAAGCGTAAAGCTTCACACACACATCTGACTAAGGTCCAGTCTTACAATGTCCCAATAACTACTTATTCGTCGAATAGCTTGTTGTCTCCATGGCAACCACCAATCAAACCCCTTGAAATCCTCCAAATAGCTTAATTTCTACAAATAACTTTCTTATTAGGAGATTGTAAAAGACCGGCCCTAATTGTAGCTATGTTTTATTTTTTTTTGGGGGGGGGGGGAGGGAGAGAGAGAGAGAGTAGGCGAGATAAATAAATAAAGCGACAGTCTGAGAGACAGACAGACAGACAGACAAACAGACAAACAGACAAACAGACAGACAGACAGACAGACAGACAGACAGACAGACAGACAGACAGACAGACAGACAGACAGACAGACAGACAGACAGACAGACAGACAGACAGACAGACAGACAGACAGACAGACAGACAGACAGACAGACAGACAGACAGACAGACAGACAGACAGACAGACAGACAGACAGACAGACAGACAGACAGACAGACAGACAGACAGACAGACAGACAGACAGACAGACAGACAGACAGACAGACAGACAGACAGACAGACAGACAGACAGACAGACAGACAGACAGACAGACAGACAGACAGACAGACAGACAGACAGACAGACAGACAGACAGACAGACAGACAGACAGACAGACAGACAGACAGACAGACAGACAGACAGACAGGCCTTGGGGGGTTGTGGGGTTGTGGGGGAGAGAAAGAGTAGGCGAGGTAAATAAATAAAGCGACAGACAAGACAGACAGACAGCAACCAAGGAATGTACAGCGAGCGATCAGGGAAGTAGAAAGCGTACACAGGAAAACGCTTTCAGCGCTGACGTGGAATTGAGACGAACTGTTTTCTATAGATCGCACCTTCGAGCTGTCAGATGAGTCATAGAGTCGAACAACTGTTTATCGATAGAGCTAATCCTGTGTTAATACGCAGTTACCTACACACACGTGGCTTGATGGTAACACGCGATAATCTAATTTGCGAGGTCGCCGGTTCGATACCGGCAGAGTTCGATAAAATACCAATAGATATGTATTGTAGATACGAAATATTCATCCATTTGTATTTTATATACAAAATACTCTTAAATTCGTATTTTGGATAAACTTGTGATTTTTTAGTTTAGAAAGAAAATTTTTATTTCAGGTACAAATACTCGTACATTTTTACCTTAGATTCGGAATACTCAAAGACATTTTGGATATTAAATGCAAGTATTTTCGATACAAAACACAAAAAAGTATATTGAAAAAAATATTGAAAATGGTAAACGGAAAATGAGAAAAGCTAAGTGCTCAAAACACGTTAGGTTGTTTGTTGTTTGTATTATTGTGTGTACAAAGTGCAATCTGTAATTTGTTTACAAACTAATTCGAACTTTGTATATAATGAACCTTCTATTAAGCTATTCAGTAAAATTTATTTTGATAAAAAAAAGTTCTTTTTGAAATATATAAAATAATTTAAAAGGTGTATTTTCGATATAAAATACATGATAGACTTTAATTCTGGAGGTCACCGGTTTGTTTCTGGCCACCAGCAACCTTGACATCGTTTTTCCCCAGGCTTTCGCTCAGAAATAAATGCGAATGCTGTGATTAAGATCTACTAACATCCCTCGGACATTCCTTCCCAACTACCCAAACACCCTATATACCTAGTTAGTCACTTAATAAGGGACGTATCAGGTAAAGCTTGTGTGGACCCCATAGCAGCTTATCCTACGAATTATTATTCGTTAGTGGTAAAACTGAACAAGAATTACTAGATGAAATAAACATCCAATTAAATAAAGCAAAACTATGGTTTAGAACAATTAATTATTAATTAATGAACTAAAAATATATATAAATTAAGTTAAGGAATATTATTTGTGATCAATATTTTTTTATCAATAATAACATAATTCTAGTAAGTAAAGCTATATACAGTTAGCCTAGTACCTTGACATAACACTATATTATTACATAATGAAGATGACCTTGACCATTACTATTGACAAAAGATATATATATATATATATATATATATATATATATATATATGTACACATCAACCAACACACATTCTGACATCAAACCGTTGACGTGTTTGCCAATAATCCCATCTCTAGGTCAGACGCCATATTATTATATTATAGCTTACCACAAGAATATGTTTACATAATATTCGTCATCGTTTAGTATTATCGTACATCAAACATTTATAAGAAACACTAACAGACGTTTCGAAATAGATAAGGTATCGCGTTATCGGCTTTTTAATAGATTAATAAATATGAAAACATTATCTCGTAGAATAGGAGGTTTTGTAACTGTGGATGAGTTTATTTGAAATTTCAAGAAATGTTGTAGTAATTTATTGAAGTATAGTTAAACCCAATTTAGACGGTGCAATGTTTCGTTCAATGTTCTTTGAATTCAAGGACAAAAAAGCATCATAATATAGATAGATAATAAAACACAACAATAGGTACTCTACTTTATGTGATGCTCTTTTGTCCTTCCTTGAATTCAATGGTACATAAAAGACGATTTTCAAAATTGATCTAGAACCCTTAGATAGAGCTAGTCACGGCCCACTAGATCTCAATGACAACAATGCACAACAGTGAAAAATGCACCTAAATTAACATAAGCATCAATGAGCCTTCGATGGAAAAGAACATTTATGTTTTTAAAGAATTACAAATCGGAGGGGAATTTGTTTGACTGTGCGTTATAAGTTAAGTTTTTACTTAGCTTCATTTTTAGTTTAAATTTTGTATTGATCGTTGGTTCATTTATTGTTTTTTTTTTTTGTTATTTCAAAACTCTAACATTGCTTAAAAGAGTTGTATTTATGTTTTCGTTTTAATTTGAGTAATAATACGTCTTTGAATATCTTGTTTGTTTTTATCGATATGAAAGGGTTTGATATCTTGACAGATGAGACGTTTTTCTGATGTAGAAGTTTGATTTCTTGGAAATATTGGGAAATAAACGTCAATGAATCAAAAAGATAACATATGACGCTTTCGTCGTATTATTACAAGAGTACGGATTTCAAGTAATTAACCTTACTAAAAAATAAAAAAAAACAGATAATAAAATAACCAATACGAATTCATTATCAACATAGATTTGTCTCCTGTGTTTACATAAAAGTACACCTCGTTATTTCAGTCAAAGTTTGGCCAATAAGTGATTGAAAATTGTTTATAATGATCGACTAATTTTAGGATTAATGATCATTATTGGAAGTTACGAGACCACAATGTAAAAATGTTGTCTTGATAAAATATGGTATACGTAGTATAATATAGTTTAGTTTTTAATTCTCGTTATTTTAAATTTGATATACATTATATCTCAACGACGGTATTTTTTTAAACTCCAATTTTTTGTGATAATATTTATTAAAGAAAATAGCCTTATTTAAAAAATGCATTTAAATTAATTTTCTTTAATTTACTTATTTTCTCAATAGTGAGTATTTAAATTAAATAATCCCTAACAATTTTACAATAAATATTAAATAAACAAATCCAGTATAAATAAGACGTATTCTGCACACCTACACTTATTTAGACATTACCATGCGACGAAGCAATTTTAAATTTATCTCTTGCTTACATTCCAATAACGACTTAATATAAATATTTACATTACCTTTTCTCCTCAAAGCGACAAACTAACTCACACACATTCACATCCCACACTGTCTTCTATTAACAAAACATTACGTATAATTAATTATAGAAATCTCTTCAATGAAAATATTCGGACGTGGCGTGTTCGAATTTCCGAACACTTTCCGCGGGAGATAGTTCGCGAGTTTCCGGGACGCGCACGAATACGCTTCGGTACCACTCGGAAGAACGCCCAGCGCAGACTGACTTGATAAGGGAGGCGATGGTGGTTATAACTTATCTACCTGTCGATCCAGAGCGCTACTGCGCATGTGCGTGTTAACTGCGTGGGTGACGAGATGTAACATGACGTCAGAGCTTTGTGTCTACAAGGGTTAGGAAGTAGACTATTGTGAGTAGGAAGTAGACTATTATGAGTAGGAACTAGACTATAATGAGTAGAAGTAGACTGTAATGAGTAGAGGTAGACTATAATGAGTAGAAGTAGACTATAATGAGTAGAAGTAGACTATAATGAGTAGAAACTAGACTATTATTAGTAGGAACTAGACCTTAATGAGTAGAAGTAGACTATAATGAGTAGAGGTAGACTATGATGAGTAGGAACTAGACTGTAATGAGTAGAAGTAGACTATCATGAGTAGAGGTAGACTATAATGAGTAGAAGTAGACTATAATAAGTATTATTATTATAATTCTTGGAGTTTAAAGGCACAAATAGAAGTAGACTATAATGAGTAGGAACTAGACTATAATAAGTAGAAGTAGACTTTAATGAGTAGAAGTATATTATAATGAGTAGAGTTAGACTATAATGAGAAGAAGTAGACTAATGAGTAGGAACAGACTATTATGAGTAGGAACTAGACTATAATGAGTAGAAGTAGACTGTAATGAGTAGAAACTAGACTATTATGAGTAGGAACTAGACTATAACGAGTAGAAGTAGATTCATATGAGAAGAAGTAGACTATAATGAGTACAACTAGACTATAATGAGTAGAAGTAGACTATAATGAGTAGGAAGTAAGAAGATGGAGGGCTTCATTAGTGTCCACTCTACGTATCGTATCAAATTACGGAATTGCGTAAGTACGTCTACCACAACAGAAACCTAAAACACAACATGAAGCGGAAGTCTTTTGTAACGGAGCCACGTTGACTGAAACCATTAGAAGGTTCTACTTTGAAACTGATCACGCTAAGTTGGTATCGTGTGTTCAAAATGTCGGTTTTGCGTTCGAGAGTTTGCAACGAGATCGGGATGTTAAACAAATAATTTTCAATAATAATAATAATAATAATGTTTCATAGGAATACCCCTTATAAGGTGCACACCAGCTTTACCTGATGTGCCCCTCTTCAGGTGACTAACTAGGTTATAAGGGTGTTTGGATAGTTGGGAGGGAATGTCCGAGGCCTATTAGTAGGACTCAATCCCAGTATTTGCCTTAACGACTGAGGAAAACCTCGGCAAAAACCTTCAGTCAGGACTGCCGGTGGCCGGAATCGAACCGGCGACCTTCCGAATCGGAGTCTTGCGTCTTACCGCTGAGCCACCTCTATCGGTAATAATTATCAGTGAATGTTTGCAGCAAAGTATTCGACATTAAAATCATACCCAGAGCGGTAAGACGCGAGACTCTAATTCGGGAGGTCGCCTGTTCAATTCCGGCCACCGGCAGTCCTGACTGAAAGCTTTTTCCGAGGTTTTTCTCAGTCGTTCTTCCCAACCATCCACACACCCTAATATACCTAGTTGGTCACCTGAAGAGGGGCACATCAGGTAAAGCTGGTGTGCACCCTATGATAGGCAACCCAAGACTACCTTACACATGCTTTCGTCACAGGCGAGGCACTCGTAGCCAATCAGCGAACCGCCCGAGACAATAGCGCGCAAATAGCGATCGCTGATTGGCTACGAATACCTTGCCTGTGACGAAAGCATGTGTAAGGTTGTCTTGGGTTGCCTATATACCAATCCCAACGAAAGTATTCGTATACCAATCTCAGGTCATTGTCTACTGCCCCTTTCAACCGCGCCAATTGAAAGAAAATCAACAGATGGGCTTTCACACATTCGTAAATGCATGGTTCGGCGAGGTTTGGCAACACCCACCGTTAGAGGTAACCAACGGAAGATTTTAAATTATCCCCAGTGGTCCTGTTTAGATAAGATGGTAGGAATTAGCGAAGAAGAACATTAAGTTGTCACCTTGGACTCGGCTGCGTTGTAAGCATCAGAATACTTTCGTTGGGGCAACTATACATGCTATTTCCCATAAGAAAAACAAACTCCATAGCAACCATAAACAAATCCCATACTTAACTCGAGTGTTCCTCCGCCCCACTCGTACAGTTTAGGTAAATCATATTATACACAAGCTTTTCAAGAAGCTAAAACTTGATATATAGTAGAGGAGCAAAAGGTATCTCGTGCGCCTTTCGTGGAAGAGTATTGCGGTAAACGGTATTCTGTTACGGCATACCATACGAGTATTTTGCACCTACCTGGCAGATCCTGGCACGCTGCAGAGGGCGCCAGGAGCGTCGTGACGTCATAGACACGTTTTAATTAATTACTTTTGAACGGTTTATGTCACAGAAAATATCAAGAGGACAATTTTATGATGTCATACTAGATGAGAATTTATAACCTATCTGCCACATTCTGGCGGGCTGCAGAGGGCGCCAGGAGCGTCGTGACGTCATATACACGTTTGAACTAATAACGTTTGAACGGTTCATGTCACAGAAAATATGTAGGGTACAATTCTTCTATAAAATACTATACGAGTATTTTGCACCTACCTGGCACATCCTGGCACGCTGAAGAGGGCGCCAGGAGCGTCATGACGTCATAAACACGTTTTAATTAATAACGTTTGAACGGTTCATGTCACAGAAAATGTCAAGGGAACAATTCTATTACGAAATACTATTTGAGTATTTTGCATCTACTTGGCACATCGTGGCACGCTGCAGAGGGCGCCAGGAGCGTCGTGACGTCATACACTTTTTCATTAATAACTTTTGAACGGTTCATATCACAGAAAATATCAACAAGACAATATTATAGAGAATTTAAATACAAATCGATTGATATGTACCAATAGGGTAATCATGTAATATGTAAGGGAGAAATTGCTAACAAATAATAATAATTAGATGTGTATATGAAATGCAGGGCATCCCTCATCGTAATATCTATTTATTACTATTTCGGAGTTATAATTGTATCACTGTGAAGGACTTAATAATCGTAGTCATCCCAACATACCCATGGGTATCTGTTGTTTAACAATAATAATAATTATTATTATTGTATACTAGTTACTATTCATAGACTGATTAGTAAAACTCACGTTTGCTAGAAGTTCTCTTCATCGTCATCATCGTCGTCTTCATCCTCATCTCCCGTGTTGTCGGTATTCAAGCACTCTTGTTCCTCGTCTTCAGTAGAACAGCCACAAAGCTCGGTGCACCTCATGTTATTTGCTTTGCAGCTGCATCTTGACGCACACCTTGATTTTAAGCAGTTGCATTTAACTAGTTGAATGACGGCAGCGGCAGCCGGTGCAGGTTCGAGGGTTGTCATGACTGCCACATACTCGTTGCTCTCAAGTAGCCATCCGTAGTCTTCGGGTAATAAGTTGATAGGGTTGGCAACCTGGTCATTATGCCACACCCAGCATTGATGGTGAGCACCTAGTATGGCTTGGAGATATGCGGCTTTGCTGGGTGAAAGCTTTTGGTGGGTGCTTGGCAAGACTTTTTGTGAAACATGCGTCATCGAAGGTCAGACACTGATCTCAGTTTAGTGAATGGACAGTACAGTTTGCAAACAAACTTCTCTAGACCACTTATCACGGAGTCTTTTAGAGCAACAGTTAAACCTAGTTCTTTAAATGCTGAAAATATTTCATAGTCGGATTCTCTGAAAGCTTTCCAGCACGAAAGCTTCCCCTTTCCTGAAAATCCCCCAGTGTTGTCGGAACCACTGAAAGCGTGATTCCAGTTAGTCCTGAAACTTGATTGTGCCCAAGTGTGTTGTATAGTGACCCAAGTGGTATCCTTCTATTATTTTCCCCTTTACCTGTAATGAACACAGTATTTTTACAGAGATCGGTGTAACGTCGCAGTACCAGGATAAGGACATCTGTATCTGGGGAAAAAATAGATATTTGAGTAGCTCCTCGTTTTGTCGCATCTACTGCATGAAGCAACATCTTAGTATCGGTTTCTTCCTGTTCACTATTTAAGTGTGATAAAAGTGTTTTTGTACTTATAGTCTTGTTACTCCATGCGAAAACTGGTTGTCGCTCCATGGCCTGTGAGGCTCGAATTATCTTCTGTGAAAAATATTCTGTCCGCTCATACTTGGTTTTGGTGTGACCAAGTAGTTGTGACAATCTGAAGTGCCCGATTGGCGTGTTGTCTGTAATGCGATAAGCTACAGCAGCTTTACCTCCTTGCAAGTCTTTCGAGTAGCCGATTTTAATGAAACAGGAATGTCATATCTATCAAATACCACGTGGACCTCTGACAACTCACTATAACTGTTGTCAATGCGCATGACAAGAAGTTTGGCTAGATCCTCACAAGTGCTGGTGTGTGGAAGAATCCGACTATGAAATATTTTCAGCATTTAAAGAACTAGGTTAAACTGTTGCTCTAAAAGACTCCGTGATAAGTGGTCTAGAGAAGTTTGTTTGCAAACTGTACTGTCCATTCACTAAACTGAGATCAGTGTCTGACCTTCGATGACGCATGTTTCACAAAAAGTCTTGCCAAGCACCCACCAAAAGCTTTCACCCAGCAAAGCCGCATATCTCCAAGCCATACTAGGTGCTCACCATCAATGCTGGGTGTGGCATAATGACCAGGTTGCCAACCCTATCAACTTATTACCCGAAGACTACGGATGGCTACTTGAGAGCAACGAGTATGTGGCAGTCATGACAACCCTCGAACCTGCACCGGCTGCCGCTGCCGTCATTCAACTAGTTAAATGCAACTGCTTAAAATCAAGGTGTGCGTCAAGATGCAGCTGCAAAGCAAATAACATGAGGTGCACCGAGCTTTGTGGCTGTTCTACTGAAGACGAGGAACAAGAGTGCTTGAATACCGACAACACGGGAGATGAGGATGAAGACGACGATGATGACGATGAAGAGAACTTCTAGCAAACGTGAGTTTTACTAATCAGTCTATGAATAGTAACTAGTATACAATAATAATAATTATTATTATTGTTAAACAACAGATACCCATGGGTATGTTGGGATGACTACGATTATTAAGTCCTTCACAGTGATACAATTATAACTCCGAAATAGTAATAAATAGATATTACGATGAGGGATGCCCTGCATTTCATATACACATCTAATTATTATTATTTGTTAGCAATTTCTCCCTTACATATTACATGATTACCCTATTGGTACATATCAATCGATTTGTATTTAAATTCTCTATAATATTGTCTTGTTGATATTTTCTGTGATATGAACCGTTCAAAAGTTATTAATGAAAAAGTGTATGACGTCACGACGCTCCTGGCGCCCTCTGCAGCGTGCCACGATGTGCCAAGTAGATGCAAAATACTCAAATAGTATTTCGTAATAGAATTGTTCCCTTGACATTTTCTGTGACATGAACCGTTCAAACGTTATTAATTAAAACGTGTTTATGACGTCATGACGCTCCTGGCGCCCTCTTCAGCGTGCCAGGATGTGCCAGGTAGGTGCAAAATACTCGTATAGTATTTTATAGAAGAATTGTACCCTACATATTTTCTGTGACATGAACCGTTCAAACGTTATTAGTTCAAACGTGTATATGACGTCACGACGCTCCTGGCGCCCTCTGCAGCCCGCCAGAATGTGGCAGATAGGTTATAAATTCTCATCTAGTATGACATCATAAAATTGTCCTCTTGATATTTTCTGTGACATAAACCGTTCAAAAGTAATTAATTAAAACGTGTCTATGACGTCACGACGCTCCTGGCGCCCTCTGCAGCGTGCCAGGATCTGCCAGGTAGGTGCAAAATACTCGTATGGTATGCCGTAACAGAATACCGTTTACCGCAATACTCTTTCACGAAAGGCGCACGAGAACTTAAATGTTACCTTTTGCTCCTCTACTAATATCTGTTTCCTTGGGAACTTATTAAAATATGATAAATAAAAACATAGCGTATGTTTAATGTGAAAGCAAACTTTATAAAATATGTATACGTATTTGAGCGGATTTGCTTTGAGAGTCGCGAGTGAAAACATGAATGGTTCTTTGAATCCGGGCATCAAGCCTTAGTTCAAAAGAAGCACAAAGTAATATTTAAATACAGTCAAATATCAACAAGAGGAATTGTCTAGTATGTCATTATGCGCTTACAATTGTTTTCAAAGGGATTTACTTTACAAACAAGTATTTCTTCTTCTTCGAGAGAGAAAGAGAGTTTTTCTTGAACCCACTCGGAATACAACAGGCTTAATAGGACTCAAACTAACAGAATAGATAGGGCTTCTAAGTGTCTTCCTTTCAGCGCGATTGATGCTTTAAGAATAAAACAACAATGAGCAATCGACAACGAAACTCCTCATCTTTACAGTTCATTTCCTTGCCACCAGAATGCCTATTTTGGGTGGTCAATGGGCGTCTCAGGCGCGACTTTCTGCCGCTCGCAGCGCTAGCAGTACTGAAGGGTCCAACTCGATCTTCGCACCTCGTTTTTCTCAATTCAACTTACAAGTCGTTTATATTTAAACATTTCTTTATTTAAATCATCCATTATAGTAATATTTTACAAGGCTTTCTCAAGTTTGGTTCTTTCATTTTAAAAAACTTATTATTATTATTACTATTATTATTATTATTATTATTATTACAATTTTTACTATAACAGTTGGTTTCAACAAACAAATCATACAAAATGCCTGGTACGTGGCTTAGCTACTGGATGCCATTTTTGATCTCCGATAAACAACATATTTGAGTTTCGTGAAACTGGCCCTTAAAAATATGTATCTGAAGTTTAAAAAAAATACCGGCCACTGGCCCTTATACTTAAAAAAAAGCAACCAAGTTTTCCGACGATTTGGTGTCATATTCATTTCACTGAAATAATCTCCAGATCACCTTATTCCACCCCATCGCGCCTACACACTGTAGAAAGCCGATACTTTAACATGGCTTTTAATTTCCGGTCACAATTCTAGAGATGTGGGGATGACGTGGGTAGTATTATTAGAGGATAGTGACGTTGCTTCCTGCTCTCTTGATATGAACTGTCTAGTAGAGAGTAGCCAAGCACAGATGGAACCAACAGGTAATGGTAGCGGCTAAAGAGATTGATAAAGGTCTTTATTGATGACGGAATTAAGACCGTTCGAAGACATGTTCGAAGAACTGACAACTTTGGAATAATTTGCAAAAATGTTGTCCAAAGTAGTCAGCTCTTCGATCATTTTTCCAAATATTTCGATTTAAAAAAACAAACATCCAAAATTTGCGATTTTTAAAAATATTTTAGATGTTGTAAAACAAAAAACAAAAAATGTATATTTTTCCAATTTTCCATTTTTTTTATTTTTTTATTTCACGAATAATTGAATTTTTTTTTAATTTTGGAATATTTTTTAATTTAATATTCGAAGGGAAGCCTCGCTGAGCTTCGAGCGGTCAATGCTCAGTGACTCGCGCTACACTTTGCAAACTGAACACCAACGAACCCCCACCTCCATCTCTTAACCACATAACTAGATTCCCATATGGTAAACGCGGCGAGGTGTGATTGATCTGATTCAGGTCATGTCATTATATAATGGACTAAATAAGTAGGTGACTGCGTTACTGCATCAGCTGTAAATTAAATCAGTGAACCACTATAGGCACCGTGTGTTAGTAAGTACATACAGCGCTATATGTGGCCAAATGTAGCAACTTATGGATGAAGATTGCATTCCGCGGTTGAAAATAGTGCCGGATATTATTGTAAAATATCTTGTTTTTTGTTTGTTTTTTCTTTTTAGAGTGTTCTTTTGTTTTGTGATATTACAATTAATTACAATGAAAAATTAAAATAAAGAAAATACACAAAATCAATACAAATACAGAAGGTAATAAAAAAATTACAATTAAAAAAAATAAACGTAAGATTTTATATTCAAAATGGTGTCGAAAAGAAGAGGTGATTTTAGTTTTGATTTAATTTTAGTAACACACGTATAATACCTGTAATACTAATATTATTAGGAATGAGAAATGCAGACGCACTCTCCAACCATGTTGACGCTCATACCAATATTTAAATACAAAAATGCACTTATAACCTACGCCAGCAATAACAACAAAGCAAACCGTCACAAAACAATAAAAAACATCACTTCCATGGCAACTATTTTATGGAAAAAAAATGTTTCAAAGTCTAAGCCAATTTCACATCGGAATGTAATTTATTCACCTGTTAGCTTTTGTGTAAGATGCGGAATTTAATATCCCGCACATCCGAATGAGTATCGGCATTTCCTACGTTTCTGTCACAAAGAAGTCAGTATGGTAAGCTTATTCAATTATTTGATTTTGATCGGATAATTAATTATTAATTACTGTACAACGTGTGAACTATGTATGCGTAGATTGATTCCCAAAATCTAGTACTCATTCTTGCCCGTTTGAGACCGGGGTAGAATTTCGCACAAGGTGACTCTGCCAATCGTAAGAGGCGAGGAAATTAGTTCCCCTGCTAAAAGTATACGACAGTGTGTCATTTGAAAATACCCATCACTTATTGTCCGAAAATCCTTTATTTATTAAACTTTAAATGGTAAGTATAATGATTTCTTATAACAATATTAATTTTTCAGCGTAGTGAATTAGTTTGAGCGTTTAGTGGGTAATATAGGATAGAGACCCCACGCCATCGGCAGTTTGTCTACCGCCTTTTACTGCCCAAAATACTTTAGTCGAGCAGTAGAAGTTCGCCAAGCGACGCGATGACGGAACCCCTGATTGGTCGGCTACTTCACCGAAGATATACGAAGCAGCCGAAAACTCCGTCATCGCGTCGCTTGGCGAACTTCTACTACCCGCCTAAAGTATGTTGGGCAGAATAAGGCGGTAGACAAACTGCCGATTGCGTTGCAACTCTACTTCATATTACTCACTCGACGGTAGGAGCCTTAAGTGATGATCAAAGTCTCCTCTCAAAAGAAAAGTAGCCACAATTTTGCCGACATTAAAATACTTCTGAAATTCTTCGCAAAAATGTTGCCAACTGTGAAATATCGTTTTCTGAATTCATTAGACGAATTATAGCACCTAGGCCTACATCTATCCGTACATCCATCCATAAATAAAAAAATAATAAAAAAAAACCTATTTATAGAGTCTACCCACTCTTTACCGATTCTTATTTTCAGTGGGGGATTCTGTGGACATAGACCTTCTTTTCTGTACCGTCTACCATAAAAGACATAACTTTTCGGTTGTTGACGTAGTATATTGCATATTGTTTATATAAGAGTAGGCTAGTCATTAGAATGGGAAAATACCTTTTATTTATGTCTTTGCGATTAAACTTGTCGCTATTGTTGTGTTATCTATTTGTTTCTAGTTAATAATAAACCAGTGTATGTTATTTTTATAATAGCCTAAAGTTTTTTTATTTCTTCTAAAAAAAAATCCTTTTATATAGAACCTTTTAAAACATTACCCTTGTCTCCAACGAACAAGATACCTCTCCCAAAAAAAAACTTCAAATTCTCTCTGTCCAATTTGCTGAAGGCAAAAATAAAACAAGTACTCACTTTCCCCAAAAGTATTTTGTTACAAGCAGTTCTCTCTCTCTCTCTCTCTCTCCTCTCTCTAAGTAATTATAGAATTACGTATTTCAGAGTTTGTCTCGTATATATAAATATTAAATATGAAATCGAAGAGAGGCATGATTATTTTTAACAAGCCGACATCCGATGTTGTATCATGTTAACAAACTAGTTGTATAATAGGTTTTACCTGTGTTCCTTTTATGAGTACTGATCGTTGAGTGATTTCAATAATTTGTTTTATTCCATATCTATATGGTAATTTCACATCTTGTTACCTAAGCAACTATTTTATTTTACACTCACCTTCTAGGAAAACTAAATTTTAATTGAAACTGCCCACGCTCAAGTCCCTCGGGATTTTGTGGGCTTCCTACTGTTTCTATTTTTATTGTACTTTTAAATTATAGTGAAGATTGATACATACTTGTTTATTTTGTATTAAATTAAAATTGTAGGCCTATGTAAACAGTATGAATAAAATGTAATTGTAACTTTGAAACTTTCTCGTGCGAGTGAAGTTGTGGAGCTGAGTTTCAAAACGAGACAGAACATCTCCACAGTTTTATACGAGAATGAGTTATAAATCAAATAGTGGTGATATTATAGATCTAAGTCGATTAGAATGCATTGATCAGAAATGAACATGTTCAGGTGTTATATCTGCTTAAAGTTGAATGTTCGATCAAAAGTTGACATCTTCACTGAATGCAAACTTGGACACGTCTTGTTTTGATTAAACATTACTTTTCTTTTCTATTCGTGCATTGAAATTATTTAAAATACTTTAAAAAGTATTATTCAAAAAAGTACAAGATTTGTCCACAACTTCTAATAGTTAGAATGAGGTTGATATTAAATGGGCTTTAGAAATTTTTCTTTAAGGGTCTGGACTAGGCAGAATTTTGTGGTGTATCTTCTTAATGTTTATGTCTCGTTTTGAAACTCAGCTCCACAAATCCACCCCCAATTTTAAAATTTGCTTCATAGTGGATACCCTACACTTGACCCGACCGGAAAAGCAACGGAACGCTACAAAACGTAAAACGACTTTTTCCTTATACGAGCTTCGCAAATAAGGTTTTCAGTTTGTTTTTCTGTATACTCTATCATTCGTATGATCAAATATTATTTTTTATTTTGTGGTGGATTTATTGTGGGAATAACTTGATTTAAAATTAAGTGAATTGTTGATAAAATTGTTGATAAAACTTGACAACACAATACTTAACTCTGGACCACATCAAGATCCAACCTTTGTCAAGTGGGGCTCACCCCACAAGGTAGGCGTTTTCCTTATCGCTGATCTGGGTTGGAAGTTGAAGTGGTATGAATAATATTCTGTGTGGGAGATTTTCTGTGTGGGAGACCTTTATTAAGCATAACCACGCACAACAGAGGGACTAAAGTAACGAAAACTGTGCTTGTCAATCGCAAGGCAGGCTGGCAACGTTCGTAATCATAAATGGGAAAATAATGAAATTTCGAAATTCTGAGAAACGTACAAGGAAAATGGAGCTATATAGGGAAAATAGTGAGGGAATGAATGAAGCAGATATAGTGGAAGTTGGAGACATTTCCAGCAAGAAATAATACTGAAGAAGCACAGTACTAGGAATGTGTCCTGTAGCGAATATCGACTTTTTTTTAAACTTTATGATTGATTGATTAATGGGGCTTAACGACTCATATTTTTGCAACAATGGCTAATCGAGACAATGAGCGGGTGATAATGAAGATGAAAAAGATGATGATGAAGAATAAAGCCACATCCGAATCAGATCCATTGTACGTCGCGTGGGTCGTCATACGGGAGTCCAGCAAGGGAGGGCAGGGCCAAGTGGGAGGAGTAATATTCAGTGGGACAGTGGGGGGGAAAGGGACAGGGTCTCCTTTTGTCACCTCTTACGACTAGCAGAGTCACTCTGGGCCTATTCTTCCCCGGGCCCAGACGGGTATTTGAACTTTATGGCAGGCGCATTGAACATTATACGCACGGCTGCTTTCCTGCTACACTAGCGTGGCGTAGCGGTAACAGGAAAGTACGAAGTAAAGAAAACTACTATTTCATTTATTTAATTTTAAACGAAATTAATTATTTTTAAGAGAACACGACTTTTGTGCTAGTTTCGGGAAAATGTTTACTGATAAATGGGTGGTCAGTGCGATTTTTCGGGGATTATTTCGCGGAAAACAGGCGATTTCGCTATTTGCGTTGTTATATTGCCAATTTCGTGAATTTTTCGTTTTATGTTTTATATTTTCGGACCCCATTCGCTAATAAATGCCGACATTTTATCAAATACCTAAAGTAATATAGGCAAAAATTTCGCGATCGCGAATTTTACCGGGCTCTAGATATGACGTATTCTTACTATCGACAACATTTAAATCATTCCATTCTTAACGTAACTGATCTTTTACCAACATAAGATCCTTATCAACTACCCGTTTAATGCACGCTGTTTAAAAGAAAATTGACAGATTTGTGGTGTTCTTTCACACATTCGTACACTGCAGTGCTTCGTTTAGAAAATTGCACAAGCCTCATTTAGTCACGCCCATTGTGTAAGGAATTTCCAAGTAACCAAACCAATGTAATAAATTATTTTATCCCTAATAGACTTGTTGCTAGTAGATGCTAGGAAAAAGATGAATGTTAAATTAAGTTAGTACTAAAGGCCACTAGCAACACCAAAAGACAACAATGGAACAAATGAATTGAACTGATGGGCAAACAATCAGCTGTCAAAATAATAAAATTGCAGGTAAACACGGAGTGAATCTAAAAAACTTTTTTTCAACGAAATGTAACAAAAATCACTTTTATATGTTACCTGTTACTGTATCTTTCCAATTATGTAAGGCGCATGCTTCAAAAAGTACATATTTATGTTTTAAATCAATTTAATTCTGTTGAATTAGCTAGAGCCTATGCCTAGGCCAATGCACGCCATTCGCCATTGTTCAACACTAGGATGAAGAGAAATATCTCTGCAGCAAAATAAGTGCTTTGGTTCTTTGTTATCAGCAGATGCACCAACTTAAACATAAGTTACTGTATAATAATCGCAGTATTTTCGATAATTTACCCCTTCTTCAAATTTGAAGAAGGGGTAATTTGAAGAAAGGGTTATTATTTTAAAATAAATTTATACCCAAAAAATAAATTACCCCTTCTTCAAGTTTGCGGGCGATATTCGGTTTCATTTCCTACGTTGGCTACTGAATCAACGTAGAACAGCTGATTCTAGCATTCAGTAGGCTGTGTGCATGTTGCTAATGGTGAATGGCGTGCATAGGCATAGGCTCGAGCCAATTCAACATAATTAAATTGATTTTAAACATAAATACGTACTATTTGAAGCATGCGCCTTACATAATTGGAAAGATACAGTAACAGGTAACATATAAAAGTGATTTTTGTTACATTTCGTTGCAAAAAAGTTTTTTAGATTCACTCCGTGAATACCAAATTGCAACCATAGAAATAAAAACAAGTGTAGCAATAGTAACTGCTCGCCATTTAAAACTTTTAACGATAGAAAACGACTAAGTGAAAGTTTTGTATGCGTATTTGTTTGTTTTTTGTTTTGTTTTTCAAAATCAGAAAAAAAATATTTTTTGACAGCTTGTTGTTTGTCCATCGATTCAATTCATTTGTTTCATTGTTGTCTTTTGGTGTTGCTAGTGCCCAATTGGATTCTATTTCGTAAGTTGTGGAAACTTCCATTACATTAAAAACACTACTTGAAATACTAATAAATGATGATTAAAACAGTAATCTTAAAATTTGATTTATCAAAATACCAAATCGTTAATCGAAATAGTTCAATGTCATTCTTACAACTTTCGCCCGTACGTACGCTATCCGATATCTTTCTCCAGTTCCGGCGGTCCTTGCAAACCACTATCGCCAAAACCTACATCCTGAACCCAGCATATTTTCTCTTACAGTTCCGATACCCAGTGCAAGACATTGCTACAACATTCGACGTCGGTAGATAAGTGCTAGTGAATAATATACGATTTTTAGAATTGATCTACATAGGGCCGTGATTACTTCTATCTAAGGTTCCTTGAAAGATCAACGACAACAATACTCACGATTCAAATTTCACTGAAGATCTATAGATCCGTAATTAACTTCGTCTAATGGCCTAGATCAATTCTGTCTATCATCTATTGTGAATTATGGAGATGTGTATAAATTGCCATAACATTCGACTATGATATAAGTGCTCAACTGGTGAATTGTGGGTTATGCGTCTGTGCAGAAGCTAGTTTTATATATTTTGTGTTCACCTAAAGTTCTATTCGTTCCAAATGAAGCAAGCGGAAGTGTTTTTGTCTTGTTATGACGTTACAGCTTTGGTAAGTTTCTATTATTGATATGTTAAAAATCAAGAAACAAGTATTGTAACGAAACTATGTGAATTAAGCTTGTTTAGGGACCTGCGTGTGAAGTCTAAATTATATGATATTATAGTTAGACTTAATAATATTCATATTAATATGCATAGGTTGCACGTACGTCACATCTTTGCGCGTGGCGGCCACATTTGTGATCAAACTTTGATGTTGCTACGGAGAAACAATTGAAGGCTGTTGTGGTAGAACACATTCTTAGTTCTTTAAAATTCAGTTTGTTTTTTAAATAAAATTGGTATGTGGGGAAACTTTTTACCTTTATTTTACTTATGGTACGTTTACAGCTACGCGTTGCGAGCGAAGCGAGGGCGCGAGCTCCAATCAGCGGCCGAGTTTCACGCAAAGAAGTTAATAGTTTCACGCAAACTCGGCCACTGATTGGAGCTCGCGCCTTCGCTTCGCTCGCAACGCGTAGATGTAAACGTACCATTAGGTTTACATTTTAAATTAAAATAAGCCTTATTTATAAAATTTGAATAAAATTTGCAATGATCAAGGATTGGTCCTCATCAGTTGTGTCGCAATCATGGCCGCTGTGACTTCACGTGGGAACTATGAATATCCGTTCGTGGTTCGTGTGTGTACAATGATTTTAACCTGTCATTCTTTGCAACCAAACAAACCCTTCACATTTGGTTTGTCAAATGTAAAAGATTGCTTTTTACAAATTGCTTTTCGTGAATTCATATGATTCTTTTGAGTGGGTACTCTGCAAAAGCAAATAATACGACTCTACACACAAAATCTCGGAAATTGTATGTTAACTGTTGCGTATGTAATGTGGAGATGATTAAGATACAAATGTAGATTTAATTGCCTTTTTTAAAACTTTCTACACGTGAAATGTTGGTAGTTTTGTATGGAAGATTTTTATACAGTTTCCTCAAGGGTATGAATAGTAAGTTATTGAAATTTTTAGTTTGTAATTCCGAAAGTCAAAACCAACAAAAAACAAACATAAAATGGTACCAAAAGTATAACCTGTACACATGCTTCAACTTTCAAACCTCCCAGCTGTAATGAAGTAACTTTTTATGTAGGGGCCTACTGAGGCCCTACTGAGCTGAAAGCTTTTTATTTCAATGTCTGTGGCTAGACATAATTTTTACTATTTCCTGGAATAGCGTTGTACACTCGCAAGCAAATTTATTAAAATACAAGGGAATAAAATATACCTTACTTATCAAAACATAATCGGGCTAGTAAGTAACTCCTGCTTACTCCTACCCTATCGTAGTGGGCAGGTTCGTTTGGTTTGCTAATCCCGAGAGCTTTACCGGCGAAAGCTTCCGATAGCTATAGTTCGTTTATTTCGCTGTTGGATGACCCGAGGGCATAGGCTCGGTTAGCATTTGCACCAACCTCTGACCAAAGTACGAGTATCCCCACTCTCGCCTCGATACGCAACTACCTTCGGTCGGCGAGCCTTGCATTATCTCACAATCGCTATTAATCATGATAACGATCGATGCTTGAGTAGAGGAAGGAATGTCAGGGTTTGGCCAAACGATCCAATTTTCAGACCTCGAAGGTCTCTGTGTTGTCAACTGGGGTTTGTATGGACTATAGGGCCACCCTAGCCGGACAGGTCGGGTGGGAGAAGCCAGAAAAAAGGCAGTCCCCCCCCCCCTTCATGCCCTACTTCACCCTTTCCTACAAACAACCCCCCGACGTCATATGAACATAGTTGTCGAGTACGTCATTAAACAACAAAAACCCAATTAGATGATTTTCAGAATTGATCTAGAGGCCATGATTAGCTCTATCTAAGGCTCCTAAATGAATTCTGAAAAATGTCTACTGAGATCCAACAATGTCCCAATAACTACTTATTCGTCGAAAAGCTTGTTTTCTCCATGGCAACCACCAATCAAAACCCTTGAAATCCTCCAAATAGCCTCATTCATTGCTACAAATAACTTTCTTATAGTTGAGAAACTGTAAGAATGACGGCCCCCTCCTTATCACCACCACTGCTACCGGACCCCCCTCAACTCCGTGACAACCTAACAAAATGAAATGCGTAACTGAAAATCAGTTTGTTTCAGTTGTTCAGTTTGTTGTTTCATGGAGTTGAGGGGGGTCGGGTAGCAGTGGAGGGGATAAGGATGGGGCCGTCATTCTTACAGTTTCTCAACTATATTAAGAGATTGTAAGACCGGCCCTAAGTGTTGTTGGATCTTTATCCAAGCTTGTGTCAATATACCAGCCTATGTATGAACTGAAGTGACGTTTAGATGCGGAAGCAAAATTCTTCCTGGTCGACCACGTGTTTGACCTGACCTCCTATTATCTCCTAGTATCCTGTCACTTCGCGTGGAGACAAAACGCAGTATCTAGTCCCATTAGGGGCGAACAAAGTATTATATATATAGCATGCATGCATGACTGCTTTCCATTTGTCTCCCTAGTTATCTCGGATTACCATGCCGTGACGTCAGCAGATAAAAGGGACGCAAAATGGATTCAAATCCTCTGGGATTTTGTGGGCTTGCTACTGTTTTTCTATGAATCTTTATTGTAGTACAATCTTGAGTGTATTAAGGCCCATTTACGCTAAAACTTAAACTTAAACTTATTCATTTAACTTAGAGCAGAAAACTTTGTGCTGTTCACGTTGCCAAGTAGAAATCAAAGCTCAACCAATGACAAGACGACTTAGGATGGCCTTCTTTACGTCTCTACCCACCCTCGCGCCCGCGGCTGCCCTCTGATTGGTTTAACTTAACAATCCTTAAGATAAAGTTTGGAGTTTGCAAACTTTCTAAAGTTTGAGTTAGGGGTTAAGTTAACTGTTACGGTTAAGTCGGAAGCATGAACAGTAGCATGCAATATCCATAGCCAAACCTTATAAGTATAAGTTAAAGTTTTAGCGTGAATGGGCATTTACACTCTTTACAGATTTTGTAGTAACATGCATGTTGGTAATATGCTTAACTATAAATCCTAGTTCTAAAATAAGACTAAACTAAGATTAAATTAGATGTATAATAACATACGTTGGTATGTTTACTAATAAGCTATGTTTATAATATAGGCCCAAAACTAAAACTGACACTTAAGAGTAATTATATACATTCAAAAGTAATATAGAGTTAATCAAAAAGTAAAGAAAGGAAGATAATATGAACCGGTAGGAAAATACTGTATACTTTTAGATTATATTTATAGATTGTTGTTTATGTACATACTTGTTAATTTCCTATCAAATGAGAATTGTATCTATGTAAACAGTATGAATAAAATTGAGTTGAAACTTGAAAGTTGATTTGTTTTGTTTCGTAAATGTGGGGAATAGTCAATAGAATAGAACTTTTGGTACGTTTAGCAAACATTTTAGTGTCAATGTTTGGAACACTTCGATTACTGTTTGCTGAGTTAGATTAGTAATTCGATGAATTATGGAACGCAGATAAAACAGTTCAACATTTGAAAAAATAACCGACCGCAAAAACAAACCTAGACTTTTAAATTTCATATTTACAAAATATTTTGAGCTAATAAATTGAATACATGTGAGCCTAAGTTGTGCATTTTGCATTAGAACAAATCATTTGTAATGTATGTTTCAGTTGATAATACATTTTTCAATGACGAATTTGGCAATAAACATTGTCGTATGCTTTCGCGGCCAGAACGAGTAATCAAACATGGCTGACTCTTAAGATGAGTATAGTGAAACTTGCCCGAAACGTCAACATTTTATCGAGAAAGATTTATGTAACCGACGCAACTATACCCGAAAGCCAAGTTTAAAGTTGGTAATAGTCCTGGTTATATTAAGAACTGGTTAAAAACACTGATTGAAATACCGGGCCTAGTTAGAGTTACATTAAAAATCTCTGAAAAGGGGAAGGGTTTGGATGGATGTAGAACTTCTATAGGGTGTATTCACGTATTGCGCATGGTGGCCACATTGCAGGCATGTGATTGGTAGTTCATTGTTACTATGTTTCAGCTGGCGTTTGATGCAAATTCAACTGTTCTCTAACTTTGGTTTGCTATTATGTATCACTTAAAATCAACATAAACAAACTCTTTTGTCTCGATTACTCTTTTAATCGTTTACAATGCATACAATAATCATTTTCGTAGACTTTATGGGGGGATATACGTGTTCAAACTTGTCATATTTCCACGTAAACAACATAATTTATTGACAGCTAAATGAAACTTGAAATAGTACTATAAGTGGCCGATGTGACGTCACGTGAATACTCCCTATACTCTGCTGAAATACTTCATCCCCAAATACGATAGCTGACACAAACTTCTAGTTGTCCAATTACGATAGCTGACAC
>OX246744.1:8154049-8261549 GCA_945910005.1 Isoperla grammatica
GACAGCTCGACGGTATATTATAGAGATTTTCACTGCGTCTCTTTGCCGTGCGCGGACACTTGGGGGGGGGGGGGGGGGGGGTAGGAGGGGAAGATATTTCGCAGAACTCGAATGAACTCTTTAGATGACGGCCACTTTAGATGCGCTATCTTCCCATACTGTACATTTTAAAAGTAATTTTTTAAGATATAACCTTAGAAAACTATAATTTCTCGTTCTTTGCTGCTAAAACGAGGCTATAAGTCGACCTTCTCTGCAGAACCTTTGAATCGATCGGTTAAAGCGTCTTCGAAATTCTTTAAAGTGATCGAAAAGTAAACTAAAATATGTCCTCTCCCAGAGAAATTATGTTTTTCTGTGCTTGTGCCTTTTTCCAAAAAATATTATTGGAACAGATGCACATTCCTTAGATCATTTCTGTAAAATTATACATATCTCGTTAATCAATTGGTAGACAATAAATAAAAAAGAATTTATAGAAAAAGTAATGACACAAATAACACTTCATTTCGTTTCAATTCACAAGCTCCGATTTAATGAAGTTCGAACCATGGTTTCAACAAAAATTACATTCAAAATGCATGGCAGTCGCCCACCATGTTTGCTCTTATAAGGCACTAGCAACACCAAAAGACAACAGTGAAACAAATGAATTGAATCGATGGACGAACAACAAGCTGTCAAAATAATAAAATTGCAACCATAGAAATAAAAACAAGTGTAGCAATAGTAACTGCTCGTCATGTAAAACTTTTAATGATAGGCAACGACTAAGTTAGAGTTTTGTATCTGTATTTGTTTGTTTTTTGTTTTGTTTTCCAAAATCAGAAGAAATTATTTTTTGACAGCTTGTTGTTTGTCCATCGATTCAATTCATTTGTTTCATTGTTGTTTTTTTTGTGTTGCTAGTGCCCTATTGTGTTGTTGCAACACACATTAACAATTTAATAAGTAATTCAAAAATCTAAAATATTGATTGGAACACAGACACATTTATAAGTCTAGATACGGATCTGTGGTCGGCATGAGGCATAAATCACGTTGGGACTTTTACTGTAAATCAAGTCTCGTGAGTTAATTGGTAGACAATAAAATAACAAATAATTTATGATTTTTTTTTTTTTCTATGAACCAACTTCGTTAAGCTCCATGGTTTCAACAAACATTACATTAAAAATGCATGCAAGTCGTCATGTTTGTTTTTCTCTATATCTAATTACTTCTAATCTCTAAAGGCGCTTTCATAGCAACACGGCAACATGTTTTTTTTCCGGACCGGCAGATCACGTGAACCAATCAGAAACTTGCCGTGTCTGCCCTGATTGGTTCACCTGACTTGCCGGTCCGGAAAAAACGTGTTGCCGTGTTGCTATGAAAGCGCCTTCATTATCTTCTAACCTCTAATCATTCGGCTTATCAAAGTTTGAGAAACCGACCCTTTATTATGATAAGATGTAATGTATACAATAAAAAAATAAAAACAATGCATCTATTGTTGTATTCCAGATAGCGATGAATACTACCCCCCCGCCCCCTTCTCCCACCCCCACCCCCATCACAGGCCCCCCCACCACCACGCGAAGGGCTACGAGATATGTCAGACCACGGCTTGTAAGAAAGCCGCGTTTCATCTCATAAACTCACTCAATCTGTCGGTGGATCCCTGCGAAGACTTCTATGAGTTCTCGTGTGGGCGGTGGGTAGAGAAACATCCCATCCCCCCCACGGAATCTCACCGCAGCACCTTCGAGATCACGACCGAGCGGCTGCACAAGCAAGTTAGAGGTGAGGAAGTAGTGTGCAACTAAAAAACATCGACTCTTTTGTATGTTGGTGGTGAGAAAGTAGTGTGCAACTAGAAAACATCGACTCATTTACGTGTTAGTGGCGAGGAAGTAGTGTGCAACTAGAAAACATCGACTCTTTTATATGTTAGAGGTAGGAAGTAGTGTGCAAATAGAAAATATCGACTCCTTTATGTGTTAGTGGTAAGGAAGTAGTGTGCAAATAGAAAACATGGACTCCTTTACGTGTTAGTGGTGAGTAAGTATAGTGTGCAACTATTAAACATCGTCTCTTTTATATGTAAGAGGTGTTGAAGTGGTGTGCAAATAGAAAAGCTCGACTCCTTTACGTGTTAGTGGTGAGGAAGTAGTGTGCAACAAGAAAACATCGACTTCTTTACGTGTCAATGGTTAGATAGTAGTGTGTAACTCGAAAACATCAACCCTTTTATATGAAAGAGGTGAGAAATTAGTGTGTAACTAGAAAACATTGACCTTTTTCGTCAGGTGGAGGGAGGTGTGTGAGAGAAACGAAACATCGACCGCTTTATACCCTAGAGATGAGGAAGTAGTGTATAAAACGAAAACATTGGCCTACTTAAGTGCTAGTGGTGAGGATGTAGTATACAACTAGAAAACATTGACCCCTTTAGCTACTTACGTATATTTGATCCGAGTAAAGCGATCAGTAGTCTTCTCTCACTCTTCTCTCTAACCTCAGAGATAGAGAGAAAGAGAGAAAGAGAGATAGAGAGAAAGAGAGACAGAGTGAAAGAGAGCCAGAGTGAAAGAGGAAGAGAAAGAATGAGAGGGAGAGGGAGAGATCACGGCCGAGAAACTGCACAAGCAAGCTAAAGGTGACGAAGTAGTGCCGTTTTTTGCACTGAACCCAATCATTTAACTAATTTCAACATTTTGCGGTTAAGCAAATAAATCACTATTTTTCTTTTTAAATCAACGTTTCGACTAAGAAAACACCTGTCTTTCTCAACATAAAAAAACAGACGATGATTGCGTTTATTGTAAATGGTTTCACCGTAAAATATTTTCCCATTTACCACATTTTGGAAAACCAACAAAATGTATTGTGTATAAATATAATGCCATCTTTTTTTTTCTCTGACGAACTCTTTGTAAGCGCCACGGGTTGAATGTGACCCTGTGTGACCTGCCGAGCTGAAAATACGACGGAATCAGACCCTCCCTTTCCATTTCTACACCCACTTTAGCATTTGTGAGCCCGCTCCACCCTATCACGAGTCCTTCTCCTATGACACGTGACAGTTGTGACGTTAGAATAAACACAACCTCAAACAATACTTCTCAAAGGAATGTTTCTGTTCATAATCTTGTTTTCGAATAACATAGCTTTCCAAGAATTATGTATGTTTGCAACAGAAGTTGACGTTGTCTTGACAACGACGCAGCCCATTGTTGTGTTTTACATTCAAGCGGTGTTACTGATTCATAACTTTGAAAGTGTGGGTTGACACGCGTATATTTTCCTCTTGAGGAAAATGAAAGTTCTAAAACTAGAAGAGAAACCGAATTGTTTGTAAAGATAGTTTTATTTCTGCAAAGACTAAAAATATTAATGTTTTATAAGTGTAAACGGATTCATTACTTTGAAAGTGTGGGTTGACACGCGTATATTTTCCCTTTGAGGAAAAAGAAAATTCTAAAACTAGAAGAGAAACCGAATTGTTTGTAAAGAAAGTTTTATTCCTTCAAGGACTAAAAATATTAATGTTTTATTTTCGCTACAATTGTTTTGTATTTCTTTCACATTTTTTTCTATATTCTTCCATCTCTTTTTTTAAAACTCTTTTCTGCACGGGTTTTAAACATTGTTTACATAAAAATGTGTAACTGGATAATGTTTAGTGAATTTTGCAATATTCATTTTTTTTAATAAAAAATAAATATATTAGATAATATATAATATATATATATATATATATATATATAAATATATTTTTACTTATTAATAATTATGTAACTGGGTAATGTTTTGTGAATTTTGCAATATTCATTTTTTTTAATAAAAAGTAAAAATATTAGATTATATATTAAAAAATATATATATATAAATATATTTTACGAATTATGATGTAAGACAGATTTAGAGCTTTCAGTATGTAGGGCTCACCAAACTACACTGCGCTGTCAATTCAGATTTTCGATTTCGAAGTCCATTCCTGAGACATAATTTAAAAATAAAAATTCTGTACGGTTTTTGACTACAATTAAACACTTCCTACCAACAATATACGAAATTCAATTAACTGTTGTTAGCCTAACTGCTGTTAATTACCGTAGGGTGAACCAGATATAAGGAGAGGAGTTTGTTCAAAAGTGTACACTTGAAACTATTGTTTTACACAAAAGTTCTTGATGTTCATTGTTCATGTTTTGCTCCGCACTAATTGGTTACGTGAACCAAAGAACTTGTAAGAACACAGACTTCTTAAGTACGATACAGGTACGTTTGCCGTCTTGTAACTTAATCTCTTTGAATTGAATACCGAATTCGGAGAAAGGGACTATTATTCATTGCAACTTCAATTATGTTGAAAATGTATTTGTTAATGATTGTTCAGCGTACGCATGAAGTATTTTATACACAGCCACATTTTAGATTCGTGTTATCAATAATTATGATTATTATTCTTAGAATGGTAAATTTAGTAACCTTATTAACAATTACGAGGAATTTCAATGTTAACCATTCATTATTGTAGATTTCACTTCAACTGAATTTAATATTTTGCTCTGTATCAATGAAGAAACATTAAATTTTAAGTTTAAGAACGGATTTTCATTCATTCAAGTTAGATGGAATTTCCACCTACACATTATTTTTTACTTTCTGCACTGTCCCCCATGACAGTGACAGAGAAAGCACGAAATTATTTTAATCATAACCACTACCCTCTTTGGTTACTTTGGTTACTTTGGAGCTGCTGTTATAGCAAGGAATCACATAAATGGAATTGATGTCCCCCACTGAAAACCACTTCTTAGATGATAATAAAATATTTATTTTATTTGCATTTTTTTTTTTTGTATTATATATTGGCAACAGATGATGATGATGATGATGATGATGATGATGATTATATATATAAAAACCACATTCAACTTCCGTGTTCGTATAAATGAAGCTAAATTAAATTAAATTACATGAAATTTATTTATATCAATATCAAAATCAAATTCAATTCAAATCAATTTTATTCAATTCAATTCAATTCAATTCAATTCAATTCAATTCAAATCAATTCAATTCAATTCAATTCAATTCAATTCAATTCAATTCAATTCAATTCAATTCAGTTCAATTCAATTCAGTTAAATTCAATTCAGTTAAATTCAATGTATTATTAAATTAAATTTCAGAAATCTTGGAGTCCCCGATCACGCCGTCGAACCTAGCCCCAGTGAAGGCATCCAAGGACGCCTATCGAGTTTGCATGGACATGGAACGTCTAGCGACCGATGGCGTCGACTCATTGGTCAAGCTATCGGACGACCTTGGCGGCTGGCCAATGGCAACGCAGAACTGGCGCGCGGGAAAGCTCGACACATTCGATGTGATGGCTCAAATGGAAAGAACTATCGGCTCGGGCGCTTTCTTCTCCGCGGGGGTGACTTGCGACAGGAAGAACTCTACTGTCAAGGTCATTGTGGTAAGTTCAAGGTCATAACAGGTGTTTTACATATTTTAAGACAAGTCTTCTTCTGTAATCCTTGAACTGCGTTCAAGCGTCTCCAAGCTATCAGTTTTTTTTCAAATATTTTGGGGTCATATCACACACGTCCAAATTTAATTTGAAAACAAATTGTTGAGCTAGAAAAACATTGAACCTTTGACGCAAATCTTTTGTAGGAACTTAAGCACTGCATTCAAGTTTCTTTTAAAGGAGCAAACTGAATTTAGAACATCATGGGAAAATATCATAATTTGATCTTGGATGTATTTTAAATCTGAAAGTAAACTTAAGTGAACTTGCATGTGACCATAAACTTATTATAGCATATGTTGCCACATAAGCTCACTTTACTTCTTAAAGACAACTTAAATTTAGTTTGAATTATAAATAACTTCGTATAAATTTTTTCGGGACTTGTTATGATACGTAAAAATAGCATGTCTTCACATGATCTATGCACTTATGTATTTTGAACATCTTCGAATTATCCGAGTTCGCATTAACGAGGGAGTGTTATTTTTAGAGATACAATCATTATTGTAAATTTACCATTTAGTAGCAGCTACTTTTTTCTTTTAATCAATTCCGTGTGTTTTGAACCTCCAAAAAAGGATTTTTTTTTTTTACTTCCAATAGAAAATTGTATAAACACATATTTAAAATCAATTAAATTGTAACTACTAAAATAGTAAGAATGCAATTTTTAACTTAATTTAAATTGGAATGGAAACACATTATTGTGTATAAAATTAGCGTTTTTCGTTCATTCGTTTAGCGTTTTGTAGCGTTTTCACAAATGCGTGTTCACATATTTAGCATCTAAGACAGCTAAAACGCTTAAAAAAAAAAATGTACTTCGAATAACTATGTTTCTATCTCTCTCTTTCAGATTGACCAACCTTCCCTCGGTTTGTCCAGATCAATGTTGACAGATCATCACACCTACTCCGCTCAGATATCGGCCTACAAGAAGTGGATAGCAGCGTCGGCGAGACATTTGGCAACAGCGCAGAACGCGAACATTCCCGACGAGCAGATCGACGAAGAAGCAAACGAACTGATCAAGTTTGAGATCGAGTTGGCCGAGGTTTGTTAAATCATCATCATCATCATCATCTGTTGCCACGTCCAACTCTGCGTTGGGTCGGCATTGAAGATAAGCCTCTCCATCTTCTTGTATCTTGCCACCACTTTTCCCCCTCAACTACATTCCAGTCCCCTCCTTGCACTTCCACATCCTTCCTCACTTTGTCGTGCCATCTTTGGCGTGGTCTTCGTCTCGTTCTTCTACCTGAATCTCCAGTTCTAGCATTCTCCTCGGCAATATTTCTCTTTCCATTCTCTTTATTTTATTTTATTATTATTATTTAATATTAATGTAATTTAATTTAATATTAAATAAAATAAATAAATTCACATTTTGAGTCTACTCACTCAGTAACGAAACTGATTTGCAGTGGGGGATTTTAATTTAAAGTTACTAAACCAACCCTGTAGGCTTCGAACACCATCGACGAGTGAGCGATAACCAATCAAAGATCGATATTTCAAATACGAAACATATGAATCAGTGATTGGACGGTGCGAACACCCGCGGACAAATGCCAGAATCAACAAGGCCGATTCAGAACAACTTTGAATTTATTGAGTGCTTCGTTGCTAGGACGGCTCAAAGTCACCGTTTACTTATTTCTAAGCCAAGAAGTTTCACGACAGCGATTGGGTACGGCAAGTTTTCGCCAACTCCCAAAACGTACGGCAAGATCACACGCCTAGGCCAACTCTTCCATGACAAGTTTACTTTATATCTTTTATAACTTAAGCTATAAACGTCTACCTTTCAAATACAACTACAGCCATCAATTACAGTTAAAACTTTTAACACTTTTTCACCACGATGCGATCCACACGATCAAGTGCTATTGGTCTATGGAGAAGTCAGACAAAATGCAATTTACGTCCTCTCTTTTCTCTTTCCTTCTCCTTTAACTTATCCCTTTCCTCCAAACACCCCCTACCCCCAGTGAAGATATGAAAAGGATTTGTTTATAATTGCTAGGGAATATTCCTGTTAATTTGTTTCGTCGTTACCAAACTAATGACGATGCTATGAAGTCCAAAATATTTCATTTTCCCATTTTCGTAAATGTTTTCGGTCAAGAAAGTAAGCTGAAAATGTTACAAATAATTAAATCGGAAAAAATAGATCATGACGTCAGAACTGATTAATATCAATCAGCCTATCACGCAAAGATAATTAAAGATCGTATTTATGCCGAATATCTCACTAAAATGAGTGTATTTATATTGTTATTCGGTTCCAAAATGAATAATAATCGTGTCTTGTAATTAATTCATACCACTGGTATGATTATTTGTAATAATGTAACATTATTTGTGTTTGATAGTAATTTTGTGCAGAGATCGGACAACAATGAATACGTTGTTTTTATCGATAGTTGTGTAGTGTTGCAAGAGGTTGATTGGCAAATTCATTCATAAACAGTGATGTTAACTCAGTTATGACGTAACCATCCGTTTCACGATAAAAGTCCGGGAAAGGCAACATGTCAAACTTTGTAACGTTATAAAAATCGAACTGTGGTATTTTGAAATCGGAAAAGTATGTTGCCGGTTTTTGTAGATAAGGGCCTATCTATTCCATAGAGTAGAGTTGAGTAGAGTAGAGTAGAGTAGAGGTGAGTAGAGTAGAGTAGAGTAGAGTAGAGTAGAGTAGAGTAGAGTAGAGTAGAGTAGAGTAGAGTAGAGTAGAGTAGAGTAGAGTAGAGTAGAGTAGAGTAGAGTAGAGTAGAGTAGAGTAGATTAGAGTAGAGTAGAGAAGAGTAGAGTAGAGTAGAGAAGATGATCGAACCAGTATCGGGAAATGACCTAGTTGTCGAGTACGTCTTTAAACAAGAAATAATAAAATAAAAAAGCGTTTTACCACTGAGCTTGATGGCGACACGTGATTGTATTTTACTCAT
Organism: Isoperla grammatica; assembly: GCA_945910005.1. Classification (NCBI taxonomy): domain Eukaryota; kingdom Metazoa; phylum Arthropoda; class Insecta; order Plecoptera; family Perlodidae; genus Isoperla; species Isoperla grammatica. The sequence goes on from OX246744.1 coordinate 8,162,531, forward strand.
ATAACAGCTTCACTTACTCTAGAAATGAGTATCTATCAAGATCTTCTATCACAAATCTCGTTTATCGAATTACGACGTCAATTTACACCAAAGAGGTCAGACAGAAAACGTGTAAGTGTAACCTATTTTGCCTCCATATGAAATGGATCCCCGTAACGCTGTTGATCTTGCAGGAAATAATTTTCTTATCTCGTGTTTATTTTTGACCTATATATGAAATATTGTATGGTTGTAATTTAAAATGAAGTTTCGATTTTTGTACATTTCGATTAAATGTTCCAGAATATTTTTTTTGAATTGAGAAAATGTTTTTTTTTGGGGGGGGGGGCGGGGAATTTTATAAATTCCTAAAACGTAACAAACTTGATTAACTTGATTAATTTGACTTGATTAACTTGATTGATTAACTTGATTGGTTAACTTGACTTGATCTCATGTATATTTTTGACGTATATGCGAAATATTGTATGGTTGCAATTTAAAACGAAGTTTCGATTTTTGTACATTTCGATTACATTTTCAATAATATTTTTTGAATCGAGAATTTTTTAGAGGGGGGGGGGGGAGGGGGGGGAGAATTTGTAAATTCCTAAAACGTAACAAAATTTATTATTTCTCTAATTGGATCTCTGTTAAATTTCTGAAAACGTATATGCCTTTGTGTTTTGTACACCCACACATATATATATTTTCATTTATTTGTAATACAAAAACTGCCATTACCTTTCAAATTTGCTTTTACCATAAATATTAATAAATTTTGCTACTACTACTACGTTAAACAAAGTCACAGGACCAGACAGAAATAGAAAAACATGCCATGCTGTGAGAATAAAGTAGGGAATTATGCAAACAAATTATGTATTTAAGCTCACCGTCGACGGTGCAGACACAAAGTAAAGCCAAACAAATCCTTTTGAGAGTCTTCGGTAGTCTAAGCTCAAAACGGGTGAGAAAATTGAATTGGTTCTCAGCTCGTATCTAGCTTTAAAACATTTTTTTAAATCGAAATCGTGTACAGTTATCACTGATAGATATTATCAGGGTATCTACGGATAACAGAACAAAATATATCCAAATTCATAACGTTTCGATTAAATATGGTGATACAATAATAATATCTCAATTATCAGATTAAATCTAAACGTAATTGATTGTGTATATACTTTGTTCCGTGATCTGTAGACCCTGGTTTTATCTAGCTGCAGTCGAGTCTAATTACCACAATTCAAATAAATTAATAAATTCACATTTAGAGTCTACCCACTCAGTAACTAAACTGAATTGCAGTGGGGGACTTTAATTTAAAGTGACTGAACCAACCCTGTAGGCTTCGAACACCATCGACGAGTGAGCGATAACCAATCAAAGATCGATATTTCAAACACGAAACATATGAATCAGTGATTGGAAAGTGCGACGAACACCTGCGGACAAATGTCAGAATCAACAAGGCCGATTCAGAACAACTTTGAATTTATTGAGTGCTTTGTTGTTAGGATTTCGATTTCAAAAGTTTTTTTTTTAAGCTTACAAACAGGCACCACCATTTTGAGGTATGACTACCAAAAAAATAGAAGAATGATAAACACAAGCGTATTTTTCTACTTCTCCGGTTTCTACTTGGGACAGGTTTAGGATAACGGAATATTCGATACTTTTTATTTCTCTAGGGGATGGCAATCTTCTTCCATCATTATTCTTTCTGTCCCTGTTCTGCCCCCCCCCTCCCCCCCCTCACACAACCTCCCGTGACATAACGTATTGCCAGTTACGTCAATACGGCAATCAGTTTCAAGGAGTGTGTTCCTGAATTAAACCTAGCAATGTCAATAGTGCTAGCTGAAATCGAAATAGTACCGTATAGCAAATACGTTACTGCAATTAGTGTAGTGATTACAAATTGGAGAACGTAATTTATGCGGTGCTTACATGGTTTTCTTACCTAAAACACAACTTTAATAGATAAAGAGCGAAGGGTAGTCTCTACGTCAAAAACCGCGGACAATTTTAATTATTTAATTATATCTCAAGATTTCAACAAGAAATTGAAAATCTAAATCAACAGAGCACTGTGTTTTGGTGAGCCCTACAGACTGAATGAAATATAACCATAAGCGTAGTTATTTTGATTATTAATTCGATAATTTGTAATAACATTAATTATATAAAAAAACATACCGATTACAATGTAAGACACAACTTAGAGCATTCAGTATGTGGAGCTTACTAAACCACAGTGCGCTGTTGATTCAGGTATTCGATTTCGAAGCCCATTCTTGTGATATAATTTATAAATTAAAATTTTATGTGCTTTTTAACGCAGAGGTATCCTTCTCTGTTAATAGAGTAAGTTGTACCAAGTTTGCCGCAGTTAGAGCTCAAAGAGGGTGATGATTTAAGATTTTCCACTCGTATATCTGAAATTACTTTATTTAAATCGAAATTGTGGGTAGATAGTATACCGAAGCTATATATTTTCAGGGTCTACAGATAACGAAACAAAAATATATGTATGTAAACTTCATAACGTTTAGATTAAATCCACCGAAACGAAATAAATTCAAGTTAGGGGGCGTTAACATGATTTAGTTAATATTTGTTCAATTGTCTCATAGTCATAGATATGGCAATTAAGGCTGGTCCACACAGATTTTGAAGACATAATGCATAAGGTTTTAAGACGTTGTTTTAAAAACAACAATGAAAACAACGTCTTAAAACTAAAACTTTGTGTGAACGCCGTGTTTCCTATGATCCAACTTTACGACTACGCGTTAAACCTTAAATCGTATGTCTTAAAAATTTGTGTTGAACAGCCTTTAGGTACATTACGTCTTGAAATTTGACAATAGTACACTAAATACCATTGTTGCAAGATTCTACTTTTTATTTTATTTTTATTTATTCTCATTGTTGAAGCTTGTTGCTTTAAAACTAACAAACAATGTTAGTTTAAGCTATTTTTAAGAACAAACCACTTTATGCTATAGTATCATGACATTTTGGTAGCGTTATATTCAATTCAACGAAAAATAACTTATTTTTAGCTAACACGTTTGTTTAAATCAATTTTTTCTTCTAAAACCTAAATTTACATAGAATTTTAACATAGAAAATGAAAGAGATTGCATATTATGCAAAAAATTATTTTTCGTTAAATTAAATATGTGTGATAGATCTCTGTCTACAGATTTATCACAAGATTTATCTTTTGCAAAATCTACAACATTAAGTCAAGCACGTTTTCATTCAGTTTTCGATCTAGAAATCTGAGACGTGCCCAAGAATACTTAGGAGAAAGATTTCTGTAGTTTTATTGAAATAAATAAAACGCCAAGAATAAATTGAACTTCAATAATGTATCCACTGCACAAAGATGAAGTGACCTGAATATTTTATGTGGAAGAGATGTGTGCTTTCCTGTTCGCCTGATCTATGTATTTACCTTAACCATCACCCTCAGACGTGACTTTGTGATTAATATAGTATAGTCACACCGCGTTAACTTGCAAGGTGTTGTCGTCACGGATTATGTAATAGTAAAGTGACGCGTGTGACAACTACCAACCTAAATCTAGTTGCATCCCATTCTCCTGCCTCAGATATTGTAGTGATAATATCGCTCGCATGTTGTCAGACGTGGTGGGGTCGCATTCCATTCACGGTTGGTGCATTCAATACAGTGGACAATAACAATGCAGCTATCGGGCAATCTCGAGTTGAATACCGTTGAAATAGACCGTGTGGAGCGACCGTCTCTTCTCAGAATTTTAAGGGGCACCTCGCTTCTTACGGCGTCGCCAGCATATAGTGATTTTTCAATAAAAGGTCATCTGTTGACCAAGTGTGTCTGTTTATTGGGTCCTTGCAGGCGAGGTGTTTATTTTATCGGGATCGAGTTTACGTGCGTTATTTTTAGACCGAATGTTTGGATGACGAAGTGGGCTCATGAATTTGTTGATAAATAAACGTTGCGACGGGTTTTCAAGTTTGCGATAAATAAAATTGACCCTACAGTAACAATCAATCATACTGGTATGTGGTTCTTGTTATGTTTGCGTTTAAAGAAATGAAACGTGCGATAAAGTGCCATAGATATGTTGTAATTAGAAATGTTAAAACGTTTTGTGGTGATATTTTGTTGGTGGGGTTTTCTATTTCAGCAACGCTCTAAATTTATTCTAGAGAATGACTTGATAAAATTGATTTCAGAGCTATTATTAGCCATGTTTACATGGAGGATTCAATACGGTATTGAGTACGATCCGGCTGTTCAATCCTCCATGTAAACACTTTAAACTCGGATTGGATCGGTTGAATCCAATCCCCGAAAAGCTGGGATCGTATTGAGAGATTGTATTGAATCCGTGCATGTAAACGACTTTCTAGTATCGTATCGAATTCACCAAGGTTGTTGTTGTTGTTGTACGTGTGTCTGTGACAGGTGACGGCGATCAGCCCGTGGTTTAAAGCATCATACCGCGAACACAGACGTCAGACTGTGCGTGTTTACTTAAAAAAACGAGAAGTTATGTCTAAACGAAACGTGTGGTCGTGTGAAGAGGTAACATGACAAAAAACAAAACAAAAGTAAGGTTATGGTACAACCGCCTGCGTTACACCAACTAATGCGTCCACTTTCTGATAGCCAGATTAAAGATGGCAGTGGATAAGAAGTTCATAAAACTACCGCTAGGTTGCAATCGCTTGGTATTGAAAACGAACTGAGTGCGTGATAAATTCGGGTCATGTAAACGCATCGATCTGAATCCAATCCAATCCCAATCAAATACTCAATACGCCATGTAAACATAGCTAATGAAACCTGGAAGGTTCTGGCTCAAGATTTGCTGGATCAGCCCCTATTAAATGAAATTAAATGAATTGGAACCGAAATAAAACCAGTCGAATCCAGTTTAATTCAGTCCAAACCAGTCCAATTATATTCAAATCAAATCCAATTCAACTAATCCATTCTGGTCTAATCGAACCCATCCATTCCAATCCAGTCTAATCATCTCCAACTCAGTGCAATCCAATCCACACAAATCACATTTAAGTGACAACATTTTTTTTAGTGATTTATGAGTCTAAATTCCTCTTTAAATCATTAAAATCTTTAGATAAAAAAAATCTAAAATCTAAATCTTTTCTCTCCAAATCCTTATGAATGACTAAATTTTATAAAGTGACGTGAAGTGAATAATAAACAATATTCTAATTTCTAATCACTACAGCTGACTACGAAAGCGGAGATGCGACGCAACAGCGAACGACTCTACAACCAGATCACTCTACACGACCTCCAAGATTGGACTGATTCTGCCTACCCAGTCCAAAACCACGCCCAGATAGACTGGCTAAAGTACATGAGGCGACTGTTTGCTGACGTTGAGACCACCATTGATGACGACGAGAGGGTGATAGTCAGAGAGGTGGACTACTTGTTCAAGATGGTAGCATTACTAGACGACACGCCGGAGAGGGTTGTGGGTAAGCAGTGACCTTGAAACACTATTCTAAGTTCCTCCAATAGGCTACTAGCAATAACGTCAAGTCCGGTACGCACGGTAGCCATACTGAGGTACTCTGTTAACATTTGTTTACGTTCTTCCGACACTGCATTGTTGCAATATTGCAGATGTCCTTTGACTGACACATCAACTGTAAAGGCCGATCCACAATTGAAATAAGGGTTGAAATAAGAATCCGTGAAATAGTGAAATAACAACGAACTGGTTCACAACAGACCCGTAGTACCTTATTTCAACATAGGAGAGCGTTACAATCGAGCACTTCTCGACCGGATCTGACGCCATAGTCACTGCCTACTCCAAACCTATAGAAGGCGCAGCGCCAGCACCGACCCGGCCCTCGAACTGATGACAAACAACGAGCTGTCAAAATAATAAAATTGCAACATTATGAAGAAAACGAGGTATGGCGATAGTAACTGCTCACCAGTTAAAACGTTTGATGGGCACGTATGATGGGCAACCAAGTTGTGAAAGTTTTGTATGTCTCTTGTTTCTTTTGAAGATTTGTTTTCAAAATCAGAATATTTTATTGTTTGACAGCTTGATGTTTGTCAATCGATTCATTTCATTTGTTTCATTGTTGTAAAGCAAGCTTGCAAGAAGCCTACGACGACGACATTAACAACAACAACAACAACAGCAACAACGACAACGACAATATCCGGTTCGACTGGAGAAGGCCTTCTCTTCTCGAGCTCTGATTGGTTCGTCATAAGAAGTTGAAATAAGGTTGAAATAAGAAATGGAATTGAATCTTTCTTATGACTATTTCATATCCACTGTGACAATTGTGAACCACAGCATTGATATTGCATGTTTCAATTCGCTTAAACCTTATTGCTATTGCACTATTTCAACTCTTATTTCAATTGTGAATCCGCCTTTATCAAACAAAGGTTCCGTATTATGACTGAAAACAAAATAAGAACTAGTAAACTCTGTTTGAAGACAACCATTTGCATGTGTAATCGTTTGTTATCATTGTTGTTATCAATTTCTTGAACTTTAAACCTGCACACATCAATCTATACGGCTTAAAACTGTGTTTTTTTCCTGGATAACCTATGTGTCTTCTATTGATAGAACAAATGTAAACAAGCAATGTGTACCTCATAATGGCCGCCACGTGACGTCTATTGAAAGCTACCTATAGGCTACTAGAAACACCAAAAGACAACAATGAAACAAATGAATTGAATCGATGGACAAACAACAAGCTGTCAAAAAATAATTTCTTCTGATTTTGGAAAACAAAAAGAAAACAAACAAATACACATACAAAACTTTCACTTAGTCGTTGTCTATCATTTAAAGTTTAAAATGGCGAGCAGTTACTATTGCTACACTTGTTTTTATTTCTATGGTTGCAATTTCATTATTTTGACAGCTGATGGTTTGTCCATCAGTTCAATTCATTTGTTCCATTGTTGTCTTTCGGTGTTGCTAGTGCCTTATAGACCATTTCAAAAACAGTATCTAGGACCCTTTGTATGATTATCATCACGGTCCTCTAAATCTTTATTAGCAACAATGAACAACAATTAAAAACATAAAATCAAGGTTAGTAGATGATAATCTTGTGTGCATAAATGAACCTTGAAATAACATTTGAAAACTGATTTTTAATTGATGTGTATTGTTGTTCTTGAAGCCGTGATAATGCTCATACAAAGGGTCCTAGATAGTTTTTGAAATGGTCTATTCCAATAGATCTTTTTCAGAATTGATCTAGGACCCTTATAGAAAGAGCTAATCACGGTCCTCTAGATCTTCAATGACAACATTGCACAACAGCGAAAAATTCACCTTTATGTAACTATCAAGGACCCTTAGATAGAGCTTATCACGACCCTCTAGATGAATTCTGAAAATCATCTATTCCTCACCTCAGCTTCGCCTATAGCCACCAATCACAGAGCCGTCCACATGACAATGCCGTTCCGTGATTGGGTGGTTGGGCGAGGCTGAAGTGAGTCTGAGTTGTGGAGGGCTTGAGTCTGAACTATGCATTGGATCCTAAGGGTCCTAGAAAATCATCTGTTTTTTGAAATTGTTGGTTCCGCAGGGCTAGCATAGCACTGATGAGGGTTTGATTCAGTGCTCCACATCTACCCAGTCTAGTGGACTAATTACCGGGAATAACATCATTAGCAGAAGACCAAAGCTTCCAAAAGACAACCTTGTACACAAGTAGTTAGAATACAGTAGGCGATCGTGCCCACTACGATAATTATAGACGGAGGATAATTTTTTAGATTTTCTTTGTTCCTTTCTATCGTTAAGTGAGTAATATAGGGTAGAGGCGCAACGCCATCGGCAGTTTGTCTACCGCCTTTTACTGCCCACAATATACTTAAGTCGGGTAGTAGGGGTTCGCCAAGCGACGCGATGACGGAGCCTGATTGGTCGCGACTACTTCGCCGAAGATATGCGAAGACAGCCGAAGCTCTGTCGTTGTGTACGCTTGGCGAACTCTACTACCCAACTTAAAAATGTTGGACGGTAAGACGCGGTAGAAAAACTGCTCTTGGCGTCGGGGCTCTACCCTTTATTACTCACTCAACGTTTCTATAATTTCCTGCAATCCCTCAAATCGTTGATTTTTAACCGTTTTGAAGGCAATTCTCTATCTGTATTTTTAAATCGTTTCAATAATCATTTGAACACAATTAATTTTAATTGCAAGCAGTGCTCGTATTTTTGCATATTGATAAAATGTAACGAAAGTACATTTGCAGCCATTTGTTACGGTAATTGTGGACAGGTGTACTATTTTGCCTTATTACAATCGCAATAATTGCTTCAATTTAAATCGGATTACAATAGTCTAGACTTGACTTGTCACAATAGAATGTACAGATTGACAAAACGAATTAGTAAATTAATTTAATTTTCCCATTTAAATAATTGTGAATACTTGTTGTGACTTTTGGTCGACGGTTTTCAGCTAATTATTTACAGTGGCGTCTGATCAAGGCTTTGGGGCCTGAAACTACGGTCGAGATGAGAGCACTCGCTTTCGACTTCGAGAAGGTTCTCATTGGAGTCAAAGAAATGCTGCCAAGGTAAGAGATAGCACAAATAACATGTGTCAAATGGATAATATATAGAAAACTTCGATAAAAATTGATTATCGATACTAGTATATTACTTATATTGTCAAAGAAATGCTGCCAAGGTAAGAGATAACACACATTACATGTGTCAAATGGACAATATATCGACAAAATCGATACAAATCGATTATCGATATAAGTATATTTCCTAGACTGTCAAAGAAATGCTGCCAAGGTAAGAGAAAAAATAAATTACTTATTGGAAATGGATAATATATCGACAATCGTTTCAATATCGATAGAAATCGATAATCGATATAAGTATATTCCCTATTGTCAAAGAAATGCTGCCAAGGTTCCAAAATATATAACATGTATCGAATGGATAATATATCGACAATCGTTTCAATATCGATCAAAATCGATATCGATGGTTGTATATAATGCTGCCAAGGTTCAAAATAAATAAAATGTTTTTTTAAGGATTTCGTACTTTAAATAATAATTTAAATGAATTTCTGTTTCTATTCTAAGCCACTCTGGTAACAAAACTGTTCGTTATTGGGGAAGTTTGTACTATATTTTAGTATGAGTTTCCTTGCTAACGCGTCTCCAAAGTCACCGTTTACATGTACACCAGTATCATATAGAATAGATAGATTAAAGTAAAATTCCAAAGTTAAAGAACCCCAGACGGAACCAGGAATCGAACCCTGGACTTCTTGCATTGGAAACAGGCATAAACCTACTAGACCAGGAATAGTTGTATGCCTATAATATTTAAAACGTCTTGAAGATGTAAGAATAATATGTTTTGGTACCCCATACAATTAACAATTCTAAAAAAGGGCCGACAAGTGTGTAAAAGAAAAATGCGAGTGTTGATATTGTTATTCTATATTTATTATTATTATTATTATACTTAATATTTATGCTATATTTTTCAATCGGTCATTAACGGGTCCGTTAGCTAACGGTCCGTTATCTGCATAGGATTTGTTGGGTTGCAGATAACGGACCGTCAGCTAACGACCCGTTAACCGATTGAAACACCGGGCCATTATATTATTTAACCCTCGTCCGTTATAAATTATTCATCCACCCTTAGGCCTACGTCTCATTATAAACTTTCCACAAAAGGAAATCTTCTTTGTTAGGTGAATATTGTTCTTCAAGTACTCTTTGGTTTTTATATTTGGGCAGGGTTTTAATGGTGCCGCGTTCTTATTTACCAAAGTCCTCTTACGAAACAAAACACAAGTTTCAAAAGCACTCAACTTTAGAAAATGTACCCGTATATCTTTGTTTACGGACTGTTTGTGTTAAAGCCGTTGTCAGGTACGAAAATTAATTGCAATTAGTGGATATTTACGTGAAAACAATACTAAAACATTTTACAAGTAATAATAATTATGCTTTGAAAAATCTTACATATTTGCCAGTAAAATAATTCTACTACTTAGGGCTGGTCCACACAGATTTTTAATACGTACGATTTAAGGTTTAACGCGTATAGTCGTAAAGTTGGATCATAGGAAACACGTACTGGCGTTCACACAAAGTTTTAGTTTTAAGACGTTGTTTTCATTGTTGTTTTTAAAACAACGTCTTAAAACCTTATGCATTATGTATTAAAAATCTGTGTGGACCAGCCTTTATATACTAGTACTAATCTAAAATATTTATTAAAATGTGATCTGACAACGCTTGTCAACATATACGCTACAATATATCACTACAATACCGGTAAAGAGAATAAATTCAATAAGACAAATAATATTTGCATCTATTATTAGGTTTGAACTAAATTCGGAAATACAATAATGTCATAAAGAGATCTGTAGACTCTGATTATATTTTTCAATTGTGTACCTTCCCACAATTTTGATTTTAAAAATTGTTTTAATGATACGAAAAGAAAACCAAAATTCTCACTATCTGCTGCCGCAGATTCTGAAATACTTCAAGGCTGGATAGACTTTGGATTTAGTTTGATCACATACGTCACTGCACTTCCCAATTAGATAATCTGTGAATACATGAGATCATAGACATGGTTGCAGTCTATTCTCTAACATGTGGTGATCTGTACCTTCCCCCCCCCCCCCCTCCTCTTCAACCCCCCCCCCCCCCTCGTCACATTCAATAACACATTACCTCCAGTTAATGAAAATTATGAAACTATGCAGATATATAGAACTATTCAAACGGAGACATGCACATTATAAGTGCAAACTAAGTGCAAAAAGTGCAAACTTGGGACAAAATTGATTTAGCTTGTAAAAAAAAAAAAAAAAAAAAATGTCCACACATTTTATTATTTTCTAAATCCACTTTAAAAAACGCCTCGTAAAAATACAATTGCTCTTCTTTTTTTTTTATTGAAAGCAATTGTTGAAATACGTTGAGGCTTCGTGTACCATTCGACGTACGTGTAGCATATGAAAAAAACAACTTAAAAGTGAAACTTATCGAAAATGTATCATTCGTATCATCGTTTTTCGGGGGGAGGGGGGGGGGGGGGGGTGGAGTGGGTGGTAAAATTGTTGGGACGGAAAGATTTCCACGAATAAGAATTTGGACACGAATGAAAAAGTTTTAAGAACGCTGTGTTATATAAACCCTAGTGGGTAAAGGTATAGGGGGGTTGAGAGCAAGGAGGTTATATAGGTGGTTGAGAGGTAGGGAGTAATCTTGCGATTCTGAAATATCTGTAGGATAAAGACTAGGGATAAGGAATTTTACCTGGAATAAGCTGGAATATACTCTATGGAAGGAATTAACTCTGAAAGTTTATTTGCAGGCTTTATTCTACCACCCACACATTTTGTTTTCTTTGAACCGTTGATCGTTCCGTTTCTATACAATAGCCGATTGATGTATTTTCGTACCCACGCTTTCAAAGTGAAACCATGCATACACCGATCATGTCCAAGGTTTTGGTAAAGGAAACACTTTTGAAATGAATTTAGGAAAGGTATTTTGTGTTGTGTGGTTTGGATTGGACGTCTTATAGCTGCTTTGGTCTATTCTTAGAACATCTGTTATAATATTTGTAGATCTGTATTAATAATATCGGTGGGCTCAGAAGCCAAAGCTTTTTCCAAGCGACAAAGAATATTAATATAATACAAAATATAATACAAAATACGCAAGCTGAAACAAAGTACAATGAATTTATGAAAAAAAGTAAAAAATAAAATAAAATAATAATAATAATAATAATAATAATAATAATAATAATAATAATAATAATAATAAAAATAATAATAATAAAAATAATAATAATAATAATAATAAAAATAATAATAATAATAATAATTATAATAATAATAATAATAATAATAATGATGGTGGTTTTCGTGGTTTCCACCGTACAAAGAGCGAATGCTGGGATGAGTACAAATCGGCCACGACCGTACATAGCATCCACAGTTCGGTTTGGAAAAAATAATGTGGACAATGATATATTAAGTAGTATAGCCAAATGTGGGCATTTGAGAAGCAGAAGAAGAAGAAGAAGAAGAAGAAGAAGAAGAAGAAGAAGAAGAAGAAGAAGAAGAAGAAGAAGAAGAAGAAGAAGAAGATATATTAAGTAGTTCTAAGTAGATTTTAATAAGGTAAACACATGGAAATACTTGACATTTGTGTCCGTACAACATGTTTATGCCGGTTTTGACCGAGTTTGTATGTATTGCAACAATAAAATAATAATAATAATAATAATAAAAATAATAATAATAATAATAATACTAATAATAATAATAATAATAATAATAATAATAATAATAATAATTACAGACAAATACATAAGTTCGCGTATACTCACCTAATGTTCTTCCGACTTTATTCACTTTTCACTACAACAAAAACACTCCCACTAACTCCCGACCACGATCAAAATGTTTGTTTTCGATTTATGTAGATTAATTATGTAATTGATATTAATTTTTAACATATTATCAGTATGTAATTATATTACAGTCTGGATAGAAAACTTACATTTTGTATAGGCTTTTATAATAATATATGATTCGTAATAAATTAGAATAAGATAGTGGAGTTTATGTGTTACGTTATGAGTTATTTATTTACTTGATGTTAGATGTTTACTCTTACTTGAACATTGAAGTTATAATGATTTCCGAAAAATGTTCAATTTAATTAATTTTAGGTATACACTTTCTGATGTTAGAATTTATCACGAAAAAAATACACAACGTTTTTGACGAAAGAGTAATAATCTAAAATAGAAAATGGAAATCGTGGAAACGTAAGGAATAATTACTAGTTATTGTAAGATCGGTAGTCAAAAGTGTAATTTTTCGTTCGCAATGAGTCAAACGAGCAACTGAATAATGTTTAAAATTTTAATGTATGGCATCGAAAATATTATTTTGAGGTTCTCACTTAATTTCGGGATGCAGGTATCCTCGCTACAAATGTTCACTTAATTAACATACGATTTAATAATTGTGTTACGTGAATCACATAAATGAATTTACGGATAAAAAGAGACCTTACTCGCTCATTAATATATAGAGAACGCATCAAGATATTAAAAAAGTAATTCCGACAAAGAAATCAGTTTTTTACGGTTACACAATGACTCTAAAATCTTTCTAATATTGTAATTGTTACGATTGTAAAATTACTTAATTACACGACAAGTTTTTATACTACATTCATTGTTTAGCTAAAGACTGGTCCACACAGATTTTGAAGACATAATGCATAAGGTTTCAAGACGTTGTTTTAAAAACAACAATGAAAACAACGTCTTAAAACTAATACTTTGTGTGAACGCCAGTACGTGTTTCCTATGATTCAACTTTACGACTACGCGTTAAACCTTAAATCGTATCGTATGTCTTAAAAATCTGTGTGGACCATCCTATAAACAAAACTAAATTCTGCGAAACAATCACTTTTTCGATAACTAGAAGCGTTATTAAGATATCAATGAAATAACGATAATGTTCCGTGAGCAACTTACTGCCGTAAACAGATACTTGAAATGAAGCTAGTGTAAGCGTACTACTAATACGATGGAGCGACTGTCCATATTCGAAGCGCTGTGAGTGGTTCAATAATGACTCATTGCGTTACGAAATAACCCAGTGTCTGCTTAGAGCAGTCCTCAAGTCAACACTACGATGAAAACCCTAACCACAATAACCGATAGACGTAGCGACGCCACGCAATACTCTTCGGGAGGTCAACGGTTCGATTCCGGTCCAATGAATTTAAAACGTTATACTTATGTTATTTGTCATCTAATTTTTATTTATTTTTACGTTAAACTTTATAAATTATTTCATATAAGATGTATTTTAACTAAAAATTTCAAAAATACATGCGAGCTTCTCGTCAGGTTCGATTCTGGCCCACAGAGTTTAAAATATAACACTAATGGTTATTCTCATCTAATTTTATTTATTTTTACGTTAAACATTGTGTATTAGATGTTTTCAAATTAAAAATTTCAAAAATACATGTGAGTTTTTCGTCAGGTTCGATTCCGGCCCACTGAATTTAAAATACGACACTAATGGTTATTCTAATCTAATTTGTATTTATTTTTTCGTTTATCATTGTACAATATCCCATATTAGACGTGTTTTAACTAAAATTAAAGAATAAACCATGCATCTCGTCAGGTTCAATTTTGGCCCACAGAGTTTAAAGTATAACACTAAGGGTTGTTGTCATGTAATTTTTATTTATTTTTTCGTCAAACATTGTACAATATCTCGTATCAGATGTATTTTAACTAAAAATTTCAAAAATACATGCGAGCTTCTCGGTTAAAGTGCGTTTATGCACAGAGAGCTGGGTACATAGGATGACATGCAGTAGTACCATTACACGCAGTACACCCTGGTCCAGTCACGTACATCTTCGCTCTGACCACGTTGCCAGCTGGCCCGTAGTTACACACGAAGATCATGGTAGTCATTGGATCTTTTGTCTTCTTAAAGCTGGTCACTCCACAGCCCACCAGATAGGTTTGAGCCCAGAGCACCTGAGTGTAGTGTCCGGTTTTTGCAGTCCTGTGTAAACATAGCAGATTACTATACTAGTCTCAACGAAAGTATTTGCATACCGATCTCAGGCAAAGATTACTGAGTGGGGAAGATAGTTCATCCATATGGGAATTCATCTGCGCGTGTCTGAGCGAAATTTTCTAAGTCCGACGTGTAGTTCGAATTCTCGCCGCAAGAGTCGCTCTTCCAAAAGTTTAAAACTCAAGGTCCACTGAATCCCCTGGCACGTACTAGCGATCTAGTAGACCTTGTTTAACGGTAACGAAGTCAAACGCAAGGTCTACTAGTGGTGAGAATTAAAAAAATTTTGCTAAAACTCACGCAGATATTTTAACACGGCGATGAAATTTATTTATTTATTTATTTATTTAATGTCAATCTTCCCCACTCAGTAATCTTTGTCTCAGGTCATTGTCTAATGCCCCTTTCAACCGCGCCAATTGATAAAAAATCAACGATACCTGGCGTTCTTTCACACATTCGTAAATGCATAGTCCGGCTTTGTCGAATACACATGCGGTTTGGCCACACCCACCGTTACAGGTAACCAACGGAAGGTCTTAAATTATCCCCAAGGAGCAGTTTAGATTAGATGGTAGGAATTATTAGCTAAGTAGAAAACTAAGTTATCACCTTGGACACGGTTGTGTCGTAAGCATTAAGGTGCGTCCACACTTGCCTAACTCAGACTCCGAAGGTTCGGAGTCGCAGTTCGTTCGGTCTTCGTTCGGCTAGTGTGGACGCACCTTCAGAATACTTTCGTTGGGACTACTGTATTATATATTCACCATGTGATGTTGCCCCAACATAAGTATTCTCATGAGTATTCTACATAACCGTGTCCAATCGTACAACTTAATTTTTTTCTACTTGTTTAGTTACTTTCATCTTATTGAAACAGGTTTATTAGGGATACTTTGTGACCTTCCGTTGTTGCTTGGAACAGTAGGAAGGAATGAATGAAGGAATGAA
Source organism: Isoperla grammatica (assembly GCA_945910005.1). Lineage (NCBI taxonomy): Eukaryota > Metazoa > Arthropoda > Insecta > Plecoptera > Perlodidae > Isoperla > Isoperla grammatica. Next base: position 8,178,146 of record OX246744.1, read on the forward strand.
GATTTTTTATTGACATTTAACAAATAAATCTTACAGCATGGAGACAAGCCCCCAAAGAGCCTAAGCTCGCTATAAGAGGCTTTTACATTATAGTTATGTGTCTATGATTAATGGCAATTGAAACTGAAAGTAGGCACTTTAAATTAAAGTCCCCCACTGCAAATCGGTTAGGTTACTGAGTGCATTGACTCTAAATGAGAATTTATTTTATTTTATTTTATTTATTTAACGGATTTGGTAAAGCTTAAAAACTAGGACTTATCAAACCTAACCTCACCGTGGGCAAACAGGCTTTTGCACTCTACTCAGCTGAAGACTACATTTACGAAAGTGTGAAAGAACGCCAGAAATTTGTACGTATTCGTAGCCATAGCGTGCATGAAATACCAGAAAAAAATGAAATAAACAGCCGGTAGGGTTGTGACTCTACCCAACGAATGTTACTACATACTCAAAGTGTCAACACAATAGACAATAATATGTCTCTATCACGGGATAGGCGTCCCGTAATTGACCACTGATGGGTCTGTAAAAAAGTTGAAACCATTAGTTTGGTATAGAACGCTCACAAAATGTAGGGGTATACTGCATGGACATGATTATATAGCTTCTTGTTTTCAGTAATAATACACTAAAACCAAATACGTAAACGAAGGTAATTACGTTGGGTGAATAGTGCAGGGTAGAAGCACAACACCAGTGGCTGTTTGTCTACTGCTGCCTACCACACTCCGCATATGCTTATATAGTCGCGTCGCGTTAACTTGCAAGGTGTTGTCGTCACGGATTATGTAATAGTGAAGTGACGCGTGTGACAACTACCAACCTAAATCTAGTTATAAATAAATCAATTCACACTTAGAGTCTACCCACTAAGTAACTTAACTGATTTTCAGTGGGGGACTTTAATTTAAAGTGACTAAACCAACCCTGTAGGCTTCGAACACCATCGACGAGTGAGCGATAACCAATCAAAGATGGATATTTCCAATACGAAACATATGAATCAGTGATTGGACAGTGCGATCACCTGCGGACAAATGCCGGAATCAACCAGGCCAATTCAGAACAACTTTGAATGTATTGAGTGCTTCGTTGCTAGGACGGCTCCAAAGTTACCGATTACTTATTCCTAGGCCAAGAAGTGGTGGCGGTGTTTGTATGTCAAATTGTATGCCACAAGTTGTGTCCCGTTCTCTTGTCTAAAGAATAGTGATGTGACGCGTGTGACAACTACCAACCGAAATCTAGTTGCATCCCGTTCTCCTGCCACAGGTATTATAGTGATAATATGGCCCGCATGTTGTCAGACGTGGTGGGGTCGCATTCCATTCACGGTCGGTGCAGTCAATACAGTGGTCAATAATAATGCGTGTGCGTGTGCGTGTGCGTGTGCGTGTGCGTGTGCGTGTGCGTGTGCGTGTGCGTGTGCGTGTGCGTGTGCGTGTGCGTGTGCGTGTGCGTGTGCGTGTGCGTGTGCGTGTGCGTGTGCGTGTGCGTGTACTCACCACTTGAAGGGCGCCACACTCTTGCTGTTAAACATCCGCACCTCACCCACCCAAGCTTCCACAGCCGCCGTCCAGGTAGCGCTAGGGGAGTTATCGGGCGCCATAGCTTGGTAGATGTTCTGACCAACTGCGAAGCGTGGTACTTTGCGACATGCGTCATGCGCCATCTTGCATTGGTCGGCCCAGCGCTGTGCCTCGGTAGCCAGTTCCTCGTCCCAAGCCTGTGGCAAACAACACAAAGATCACTACCTTGCGGAACACCTGATGTCGCTCTATTAAAATTACTTTAAAATGGTTGTCCCAAAATAAAATCAAAATATTTCTTACACACTACATATCCAAGGTTATATTCAGGGGCGTAACCAGGGTACTAATATTACCAGGGTAAGATGCGGAGATAGGGACTTCAGGCAAAAATAGCAGGAGGGTTTGGGGGGCGAGCCCCCCAACAACAGCGCCGCAGGCGATTTTTTTTAAATTCGGGGTTTTAGAGTGATTTCTGAGCGTTTCAGAAAAATTACCGGACTAAATGCAAAACTGAAAAACTGTCGTTTGTGTAGTGCACAAACCAAAAAACTTGAACACAAATGGAAAAATGGACGAGAATGATTAAGTACTATTGAGTTTTGGGGCTAAGTTTGGTCTAAGTTTGGGGCAAGGTTTGGGAGGTTGGTCCTAGTGGAATTGTAATAGCTGTAGGCATGCAAGGAACTTATACTTAGGGAATTTTTACCCGGGTATCTACCCGGGTTACCGATGCCTAGTTACGCGCCTGGTTATATTTGTAAATTAAATTTGCGTTATTTATGGATGTTTATCGTATATGAATGGCCTCCGGGTCTTCTATACATTGGTACAGGCTTTCATATGTACAGATATCGACAGTACCGGCTGCTTAGATTTTAATATAATTAATAAAAACTGTTGTTTCGCATCTAGTAGCTATGTTAAGTTGCCTCCACCACCTCATCGTAGCTGCCATCACTCACTTCTCGCGGCGACAGTAACGCTATCTCTTGACAATTTTATAGGCCGATAGAGACTTGAATGCTCTTTTTTATGAATGTCTTTTTACTCCAAAAAGATACTTCCGGTCTACAGATGTTCTTGATTAGGAGTGAAAGTTAAGAATTTCTGGAAAACAGACAGATTGATTGGAAACAAGAAACATTCGTAAGAAAGAGCACCGAATTCTCTATAGAACCACAAATTTTGATTTATATTTGGGATAGTATAAACACATTTTAAAGCAATTTTTAACAGCCCAAAATCTGTTCCTGGATTCACAAAGATGCGTCACTTTAAGTTATCCTTAGTTAGGCAAATCCTAGCTAGATAAATCAAGATAAACCGTACCTGGGTATTACTACACATTCACATATACAATTTTATTAGTAAAATTGTTGATATTTTACAATATTTCATCTGTATCACATTGCAGAACAACATATGCGTGATTTATGTAGCTAAGATTGGCCTAAACTAGGACGTCTTAGCACTTAGGCACCTTTGTGAATCTGGGCCTCAGGCTAAGTGAACATATACAGTCTTAACATCGACGTTGTGTGCGTTGAAATAAGAACAATGATTAATCGTTCACGGCCGATGCACCTACCATAGCGCGCATGTTAGAAGCCGGGGGCTGACGTCCAGTTTGCTGCCCCCTCTCTTCTTTCCCCGCCGCTACTTTCTGACGAGCCTGATTGTGAGCAGCTACTATCACATCCTTATCAGAGACCGCAACGCCTCCGCCAGTACGTTCTGGGCATTTGTCACCCTCCTGGAAGAGAAGGATTACTTTATGTCTTTCTTATTTGGACATTTATTATTATTAATTGTATATTCTTGTCATCACAAAAAAAAATTAAAAGATTTGACAAGAAACGGCGTCGACGCTAGCAAACATTGTGCTAAAACACTTAAAATCCTAAGAAATCTTGTGCCGCGAAGAGCCTTCTAAACACTAAATACTACGGTTACGTTTTAATTAAACTAAACTAAACCAAAACTAAACTAAATCCGAACTAACCTAACACTAACACGTCACAGGTTTAAAAGTCTAGTCCTCTGCAACAGAAATGTTACGACCTAAGCGACCATCTGCTTGTCTCTTGAAATATTAATACTTCTTGGCTGTCGGGTGTCGCCGCGTCTGTCGTTAATCCGTCTGTCGTTAATCCGTCTGTCGTTAATTAAAACCTAGGTTTTAATTAACGACAGACGCGGCGACACCCGACAGCCAAGAAGTATTAATATTGACTCGGGCCGCGAAAGCCTACAACAAGTTTTGTCTCTTGAAAGTTCCTAAAGGTCCCTGAAATCGGCTTCTTCGGACTGCAAAGACGAAACGGGTGCCGTGATCCGTCCCAGTCTATAGTTAGGACCCTGGGCCCTGGATGGCTCAGCCCTAGACTGTGACGGCTCCTCCTCGCTTCTACTATAAGCACTCATTCAGTTTTCTTGTCGTTTTTTCACACTGACATCTATTGTAGCAGGTTCTACCCCCTTTCATCCCCATACTCGATTTTTATTATCACCCCAGCCCACGGGCTTACGCGTTTATACATATGTATTTTTTTGTCTGCTGTAAAGGGCCCAGCCCGGGAGAGTGTTCCAGCAAAGTGCAATGCTTAACTATTGTATCTAGTAAGTAAGTAAGTAAGTAAGTAAGTAGTAATATTTTACCTTTAACGAACGACACTATCCCCTGTCAGAGGACAAATATTACATTATTTTACCTTTTCGGGCATCTTCCACGTGCATACAAGAAAAACATTATTTTAATTTAACACTTCGAACATTTTTTACTCTCCTAGAAGAAACTATACGTTCATTGTTTCACCTGTGAAAAATGTACGCTCTCCTAGAAGACAAGGATTATATAATTTTACTAATAAAGACACTACTATTCTAGAAGCAAAACTGTCCTTATTTTAACTTCGGCCATTTATCGAAGAAAATTGGAATAAAATATATGCAACATTAAATACGTTTGTATTGACTCCGTTCATAAAGATATATTTGTATTAACTGCAATAAAATTAACTTTTTGCAAGTATTGTTTCGTTATCTGTAGACCCTAAGTATATCTTGCCGATGTATATATCCAGAATTTTGATTTTATTCATTTTAAAAGTGGTTTTGGAGATACAACAAGAAACCTAAAATTATCAAGTTGTCTAGATTAGCCATTGTTGCAAAAATATGAGAGGTTAAGCCCCATAATCAATCAATCTTTAAATTATCAAGCTTTCTGAGCTCCGATTTAAGCAAACTTATTGTAAGGAGTCTGCGTACATGCACAATTTTAGACACAAAATCTCTATTACATTTATATTTTACTCAGAAGATACAGGTTGCTTTGTACAATATCAAATCAAAGTTATGCAATAGACGGAAATCATCTTACCTTATATTTGCACAAAGTGTGTTTTGCGCAAATCTTGCAATAGTCAGTAACCTCCTGAGCTTTAGCAAATGATGCTACAACCACAACTAAAATCACAGTTATTATATTAAGATACATTCTCCTGTAAAAATATGGGCAATAAAACTGTCACCAAACAACGAACTGAGGCCATATTTTGGATGTGCTTACATTTTATACAAACCTATCTTTCCTACATTATTTGTATTTTATTTTAAATAAAAACAAGAATGACATTGAATTGAAGGTTGTTTGACAAAAAGAAGCCTTGAAACAAAAAAAAAACATCAAATGATATATGAAATAGATATATCACAATGTCGAGGACACAATAGGGTAAAGTTAATGAGACGAAATGATAAGAATACAATGTATACATCCTGTTACACAATAACGAATAAAAAATGGTTCGTCAAATTTTTGTTAATTAACATTTCTGTAGTCATATAATGTCCATAGGTTGTAATTTGTTTTACATTTATCATAATCTAACTCATAGGATGTTTTGTCATTTAAACTCCGTGCAAACTTCTAATATATCGTGGAATTACCAGTTTCAAATAAGCACGAAAGACTCACAATATTAGGTTTAAATGTTTAGTGTTAAAGTGGTGGATGATGATTATGAAAAGTTTTCCCTATTTTGAAGACAGAGTAACTGTTTCCAAATGAATGTGAATGAGAAAATATTTTCTTTTCTTTAATCTTGATGGCTAAAAATGATTTACTAGATTGCCACGCCCTTAAAACAAATACCTTTACCATTTACAAAGTTATTATTAAAAACGTTATTAAAAAGTAATCAATCTCAATATATTGTCTGTTAGGATAAAGCAGCATTTATGTCAAAAGTCTTTCTTCTACCCTTCCATCTGAATTACATATATATATTTTTTAAATTAATTTTCTTCGCTACTCGAGCGCTGTCATCCACATTTCCAATCATTAGACATTATTTTGAGCACCGTAGCAAAACTCCCTTGAGTCACCAGCAGAGAACCGATTAGTCACAGAACCAATCAGTTACAAATCCCCAATATTTTCATCTGCATTTTCCGAAAATATATCCATAATTGAGGTTTTCAATCGGAGATTTCCTAGAAAATGTTCATTGAAAGAACCATTCTTTATATAGCATGTATATTTATTCAGAAAATAATATGACATAATTTTACGTGGAAATCAAATGGGCCATGGTACAGCAATGGTTGCCATGTTAACAAATGATGAACGCAGGTGGTTGCCATTCAGATGTTCTCTTTCAAAAAGTTTAATTCCTTAAATTACACTCAATATATTGTGAATTCAGAAGATTTGCATACTACCATGTTACGTTTAAAAGTAGAGCACTCAAAATAGACTAGATGCATTCTGGTGTCAATAACTTCTATTAGGAGTGGTTTAACTGTCAATTTTCATTGTTGTTTTATTGTTATTATTATTCATCAATGGCGCTAAAAAGAAGTTGCTTAGCAGCGCTATCTATGTTAGTTTTGAGTCCTCTAACGTTTTGCAAAACTCGTTTAATGGAGATAAAGAATAAAACAACTTAAATTAAAAATCTTTATTATGATTGGTGCATAAATGATAATGACAGATAGTGACAATTAACGACATGCAGTGTTTTCCCACCATATTGAAGTGCAAATACTAAACATGACTTTTACTAATGAAAATATGCTCTTGTACATAAACTAAAACAATTTTTAAACTTGGAAAAATGTCTTAATGCTAATAACATTTTATAAAAAAAAAACATGATTGAAGCTGGTAGCACTTATAAGCGGCTTCAGAAGTCAGAGCGCAAAAGGGGTGAGAAGTTTATTGTTTCCTGAACGTATCTTCAAAACAACAATCTTAAAAGCGAAATTTTGGTTCGATAACCCCTGCTAGACATCATCAAGGTCACAGATAACGACATACAAAATGTGGAAAATTCATTAAATTTTATTAAATCCGACAATTAAGATATTGTTGAATAATCGGATTTTACTAATCCAAACGTAATGATTTTTGCATCCATTTTTCCCTTAATCTCTAGACCTTAAAACTATCTAAAGGTCTCTCACACCAAGAAGTAAGATAGTGTCAGGGGAGTCAGGACCACACACAATTAATTTCCAACTTCACAAGTGCGAATCACTAAAACGTTTTTCCCGATGATCTAGTACAATTTGGTTGCCTTAAGTTTTTTGACGGAAACCTGCTTGCACGTTTTCTTGTACGTTACCGTTAAAAAAACTTACCACAACCAAATTGTTCTAGATAATCGGGAAAAAGGTTAGTGATTCGCGCTTGTTAAGTTGGAAATTAAATGTGGGCGGTTCTGATACTATCTTACTTCTTGCTGTGAGATACCTTTACTACGGTGCAACGAACCACAATTTTGATTTTAAAGTTGTTTTACAGATACGAAGCGAAACCACAAATACTCATGCTTTTCGAGTCAACGCTTTCATTGGCGAATGGTTTATCTTCGAGCTGAGCTCTCTGTAAGATGACACACTTGTTTGGAGTCAACGATATCTTGAGTGAATGGTTTATCTTCGAGCTGAGCTCTCTGGAAGATCACACACTTGTTTGAAGTCAACGATTTCTTGAGTGAATGGTTTATCTTCGAGCTGAGCTCTCTGGAAGATCACACACTTGTTTGAAGTTATCCGCAGAGGGCATTGAAGGTAGTTTGACATGTAGTGCCGGTAGGACAGCTGCTGCAACCAGTACCGTTCTGGTAGACCTTAGACCTGGCTATATTCCCAGCCGGACCGTAGTTACAAACATAATACGTTATAGCTTTAGAAGATTTGCTCTTCTTGTAGATTGCAAATCCGCAGCCGATAGCATAGGATTCTGCCCATACCACTTGCGTGAAGTGTATCGTCCTGGTGTTGCCAACACTGGAAAAAAGTCACATTATTATTTAGAAAATTGCCGAGTACATTAGTACCAACTTAATTATTTACTTTACTATTTTAATAAAAATCAAAACATCAGTTAAATACCAATTATGGCAGAATTTACTCGTTAGTAGTCGTAATGTGACCATATTTCCTTAATACAAAATAAATAGAATGACAAGGATGGATGAATGAGGAGTAGATTTTTGTAAGTGTATAAGTTAAAAGTTTTAAGATTATCACATTTGTTTGTTATCAATTTGTACCTAATTAATTAATTAATTTGTATTTCTACTTAGTAGTAGTTAGGTTGGATGTAAGAGAAGACCCAACTGGCCTTAATCACGCCTGAAAATAACGACATTAATCTATCTATCTATCTACTTCTCTAGTTTCGACCATTGATTGATTGATTGATTTATTTCAAGAGAAAAGACAGTGTACATTTTGTATAAGTATTTGCAAAGGTTCATTAGGGATGGTTTAGGATATTGGGTTGGACAGGCATACTTGGAAATTCATGACACATCAGGCGTGACGAATGGGGTTTGTTGCTGCGCTGTAGCTGTGTAAAAGGGTGGCTTCCATTACACAATAAACAATACAATGATACCGTTCATTCTAGTTCTCTAACAGCGCTGTTATACATAATTGAAATACGCGCATGGTTGAACTCTCGTTAAAGTCGTTCCATAGCATCTTTGGGGCTCAGGACGTCGAAACCAATCAGCGGGCGGCTTTCACCAATACTCACATTTGATTGGCCAAGCCTCACTCATCTGTGACGTCACAGATGGGGGTGTCGGAGCCAATCAGTGGGCGGCTTTCACCAATACTCACATTTGGTTAGCCAAGCCTCTCTCATCTGTGACGTCACAGATGGGCGTGTCGGAGCCAATCAGCGGGCGGCTTTCACAAATACTCAAATTTGGTTAGCCAAGTCTCTCTCATCTGTGACGTCACAGATGGGCGTGTCGGAGCCAATCAGTGGGCGGCTTTCACCAATACTCACATTTGGTTAGCCAAGCCTCTCTCATCTGTGACGTCACAGATGGGCGTGTCGGAGCCAATCACCGGGCAGCTTTCACAAATACTCACATTTGGTTGGCCAAGCCTCACTCATCTGTGACGTGACAGATGGGCGTGTCGGAGCCAATCAGCGGTCGGCTTTCACTAATACTCACATTTGGTTGGCCGAGCCTCACTCATCTGTGACGTCACCAGCCCCAAAGTTGCCGTGAAGGGACTTTATGGCTTCCGCTACTTCCGTAGTTCGGTAGTCGCTAGTTTACCTGTAAGATGAGATCCCTTTGCTACTGAATCCCTTGACCTCATTCAGCCAAGCCTGGATTGTCTCAGCCCATGACGCACTGGCAGTGGGGTCAGTAGTCGTGCTGACGTAGGCGTTCTGTCCCAGGGCGAAGCGGGTCACCTTCCGACAAGTATCACGTCCTGGTCTACATTGGTCGGCCCAGCGCTGTGCCGCTAGGGCTAGTTCGTCGTCCCAGACCTGTGGCAGATAGTAGACATGTGGTTTATGAGTTGGGGTAACTGGGGTCCGGTTCTGCCTCTAGTCTCCAACCCAGATGCTACCATCTGTCGTGCAGCGTTGTTTGCTGTTAGTATTGTAGCCTCGTCATACTATACACATGACATAGGATACAATACAACCATAGTTACCATCAAGCGCATGTTGGCTGCCGGTAACTGGGGTCCGGTTCTGCCTCTAGTCTCCAACCCAGACGCTACCATCTGTCTAGCAGCGTTGTGTGCTGTTAGTATTGTAGCCTCGTCATACTGTACACATAGGATACAATACAACCATAGTTACCAGCAAGCGCATGTTGGCTGCCGGTAACTGGGGCCCTGTTCTGCCTCTAGTCTCCAACCCAGACGCTACCATCTGTCTAGCAGCGTTGTGTGCTGTTAGTATTGTAGCCTCGTCATACTGTACACATAGGATACAATACAACCATAGTTACCATCAACCTCATGTTGGCTGCCGGTAACTGGGGTCCTGTTCTGCCTCTAGTCTCCAACCCAGACGCTACCATCTGTCTAGCAGCGTTGTGTGCTGTTAGTATTGTAGCCTCGTCATACTGTACACATAGGATACAATACAACCATAGTTACCATCAAGCGCATGTTGGCTGCCGGTAACTGGGGTCCGGTTCTGCCTCTAGTCTCCAACCCAGACGCTACCATCTGTCTGGCAGCGTTGTGGGCTGTAAGTATTGTAGCCTCGTCATACTATACACATGACATAGGATACAATACAACCATAGTTACCATCAAGCGCATGTTGGCTGCCGGTAACTGGGGCCCGGTTCTGCCTCTAGTCTCCAAGCCAGACGCTACCATCTGTCTGGCAGCGTTGTGGGCTGTAAGTATTGTAGCCTCGTCATACTATACACATAGGATACAATACAACCATAGTTACCATCAAGCGCATGTTGGCTGCCGGTAACTGGGGTCCGGTTCTGCCTCTAGTCTCCAACCCAGACGCTACCATCTGTCTGGCAGCGTTGTGTGCTGTTAGTATTGTAGCCTCGTCATACTATACACATAGGATACAATACAACCATAGTTACCATCAAGCGCATGTTGGCTGCCGGTAACTGGGGTCCGGTTCTGCCTCTAGTCTCCAACCCAGACGCTACCATCTGTCTGGCAGCGTTGTGGGCTGTAAGTATTGTAGCCTCGTCATACTATACACATGACATAGGATACAATACAACCATAGTTACCATCAAGCGCATGTTGGCTGCCGGTAACTGGGGCCCGGTTCTGCCTCTAGTCTCCAAGCCAGACGCTACCATCTGTCTGGCAGCGTTGTGGGCTGTAAGTATTGTAGCCTCGTCATACTATACACATAGGATACAATACAACCATAGTTACCATCAAGCGCATGTTGGCTGCCGGTAACTGGGGTCCGGTTCTGCCTCTAGTCTCCAACCCAGACGCTATCATCTGTCTGGCAGCGTTGTGTGCTGTTAGTATTGTAGCCTCGTCATACTATACACATAGGATACAATACAGCCATAGTTACCATCAAGCGCATGTTGGCTGCCGGTAACTGGGGTCCTGTTCTGCCTCTAGTCTCCAACCCAGACGCTACCATCTGTCTGGCAGCGTTGTGGGCTGTAAGTATTGTAGCCTCGTCATACTATACACATAGGATACAATACAACCATAGTTACCATCAACCGCATGTTGGCTGCCGGTAACTGGGGTCCTGTTCTGCCTCTAGTCTCCAACCCAGACGCTACCATCTGTCTGGCAGCGTTGTGTGCTGTTAGTATTGTAGCCTCGTCATACTATACACATAGGATACAATACAACCAGTTACCATCAAGCGCATGTTGGCTGCCGGTAACTGGGGTCCGGTTCTGCCTCTAGTCTCCAACCCAGACGCTACCATTTGTCTAGCAGCGTTGTGTGCTGTTAGTATTGTAGCCTCGTCATACTATACACATAGGATACAATACAACCATAGTTACCATCAACCGCATGTTGGCTGCCGGTAACTGGGGTCCTGTTCTGCCTCTAGTCTCCAACCCAGATGCTACCATCTGTCTGGCAGCGTTGTGTGCTGTTAGTATTGTAGCCTCGTCATACTATACACATAGGATACTATACAACCATAGTTACCATCAAGCGCATGTTGGCTGCCGGTAACTGGGGTCCGGTTCTGCCTCTAGTCTCCAACCCAGATGCTACCATCTGTCTAGCAGCGTTGTGGGCTGTGAGTATTGTAGCCTTGTCGGCAGCGCTCACGCCTCCACTCGTCTTGGTCGCAGCGTGGGACCCCTCCTGTAGATCGATACAAACGAGGTTAACATTCGATTAATCGATTTATAATCGAAGTCAATGCAAATTTCCGAAATCGAGGTTAACATTCTATTGATCGATATTTAATCGAAGTCGATGCACATTTCAAAATCGTTGTTTTAACAGCGTTTGTTTAGTTTTCGTGTACGGAACACCATTTAAGACAACTTGTTTCCAAAAATCGGCCATTTTGTCATTAGTTCCTCTCTTGTAAAGGCCTCTACTAGGTTCGGGCTCACTAGCAAATGCATTTTAACATAATTTTGTTGAATGTGTTAACATAGCAATTGCAAAACAACGTTTGCCCCATGTTTTTGCCCACTGGGCATCGAATTTAAATTCTACGGCTCTACTCAAATAATATGAGATGATTAAATGAGATAATTAATTAGAATGTTCTGTACTGCAGAATGCACGTTTTAATTGAAGTATAATTAATTATTCATCTCTAATTGAACGTATCACAAATTTCAATCTAAATATTTCATTAATGAATGCATTTCACTTTGTGGTATTATTAAGAAATGTACGAATAGAGCGTCAGGTGAGTATGTATTGTATATTATTATGTTAAATGTTTACCATTGAGGCGTTGCATCAATCTATACTAGGAAACAATACTGAATGCCAACACAGTGTTGAATTCAGAGTTTTGCCCCCCCCCCCCCCTCCCGGGGGTGCTATTTCAAATCCAGGGGGTGTAGACATCAAATGAAGGGAGGGGGGGGGGCAAGTGGCCAGCTTAGATAAGTCTGCCCCTTTTCTGCTTGTTTCAACTCTCTGGTAACTTACTTTTATGACATAGAGAGCTTTATTACTTATGTAACCTTCAAAGCAACATTTCTGTCATTTCAATATTATGAAATATATAGATCTAGTAGCCAATTTATTCCCGGGGGGGCAAATGACAATTCCCGAGGGGGCTTCGCCCCCCCAGGATCATAGCTGAAATCAACACTTTGCCAACTTAACCTGCGGAACTACCAATTTTGGTCTGTTAAAATTGCTTAAATGTGTTTTAATTGTCCCAAATGTAAATCAAAATATATCATCCTGTAGATAATTAAGTGTTCTTTTTTATGAATCTTTCTCTATTCCAATCAATATTTGTGTATTTCGGATGTTCTTAATTACCGTTTGTAATTTATGTGATATTTCTGGACACCTATCACACCTAATTAAGAAACCTGCAAACCAGTTAAAAACTTATTGATATATCATGTATATACATGATTAAAACATGAACAAATTTATCCCGACTGGTCAATGTTTGTTCACGCATTTTCTGCTGAGTACGGTTTGGTGTTATCCATCCGAAAGTGACGTCAGAGAAAATAGAGAACCTAGCCGGTCAACCATTCCCTGCCACTAACGTGGAGCGCGAGTGACAGAAAATCGATACTTTCCAGCAAACATATACACCTATATAAGGGCCCACCCTATCTTAAGTAAATTTATGATATCTTTGCAAAAGTTTACACAGCCTTTAAAATAAATATTATATTGAGGGCAAGGTCTACTTTATCTCCTTGAACTCCCAAGCTGGGAGTTCGACGAGCCTCCGCTAGGCGGAGATCAAGTTGACCTTGATTGAGGGCAAGGTCAACTTGATCTCCGCCTAGCGGAGGCTCGTCGAACTCCCATCCTCTATGCGGAGATCAAGTGAACTTCGGAGTTCGACGAGCCTCCGCTAGGCGGAGATAAAGCTGACCTTGATTAAGGGCAAGGTCTACTTGATCTCCGCCTAGCAGAGGCTCGTCGAACTCCCATCCGCTAGGCGGAGATCAAGTGAACTTCAGAGTTCGACGAGCCTCCGCTAGGCGGAGATAAAGCTGACCTTGATTAAGGGCAAGGTCTACTTGATCTCCGCCTAGTGGAGGCTCGTCGAACTCCCATCGGCTAGGCGGAGATCAAGTGAACTTGGAAGTTCGACGAGCCTCCGCTAGGCGGAGATCAAGTTGACCTTGATTGAGGGCAAGGTCAACTTGATCTCCGCCTAGCGGAGGCTCGTCGAACTCCCATCCTCTATGCGGAGATCAAGTGAACTTCGGAGTTCGACGAGCCTCCGCTAGGCGGAGATAAAGCTGACCTTGATTAAGGGCAAGGTCTACTTGATCTCCGCCTAGCAGAGGCTCGTCGAACTCCCATCCGCTAGGCGGAGATCAAGTGAACTTCAGAGTTCGACGAGCCTCCGCTAGGCGGAGATAAAGCTGACCTTGATTAAGGGCAAGGTCTACTTGATCTCCGCCTAGTGGAGGCTCGTCGAACTCCCATCGGCTAGGCGGAGATCAAGTGAACTTGGAAGTTTGACGAGCTTCCGCTAGGCGGAGATCAAGTAGAAATTGTTATGTCTTACCTTATATCTGCACATAGTGTGGTCCTTGCAGAGTGTACAGTAATCGAAACCACCAGTTTGAGACGAGGCAGCAGGTGGAGGGGGCGGAGGAGGAAGGGGTGGAAGGGGTGGCATTGTGGCGGCGGGTGGTGCGGGGACTGTTGGTGGTGGAGGGGGTGGAGGAGGAGGAGCGGGGGGAGCAGTTGTAGGAGCGGCGGTGGTAGGTAGTGGAGGAGGGGGAGGAGGGGGAGGAGGGGCGGCTGTAGTGGTGGGATCAGGGGCAGGGGCGGCCGGTGGTGGAGCAGGTGGAGCAGCGGGTGGACCAGCGGGTGGAGCAGCAGGTGGAGCAGCAGGTGGAGCAGCGGGAGGTGCGGCGGGAGGTGCGGCGGGAGGTGCGGCGGGTGATGCGTCAGGGGGTGGAGCACCCCCGTCAGGAGGAGGGGCCGGATCCCCAGAAGGATCAGGGGGTGGATCACCAGACGGATCAGGTGGAGGATCTTGACAATTAACCAGACTAATTACTATTACCAATACAACCACCAAAACAACACTAGCGTAGTTCATACTTGTTTCGAACACACCTAAACCAGGAGTATAACAATACTGTTGATCACATTATTCCAAATGGATACATCCACTCACTATTCGATGTGTTTTAATGTGACCTCTCCGATGATTCGATATCGTATCTATAATTGAAATTACAAACTCGTGTACCACACATAATGTGTTCCTATCTGGTTGGTTAGTTTCGAATGAAAAATAAACACATTTTTTTTGCTTTTTTAGATAATTTTATCAGGGAGTTTGATTACCCTGTCTACAGATGAGCTACGTTATACAATTACAAGGCATCAGCATCCGGTGACTCGTAATAATAATGAAATGCACGAGTTAGATTTTGTTATCTGATTTCCGTACGAATGACTTGACGTTATTTGGTTGTCGTTTATTATTATCGAATTAAAAGTAGATTATTTATTCATTACCGTTCATTCGGTTTAATTTCGAATTATTTTGAAAGTTTGCATGTGACATCACAGAGGCCATACTGGTGTGATTAGTCATTAGTCGAAGATGAGCGGGTATGATTTGAAATAACAACCTGCCTGATAAATATATTTAACATTATAATCAGTATGACTGCGATACTTATTTCATTATTGATTTAATGGAATAAAAATCACAGTCATACCGATTGTAATGTTAAATACATTTATCATTCAGTCTGTAGGGCTTACCAAACCCCAGCGCTATGATTACACAAATTTTCGATTTTGCGTTTCAATCTTGAGATATAATTAATAAATTGAAATGTTCTGCGGTTTTTGACGTAGAGGTATCCTTCGCTCTTAAGGACACTTAAGGACGCTTTGAACCTTAAGGCTGTATGTTGACCTACCCTGAGAAACCCCCGATTCGTGTGGTTCTTTGAAACTTGAAACTTCTTTGAAATGTTTAAAAAAAAATTCAAAAAGTAAAACATATTATGTAATTTCATAAACAATTGATTGTTCTTTATTATCATTGTTTGTCTGTTCTAATAAACATAAGCGTTATTTTAAATTAATACTCATTAAACTTTACGCAATAAAATAAGGAAATTTAAAAAAAAACGGAAATTTGTATTGGGGCAGAGCAACATTGGTAAGAAAGAGCATTAAATACTAAATAAATAAATAAAATAAATTCACATTTAGAGTCTACCCACTCAGTAACTAAACTGATTTGCAAACATGTCAATGTTGCCAACAGGTGGCGTGTGTGCGTCCTGAAAATCAGCGGTCTCCTCAGCTTCGCAGTGGGCTACGAATACGTAAACGCTTACTTTGACCAGGATGCCAAGTCTTCGGCCCAGGCCATGGTTGCCAACATACGAGACGCCTTCTCCAAGCGTATGAGTCACGTTGATTGGATGGACGAGGAGACTAGGTTGGTAGCCCTGGACAAGGCTAACTCTATGATGGAGGCGATTGGCTACCCTGATTGGTACAGCAACACTACGGCAGTGGAGGATTATTATAAGGAGGTGAGTCTCTATATTCTACACTCTACACTCTACACTCTTTGCTCTACACTCTACACTCTACACTCTACACTCTACACTCTGCACTCTGCACTCTGCACTCTGCACTGTACATTCTACACTGTACACCGAAAGAGGTCGCTCAGCGGTAAGACGCGAGACTCTAATTCGGGAAGTCGCCGGTTCGATTCCGGCCACCGGCAGTCCTGACTGAAGGTTTTTTCCGACGTTTCCTCAGTCGTAAAAGCAAATGCTGGGATTGAGTCCTAGTATCAACCCTCGGACATGCCTTCCCGGCTATCAAAACACCTTAATAACCTAGTTAGTCACCAGAAGAGGGGCACATCAGGTAAAGCTAGTGTGCACCCTAGAACGGGTATTCCTAAAAAAATTATTATTATTTTTACACTGTACACTGTATACTATCTATACATTTTACACTCTGCACTGTACATTCTACACTCTACATTGTAGACACTTCACTTTATATTCTTCACTCTTCACTCTACACTAGACATTCTACACTCTGCACTCTGCACTCGCTACACTCTACAGTCTACACTCTACAGGCTTTCATAAAATTTGCCCTCCGCTTCCCGTCTTTCTCGCCGGGACTTTGTCGCTCTGATAAACTTTCTACTTCGGACTTACAAATATTCAAAATTTACTTTCTGGAAATTTATCACGAACACCGAGGGTTTACTTTGGTTTCCGCAGATGACTTCAAAATGTACAAGTTTAGACGTGACACTTATTACTTCAGTTACACGTCATGTGTTCAGTTTTACCCTGTTAAATCTAGTAAATTGTTATATTAAATCATTTGTGAGGCGCGAATAATCTTAGCTATTGAAGCGTTAAACAATCAATAAATAAGCCTGACTCGTTTGACTTATGGCAAGGGGAAATGTTATCCAAAAATGTACAGCCTACTTTGGTTCACTTTTTTACTATTTTAATGCAATTGATACTGACAGCAATCGAGAGTTCTACATTGTCGTAAGACATAACGTGCTTTCCAAGCTCTAGACCTCACTGCACGCCACTGGAGACCCTAACCTATGCGATGCAGTAGATTTACACAATTCGCACCATGTATAAATGAACAGTCAGTCAACAGTGAAGATATACTCCCATGCGGACATCCAAAATAACAATAACAAACATTCCCTGTAGCAGACATATGCCACTCTATGTAAATGATACCATTATGTTAATACCGGTGAAATTCATATTAGTTTCTCTGCCTAGAGAGACATCTGTATAACTTACTTACTTACTAGATGAACTTTGCTGGAACGCTCTCCCGGGCTGGGCCCTCTAGAGCAGATGAAGGAATACAGAGGTAAAAACGCAGAAGCCCCAGGGCTGGGGTGATCTGTATAAAGACTTTCACATCACGGTTAAAGAGGACCTAACGACCTAACTAAAGAGGACCTTAGAAGAGGGCCAGTTTCACTTAATCCAACGATTATCTGTTAATCGGAGATGAAAAATGGCGCCCGGTAGAAGCCACCATGCATTTTGTATGTAATGTTTGCTGAAATCATGGTAACCATTCCGAGATTAGTAAATCGGTCGATTAAATAGTGTGGTGAATTCGGACCTAAGTTAACAGTGATTTATTGATATCTTCACTGTTTAACAAATCACATACTTAACTCGACTGTGCATTCCGCCCCCCATTAACCTTAACCTTAGTTCTTATCTTAAGTCAGTGTCAAGGTATTTTAAAAATTATTCTTACAAGAGATTTGGTTTTTGCTCGATACCGTCCATCATAGTGGCCTTCGCCTTGCGCTAGGCGCATTTCGAACAAGCCCCGTCGTAAGCCTCTATGCTGAAGCAGGAGAGTCCTCTTTGGCAGAGCGACGAAACTACTTGATGGGCGCGTACGTAATGAAGATCAGAGCTATACCAAATCATCCATCACATCAGATTCTTTTTAACGACAGACTTGTCAGACATTTTGATAGTAAACCGTTGGCTACATTACCAACGGGCTTGCGTGTTTTACATTTATTTACATTTTTAGAATTTGATATGCCAAATCTTTTCAACTCAGTTTTTGGTACTAATCCACCTTGGATTATACCGGAACCGGTTATGAGATTTGATCTTTGTCGTTTTGATAAATTTTCTACTTCGGATTTAAAATTCAAAATTCACTTTCTGGAAATTTGCCATGAACACCGTGGGTTTACTTTGGTGGTCACAGATGGCTCCAAAATTGACAACAAGGTAGGATGTAGCTTTTATTGCTCCGCCTTAACTGAACAATTCAGGTTACACGACATGTGTTCAGTTTTCACCGCAGAGTTGGTCGCCATTCGCGAAGCTCTGAAATATATATCACGTTCTCGAAAGGGTAAGTTTTTAATTTGTTCGGATAGCATGAGTGGACTTCAAGCAATTTGTATCATGTATTCCGTCCATCACTTGGTCCAAGACATTCAGTTTTATCTGGAGAAACTCAATTCGAGGAATTATACTATCGAATTTTGCTGGGTACCTGGACACGTGGGAATCAAAGGAAACGAATTGGCCGATCAGGCTGCAAAGGCAGCCTGTCAACATCGCCATGTTGACTTCGATATCGTCCCTGTTCCAGATGTCAAGAGTGCGTTCAAACAAGTCATTTTAGATAAACGACAAGCAGCTTGGGACCAAGTGCAACTGAACAAGTTGCACAGTGTGATGCCTAAATTAATCAATAAAGTGCGGCCTCCATCTTCCCGTCTTTCTCGCCGGGAAGAGGTGGTGTTGGCACGGGCTCGCATTGGCCACACTTGTTTGACTCATGGCTATCTCCTCACTAGAGAAAAGGTTGTCCCTAAATGTGACACTTGTGACGTCACTCTGACTGTACGTCACATATTGTCAGAATGTTCCAAACATGATGTGTTGAAAACACAATTAAAGCTTTCCCCGTTGTATGAAGATCTTTTGTCATACGAGAATTGTGATACACTTTTAAAATTTCTTGTCCGCACACAGTTTTTCCAACAATTTTAAATACAACCAAATATAAATATAAAATAATATAAATTAAATTCATATAAAATTAAAACATAATTACTACTTTCATAGTAACTTAATTACTTAGCTTGCAAAACACCATCTTGGTGGCGCAAAATGACCTAACTGGTTGAAGCGCCCTTAAACCCAATAAATTCAAATTCAATTCAAATAAATTCAAATTTAGAAATGGTACGATTGCTAATTATATTCATAGGGCAGGAATTAAAATTAACATATAAAAAGTTATATGTAGCAAAATATAAGCTATTTGGAGGATTTCAAAGGTTTTGATTGGTAGTTGCAATGGAGAAAACAAGCTATTCTACGAAAAATAAGGGCATTGTAATACTGGGCTTTTAGCCTAGAAATAATGAATTATTGTAATACCAATAGTTGATTTGAATGATTATAAATTCAATGTTTATAGGTGCTTCAAAAATAAAATATCGCGTTAGAAGAATCACTTTTTTTGAATATCTGAGAAGCGTTTTCAAGATTTAAGTAAGAAATAACGTTAATTTAACAAGTTCGGTCCCTTTAACTCTTAAGTTCTTAACTTAAGTAAGAACGTAAGTTGTTTGCCTATTACAGTGTGTATATTGAATGGATTGATGTCCGCCTACATTTCAGGTCTACATTGGGGAGAGTCACTTCGAGAACATGGTTCACTTGCAAGCTGTCTCCATCCTGCGCACGCTCAAGCAACTACGCCTGCCGCATGACCGCTCGGAGTGAGTAAAGAATACTTACTTATTAACTTATTTACTTACTTATTTACCTATTTTCTTACTAATTTATTACTTATTTATTTACTAGTTTCTAACTTAATTACTTCCCTACTATATCATTGACTTACTTGCTAATTTACTTACTTACTTACTAGTTTACTAACTAGCTTATTTACTTATTTACTTACTAATTTATTACTTACTTACTTACTTACTTACTTACTAACTTACTTACTTACTAATTTACTTACTTACTTATTCACCTACTTACCTACGAATATATTAACTTACTTACTTATTTACTTACTACTTTACTAACTAACTTCCTGTCTGCTTACTAATTAATTATTTACTTACTTACTTACTTATTCACTTACTAATTTATTAACTTATTTACTTCATTACTTACTAAATTACTAACTTACTTATTTACTTATTGATTTACTAATTTATTGCTTACTTACTTATTAACATACTTACTGACTTACTAACCTACTTACACACTTACTTACTTACTTACTTACTTACTTACTTACTTACTTACTTACTTACTTACTTACTTACTTACTTACTTACTTACTTACCTACTTATTAACTTATTTACTTACTAAATACGATAGTTCAGCATTGAGCTTTGCTGGAACGCTCTCCCGGGCTGGGCTCTTTACCCTTACAAATTCAATTAAGTTGGAATTGCCTGATACTTGCACAATTGGCATTGAGAGCGCATGTGATCTGTGACATATAAAGGAAGGGGCACCTCGTATTATTGGGTCGTCAAAGCGTTTCCGACAGTCAAATATCTGATGGAATCGAAATTGACTTCGCGAACACGAAATTGAAAACCGTCTGTACACAATGACGGTTTGTATGAAGGAATCATTTTGGTTCACTAGACGTAGATGTACGGTTCACGAGGTTAGTCGAACCTAGCCGAACTTCCACTTCCTCTTTCTTGATTCTTCTTCGTTGAAGGTTCGAAACCTGGCTTGGGCATGAATGTCACGTGGCGTTTTTTATCCTCATAACCACCCACTCATCGTCTCGATTAGCCTCGTTGCAAAAATATGGGACGAAAACCCCCAAACATCACCATCATCATTGATTCTTCTTCTTATTTATTTTGTGTTTTGTTTTACTTCATTTCAGATGGATTACCAGCCCAGAGGTTGTAAATGCATATTATTTCCCACCAACGAATGCCATTAGTAAGTATTTTGTCATCATTTAGTATTATAGTATTTGTATAGTGTTATATTTATAGTATTATAGTATCTCTCAGTATAGTATGATAATGTTTGGTAGTTTTTTACAGTCACACAACCTTAACAAAATAATAAATAAAATATTGAAAACAAAATACACATGCACATATGTGTTCATACAATCTAGGCTGGAAGGGCTTAAATGTTTTCTTTTCAGAACAAGATATTTAATTTAGCAGTGGAGAAATCTTGGAGTGTTTGCTATTATTTAAAATGTTCGTCGAACGTTAATGGTTTGACAAGAGTACCAATATAAATAAGTACAATATTAATAAATATGATTATTATTAGTATTATTGATACCTTGTGTGTGTTTCGATTTCAGTATTCCCAGCAGGAATTCTACAGCCGCCGTACTTTGACAAAGGACGTTCCGAGTAAGTCTACGTATAATTAATAACACCACCCGCTTCTCATGTTTAATTGTCTATCCGCAACTTAAAACTGACGTCACAACTACCTTTACTAATCCCTCACTTCCCCTAACTTCCCCTTAAGAATGAATATATAAAACTGTTAAATGATAATTAGAATTGCTGTGTGAGAATTTAAGAGTAAAATTGTATTATATCATTTTTATATGTGAAATGTATAGCAATAGTGCTAATAAAGAATTTACATACATACATATTATACTCGCCGTACAAGATCTTCGGTAATGCTTCCGTCACGGGTGGGTGAGCGGCAGCCAACCAGCGACCGTGGCTAATTCAGATACCTGCTCGGGTTGGCCGAGACCCTAAACGGGAACGTTTCAACTCGGCTACGATCAACTGGGCTACGATTCAACTGGGCTACGATTTAGTAATATCGTTCCCAACTGGGCTACGGTTTCAACTGAGCTACGATGCAACTCGGCTACGATTATTCTTTGACAGTTCCCAACTGGGCTACGATACGTTGGATTCTAATCTCTCGAAAGTGACCGTGCCCAGCTACCTGACATCCCACGAAAGGAAGGTTATTTCGCGCGAAGCGCGGTATTGTGTTGGATCGCACCCCTGTTGGAATCGTAGCCCAGTTGGGAATTATCAAAGAATACTCGTAGCTTAGTTGCATCGTAGCTCAGTTGGAACCGTAGCCCAGTTGGGAACGATTTTAGTAAATCGTAGCCCAGTTGAATCGTAGCCCAGTTGGTCGTAGCCCAGTTGGTACGTAGCCACCGTAAACACGTCATTGATTGATGACGAAAGCATTACCGAGGTTGTTTTGCGAGAAATATACGTGCCAAGAAGTTCAGTTGCTAGACAAGCCATATACAATATCACACATTGACGCGCGCTCGCACACACAATTGTATTTTATTAAAGGATTCAGTTCCATTACTTCTTGTCTAAGGAATAAGTAAACGGTGACTTTGGAGCCGTCCTAGCAACGAAGCACTCAATAAATTCAAAGTTGTTCTGAATCAGCCTTGTTGGTTCTGGCGTTTGTCCGAAGGTGTTCGCACTGTCCAATCACTGATTCATATGTTTCGTATTTGAAATATTGATCTTTGATTGGTTATCGCTCACTCGCCGATGGTGTTCGGAGCCTACAGGGTTCGTTTAGTTGCTTTAAATTAAAAGTCTCCCACTGAAAATCAGTTTCGTTACTGAGTGGGTATAGACTCTAAAGGTGAATTTATTTATTAATTTATTTTTTCATTTTGAACATAATTATAAACTATATGAAATAGCATTTAATTTTCATTTAAATGGTTGTTGTAACGATTGTTTCAAAATTATAGTTTAGTAGTGTTATAACAATTTAATTCGATTCACTTTAAACGTAACAGAAATTCAAGGAAATGAAATTGAAGAAAAATCTGATTTTTAAGAAGGGTGCTTTAGAAATATGCAGTTTACATTTAAGTCAATAAATAATGATATGTTCTAGATTGAAAGAGCTCTTATATCATATCGGCACTGATAGCTGAACCGTTGATAACACTGAATTCCCTGATAAATATAAAAACTTCACATTGAATAATTTCATTCCCATTCATGTTCATACTTTCTTTCTAAGAATTAATAAAATTTATCTCCCAAGACATTAAAAAAATTCATCTTTCCTATAATTTCTAAGCTTAGTTCTTCATTCCATTCATACCGGTTTACGTTTTTTTTTAAAAGAAATATACCTTTGAGGTGCGTGAGTTGTAAGAACATAAAACAGGCCTTTCACCATATTTTAATCAGGTATTTAAAAAAAAAAGAAATTTCATTGAAACAGACACACATTTTTAAGAACGATCATTAAATTTAATGGGGGAATGAATATGGTGGATACATAGGCCTACCTTATATCCATGGATTCCCTTGATGTATATATTCAGTCCGCAAGTGTAGGCCTACCGCTGATTACTGAGTAGATATAAGAAACGGTAATTTTCAAAAATAAGCTTTTGAAAAGTAAACTTGATTAATGTATTTCAATACCCACTCCGCCATTCATAGCTACATCCTTTGGTGCAGAGTTCCCTTTAATTAGTTTCTAGAGAATACCTTTTAAAATAATTGGAAGGTTGCTTAAAGTAAGATATAAAATGTTCTTCAGTTAGTTCCAACAGCACATTGCAGAAGGGAAAAATAACAGAATAATAACAGTCATAATTTTAAAAAAATTACAGAATAAAATTTACATTAGGTGATTAAAGATCGGAAATATAACTATTATTAATGAATAGGTTATAAGAAAGAGGAATGTTTTCTATACGTGATGACAAATTTTGCTTTACTTGTTGATACATTTAAAACATTTTCATTACTAGCGTAGCCATATGGCAACAATGCATTTGGAATTTTGTTTTAGTTTTAAAATGCACTTAATTGACTTCTCACTGATTTAAAATAATTGGGTTAAAGTTTTCCCTCCTGGGGTTATTTTTCCCCGCTCCTTTACCATTGGTATGGTATGACGTAGTTCAAAATGGAGATGTGTAAAAAGTACGCAAAAGAGAGATATTTTCAAATGTCCCGGAATTTGATAAATTAATAATACTCTCGGGGTAGAACTTAAAAATTGCAAAATATATGATTATGTTTCAGGAAGTATAACCTTTTAACTTTTTTGTAAAAAAAAAAAAAAAGTCATCCAAAACTTTTGAAAATATTCAAAATCCAAAATTTCCCAAAATTGGTAAAAAAAAAAAAAAAAAATTTTTAGAAATGTTTTATACATTAAAAAATATATTTTTTTAAATTGAGTTCGTCTTTCACCGAAAAACAGTCATATTACTGAACGGGTACACTCTAAATATGAATTTATTTTTTAGTTTGGTCTTCTTGCAGGTCGTTGAACTACGGTAGTATTGGAATGGTGATAGGCCACGAGATAACACACGGTTTCGACGACATGGGAAGACAGAGCGATAAATATGGCAACATTGCACAGTGGTGGTCGAAAGAGACCCTGGAAACTTACCTCAAAAAGTCTCAGTGTTTCATCGACCAATATAACAGCTACATAGTTACCGAGCTTAACGATATATCCAACGATACTGTACGGGTGAGTAGTTTGATTGACTCATACGTCATGACCTTGTATTTCGACAAAGATACCCTGGAAAATTATTTGAAGAAGTCTCAATGTTTCATCGACCAATATAACAGCTACATAGTTACCGAGCTTAACGATATATCCAACGATACTGTACGGGTGAGTAGTTTGATTGACTCATACGTCATGACCTTGTATTTTGACAAAGATACCCTGGAAAATTATTTGAAGAAGTCTCAATGTTTCATCGACCAATATAACAGCTACATAGTTACCGAGCTCAACGATATATCCAACGATACTGTACGGGTGAGTAGTTAGTAAGATTGACTCATACGTCATGACCTTGTATTTTGACAAAGAGACCCTGGAAACTTACTTTAAGAAGTCTCAATGTTTCATTGACCAATATAACAGCTACATAGTTGAGTTACCGAGCTCAACGATATATCCAACGATACTGTACGGGTGAGTAGTTTGATTGGCTCATAAGTAATGACCTTGTATTTTGACAAAGATACCCTGGAAACTTACCTCAAGAAGTCTCAGTGTTTCATTGACCAATATAACAGCTACATAGTTACGGAGCTCAACGATATATCTAACGATACTGTACGGGTGAGTAGTTAGTAAGATTGACTCATACGTCATGACCTTGTATTTTGACAAAGAGACCCTGGAAACTTACTTTAAGAAGTCTCAATGTTTCATTGACCAATATAACAGCTACATAGTTGAGTTACCGAGCTCAACGATATATCCAACGATACTGTACGGGTGAGTAGTTTGATTGGCTCATAAGTAATGACCTTGTATTTTGACAAAGAGACCTTGGAAACTTACTTCAAGAAGTCTCAGTGTTTCATCGACCAATATAACAGCTACATAGTTACCGAGCTCAACGATATATCTAACGATACTGTACGGGTGAGTAGTTTGATTGGCTCATACGTCATGACCTTGTATTTTGACAAAGATACCCTGGAAACTTACTTCAAGAAGTCTCAATGTTTCATTGACAAATAGAATACCGAACTCAACGATATATCCAACGATACTGTACGGGTAAGTCCCACACAAAACACTTTTGTCTGATAAAAAACACTGTAGGACTTAAACAGTTAAAACATTTATCCGATGTTGTTCAACATCACGTCACGCAATATTTCGACAGCTGCTCTGCTGTCATCATCAGGCACGACCATCTTTGACACCTTTGTCTCATGGGCATCTCTTCACCGTCGCGCCGAATCTAAAGTTCTTGCCAAGTCCTTAGTTCACTAAATAGCTGATCCGACGGACGTCCCATGCAGGTCCCGTAGGATGTAAGGACGTACTCAAGTAATCTAAAGGACGTCCTCTTTACGTCCCGCCAGGCCATTTCCTATTGACGTCCGGATTTGTAAGTTATTGCCAAGTCCTTTAGTTCACCAAATAGTGGATCCGACGGACGTCCCGTGCATGTCCCGTAGGACGTTTTACGTCCCGTTGGGGCATTGTCCTATCGACGTCATGAATTGTCCATTTCAAGTTCATGCCCGGTCCTTAGTTCACCAAATAGTGGATCCAACAAACGTCCCGTGCAAGTCCTGTAGGACGTTTTACGTCCCGCTGTGGCATTGTCCTATCGACGTCCTGAGTTGTCCATTTCAAGTTCATGCCCGCGGTCTTACGTTCACCAAATAGTGAATCCAACAAACGTCCCGTGCAGGTCCCGTACGACGTACTATAGTAATCTAAAGGACGTCAGTTTTACGTCCCGCCTGGGACGGTTGGGCGACAATCGTCCTATCCTTATACATTCTATACTATGACAGCCGATTTTCATAACAAAATCATCTATCTACCTACTTATTTATTTAAGTAATCATTTTTAAAAGTATTTTATTAATACTAATCTAGGAGCTGACTATGGTTGTGTTTATAGGTCAACGGTATCAACACGCAGGGTGAGAACATAGCTGATAGTGGGGGTATCAATACAGCCTTCCTAGCCTACCAGAAGTATCTTGCTAAGCACGGACCAGAGCCTAGGCTGCCAGGTCTAACACAGTTTAACAACGATCAGCTGTTCTTCCTAGGCTTCGGCTCGGTAAGTGTGAAAAAACTTCTAATTGAGTTACTAATTAACCTATCCGCCTACCATTAAAATGGCAAATTCCTACCCCTGGATGTTCTATTTAATTTTGGCGGCGCAGCCCCGTTGCACGATAGATATACTAGTAAAAAATTCATAGAGTTTCAATTGAAATATTTCCACATGAAGGTAGAAAAGTTTAAAGCAATAGAAAGCTACTCCTATTTTGAAGTTACCTATGTGAAAAAATCAGAAAAAAATCATTTCGTTTTTATTTTCATTTCAAAATGTTATTACATTGTGCATATTGATTTGAAATCTGGTTTTTGCTACAACAAATCCAAAATCTGTAAAATATCTTCAATAATAATGTAAACAGAATTATAATTACTAGAAACAATCATATGTCTGTCCGTGTTGTACAAACTATAGTCGGGTAGGGGGTAGGAGGTTCCTATCATCACTTGGCCCTCGGGTCAACCTAAGCCGGCTGCCATGCCTGACGCTTCTCACCTTTTCTTCCTTTGTCCCGCTTACATCTCCTCTTCATATCTTCTGCTTCTTCTTCTCCTCCTGCTTCGCAATCTTTGTTAAAAAAAAATCGGAAACAATTAAAACCGAAGCTGCCCTTGCCTGTTAAAGCCGGTTCACATAAATGACTATTGACTATTGACTATTGATTAAGTGATTTGGACCATAGGCTAAACGTGCTGATGTTCACACAACTTTACTTTTGACTTTTGACTTTTGACTTTTGACTTTTGACTTTTGACTATTGACTAACGAATTGAAAATATCTCAATTCCTTAGTAAAGTCTTAGTCACAGCCAATCAACACGCAGAACTCTCCCTCGCAGCCAATGAAACGAGTCTTGTTGGTTTCGTGGTTGACTAGGAAATAACCACGGTGGGGCTGTAGTCAATAGTCAATAATCACTAGTCATTTGTGTGGACGCGGCTTTAAGAATGCGCACGTGAACTGAAACTTACTCTTATCACAGTATAAAGAGGATACAGTAGCGAAAGTGCCATGCCTGGCACAGCAGACGACTTGCGGCACGGAAGCGGGTGGCGTTCGTAGCGGTGGGTTAGACCAAACTCAACGAGACCATGGACGAGACCTGGGGGGAGGGGGAGAGGGATACCTCCTCGCCACCCCTCGCCGCTCTCCTCGCCTACAATATGAGCTAACTCGGATAACTCGCCGCCAGGGCGACCGTAGCTGCGCGCGCAGGAGTTTGCCGATGGAATCTCTCCCAAGTTTCGCTACTGTATCCTCTTTATACTGTGCTCTTATGTTCTGCCCCCAGACATGGTGCGAGGTGATTCACAAGGAAGCCTTACTGAACGCTGTTCTAACAGACGCGCACAGTCCCCACAAGTTCAGGGTCGCTGGAAGTCTCTCAAACTCAGAAGACTTCGCTAGGGTGTTCAAATGTCCGCTTGGATCGCGGATGAACCCAGAGAAAAAGTGTTTTATTTGGTAGCGTGCGATTAAAATAAAACATTACACAATCTTAATATG
Source organism: Isoperla grammatica (assembly GCA_945910005.1). Lineage (NCBI taxonomy): Eukaryota > Metazoa > Arthropoda > Insecta > Plecoptera > Perlodidae > Isoperla > Isoperla grammatica. The sequence goes on from OX246744.1 coordinate 8,206,266, forward strand.
TTCGATTTCAATTCCGCAAAAACGTTTCAATGAACAAACTCACCGATTTATCTAAGGTCCAGTCTTACAATGTCCCAATATGTAACTACTTATTCGTCGAATAGCTTGTTTTTTCTATGGCAACCACCAATCAAAACCCTTGAAATCCTCCAAATAGCTTAATTGATACAAAAAACTTTCTTATTAGGAGATTGCAAGACCGGCCTTTAGGATCATACACGTTGTTTTAACGTAATCATGGATCTGTTGAACATTTTCGTAAAGCGTGTACAAGCCTCACTATGTAGCCACGCCCACTGTGTTATATTTACAGGTATCCAACCTAAGGTAGTAAATTATACCTATTGGACACGGTTGCAGGTATGATAGGAACTAGAGAAGTGGAAAATTTAGTTGGTATGATTGCTCACGTCTATTTCGTAGAAGTGGAAAGTTAAGTTGGTATGATTGCTTACGTCTATTTCGTTAGCATTGAGAAGTTACGATGGGGTTAACATATATAGGATTGTTTGAAGACAGGGAAGAGACCTAAGATAGTCGTAGAAATTCTAAATCAGTAGAAATTTGGCGCAACGAGTCTTTTCTATGGGGCTTAAGAACAAAAACCATCTATTGATACCTTTAGTATCGAAGAGCGTACCGTTAGCTAAGGCATATCCATTAGAAGATATACCATAACTATTTTGATAGCATGGCATGCCCTCCTTTTTCAGTTATGTTCTTATTTACAATCTTAACAAATCTATAGAATTAAATGTGTATTTAATAAAATGTAATTTAGTTTCTGGTTACTTTTTTATTTATTTGTGCTTCAACAGATCTACTCAAAAGAATCTCATACTGAGCTAAACATTGTCCAAATACAGATACGTACTTATTGATATTATTAATATTGAAACAATTTTAAAAGTAAGTTGTTTACATTTTTTGATATTTTTTAATTTATAAGATTACTATTTCTATTATTTAAGTGAAAGTTTTATGATTTTGGATAAATAGAATCATGGAATTTTTATAATAGATTGTTATTTTGAAAATGTCTTTACAAAATGACATCACAACTTTGTATCATAGCATTTAATTGTTTTTTTTTTTTACAAAATACATGTTTAATTAATGTATAATTAATTTTAACACTGAAAAACCAAAGAAAAGTATTTTATGTTTTGTAAATTGTCATTTTCATTTTTAAGGAGATCTAATAATCATTTTTATGCCATAATTATTTATTTTTACATTTAGAGTATTAAGAAATATCTGATCATGGAATTATAATAGTAATTGATTAAAATCCATGATCTGATAGTAAAACTTAAGTATATTGTGTGTATTATATATTTTTTAAATAAATTAAAGTGCATATAATTTGTGTGTGTAATTCTTATTTCAAAACAATACATATCAGTTACAGTACACCAATTGATAATAAACGCTATAAAGACAGAAATAAAAATACTCAGAAACTGTATATAAATTATCAATCAGTTTCATGACGCTTTAATGTTATCAAAAGTAGTTTGGAATCAACTACAAGACACTATCAAACACTAAGATTCCAAACTCTGAGTGGAAACGAGTTTTCACGACAAATCAAAGTTGATTTTCTATGGCTCGGTGTGAAAAACTAAGCATGCGTACAAGAACAGTGAAATGCAATCGACCGTAGATCCAAAATGTAACTTTAAAATATGAATGTTTAACAAATATAAGACGTTCTAATGAATGAAAATATGATTTTGATTGTTTTAAATAACTGCTTGAAGATGTGGGTGGGAGAGTGCAAGAAGTCGTATACAATATTTCACCAAATTATCTTACCGATAAAATTAAAGACAACTTTTTCAACACGATCCATACAACTGTTAACAAGTACAAAAGCAAACAAAAATGAACCGTGCAATATTTATTTACTTTTAAATTTTATGTTTTTCAATAGACATAGTAGCAGCGAATAAATGCACTATACTACAAAGTGTAATAGTTCTCAATTTAAAATACCTATTTTAGGAGTGAAACAAAAAGTATAATAATATTTCATTATATTTCAATTATTACTACAGCATGATATTTTTGAAATTATTTTCGCATTAAAAAATCAAAATGTTATGCACCAATGTGTCTTGTTATACAATTATATCACATCGATGAGAGAGACTCTAACAAAACAAAGAATCTAATCAATGTTTAATTTAAAAAAAAAAACAGTTATTTATTGACACCTAATTAACAAACAAAAAAAACGATTATACAGTACAAATACTGTGTTCGTTATGTTTCAATATTAACAGCAATATAAAATCTAATAACATAATAATACGCTATTTAATTACTTTAATTAAGTCACAAAGTTAAAGGTTTGATTGTTTGAGTTTCAATTATATTTATTAAAAGTTATCGTATATTTAATTAAAATATAAAAACGTTCTCATTGTGATTGATTTAATTACGTTAATTGGTAGAAAATTAATCGATATTCATTTATGATTAACATTCAATTCATACAATATAATGAATAAGGGTTGACGGAAAGGAACACAGACCAAACAAGAGAAGTGACTGCCAATCCATAACTGAAATTAACTAAAAATTAAGTACAATAATAACTATATAGATAATAATACAATTAAACCAGGACAAGAATATAAAAAAACATTCAAACCGTACAAGACACAAGAATAATGAAATATACAAAATAGAAAATAGATTTAGAAACGTATTTAAGATTTATAAAATATAACAAAAAAAAATCGCTTATAAAAGTACGTTTAAAACCTAATACGATTTAAAAGATTAAAAAATCTATTGTTAGAAAACACTGGTCAGAGAAGATATAAATACATTTTATCCTAAACTCAAGCCGAAGGAACTATTAAAGTGTATGTTGTATTTATTTATTGTAGGGAAAAAAGACGATTGAAGAACGAAAACCAGATTAATAAAGAATGAGTCAATGTTTGGAACTTTAAACGTGTATAACACACAGAGTAATTACAGTAGGATATGTTACAAATTGAAGAAATACTTAATAAAATGTGTATTTTGTAGACTTTGGATGATTAAATATAACATAAAATGACATTCACACTTGAAATTTTCTTTTCACTTATTTGAAATTTGAACATAATTGTATACATCTAAGAAATATATTATACTATATAAATATTTCACATACGCCATATTATAAGTACTTAGTAAATTAGTAAATTTCCAGCAGGTTATAATAACCTTTCGTTGTGTCTTTTGAATAAGAACAACAAACAATAATAATTATTGTGTAATACATGTATTGTTACGTTGAATGAGTCCGTTGTTACTAACATTTTAGCTATTCGTTAGCTATTAATTAGCTATTAATTAGCTATGCATTAGCTATTCATAAGCTATTCATTAGCTATTCATTCACTTCACAAAATTCTGAATATTCAAAGTAAGCTCGTATGCACTTTTAATAGCCTGCAAAACAAAAAACGACATTAAAAATAGAATTATTCAGACGACTGGAACACCTGCTTTTTAAAATATAATTATCATCTTCAGGAAATTTAAGAGAAATATTATTATTACAGTTACAATTTGTTTTAGAAAAAAAGAGTCTGCACCAGCAAACCGTGAGAATTTGGTCTTCTGTCCGTATCTTTATAACAACTCTAAAACTCGAAATTGTGGATAGATAGCGCCAGTAAATATATTAACAATAAATAATTATCAATAGATAAAGGCTGGTCCACACAGATTTCTTAAGCATAAGATTTAAGGTTTAACGCGTAGTCGTACAGTTGGATCATATGAAACACGTACTGGCGTTCACACAAAGTTTTAGTTTTAAGACATTGTTTTCATTGTTGTTTTTAAAACAACGTCTTAAAACCTTAAATCTTATGCTTAAAAAATCTGTGTGGACCAGCCTTTACGAAATAAATACCTGAAAATGAATTACATTTGATTAAAATCTGATCTCAATTTTCTGATTTAATTCAAAAGAATGAATTTGTCATATATTTAGTTTCGATATCTGTAGAACCTGATCATATCTAGCTGCTTTATCAACCCACAAATTTGATTTTAAAAGTTGTTGTAAAATACGAACATGCTTTGCTGGTGCAGCCCCTTCTCACCATCAACAAACCTCGAACTTTTTGAAATTATCTATTCTTTCTGAACATATTAGCAAAATTTTATGCTTTTAACACAAAACTCCGAATCGGTCTCAATATCGGCTTTAATCCGTCTGAGATCCGAATTCACCAAACTTTTTAATCGGCCTATTTACTATTCTCGGATTAGTTAAACCACGGTTCCAACAAACATTACATACAAAATGTACGGTGGCTTCTACCGGGCGCCATTTTTAATCTCCGATTAATAGAAAATCGTCCGATTAAAGTTTGGTGAAAAATACATGGTGGCTTCTACCGGGCGCCATTTTTAATCTCCAATTAATAGAAAATCGTCGGATTAAAGTTTAATGAAACTGGCGTTTAGACCCGAATTCATTTTTTTTTTAAATCGGCCGATTAACTATTCTCGGATTAGTTAAACCATGGTTTCAACAAGCAGTACATACAAAATGCATGGTGGCTTCTACCGGGCGCCATTTTTAATCTCCGATTAATAGAAAATCGTCCGATTAAAGTTTGGTGAAAAATGCATGGTGGCTTCTACCGGGCGCCATTTTTAATCACCGATTAATAGAAAATCGTCAGATTAAAGTTTTATGTAACTGGCCCTTACTATACGTTTGACTCACCTGTCCAAAAGATTGTAGAGACAGAGGATCAATGCCGGGCGCTTTGAAGAGAACCGGTGAATTGGCCCGGCTCATAATGATGATCATGGATTGTTTGAAGGAATCAGAAGCTCGCAGCCAATCAGCGTCCATGACAGCCTTGCTCACAGCAAAGCTCTGTTTGAGTTGAACAAAAGAGGATTACACATAAATTCTCCCTCGTAATGGGCCGTTTACATAAATTACTAGTGATTAGTATCTAGCCTCCGTGACTAAGCCACAGGCTTCTTTCATTGGCTATGAGTGAGAATACTGCGCTCTGATTGGCTGTGACTAAGGTTTGTCTTGACATGACCAAGGAATTGAACATATTTCAATTCCTTGGTCAAGTCAAGACAAACCTTAGTCACAGCCAATCAGAGCGCAGTATTCTCCCTCCCAGCCAATGAAAGAAGTCTGTGGCTTAGACACGGGGGTTAGTCATTAATCACTAGTCATTTGTGTAAACCCCGCTTAAGCGACCATGAGCGCCGCGAGTATGAAGGGGGGCGGGGGGGAGGGTGAGGGGGCAAGGGGTGCCCTTCCCCCCCCCCCGGATTTCAGGAATTGTGATTAAAATTTAACGGGCAGTATGATGATATATACGATAGTATATAATTGTAATTATAAATATTATTTCTTACGTTTTTTTCATTTTATAAAAACATTGACATTTTATATTTGTGACTAGTCAATCATTTGTATCTCTCGAGATAAAGTGTTGTTTACACTTCCTATGTTTATATAATGTGTTTGTATTTGATGTATACGAGCGTGTTTTATGTGTACATGTTTTGACAAAGTATATGATTCAATTTCATTAATTCAGACCTACTTTAAGATGCCAAAATCGGTTAAAAAGTGTGGAAAATTAAGAAACGCCTCCCCCAACGGACATATCTTAAAATCAGGTATAAAGTGATTTTTCGCTTTGCTCCACCTTGAGAAACATCCCAACGCCCAAGCCATTCAGTCTATTTGGGGTATTTATAATAAATACAAAATCGTGGTATGAGGATAGTGTTGAATTTTAATAGAAGAGCCCCTGTTAAAGTGATGTTAACAATTTTAAATTTACCTACAGTATTGATGGTCGGTTTACACACTTTTCTAAGAGCTAAGATTTAATATTTTATTTTTATAACTGTTTTATTTAGGATCGCTTCCATTGGCCGGATTTATAAAAATTTCCGATCCAGTCATATTCAATTGAACACATTTTTAATATTTTCTCTTACCTTATCTCCAATCCTATTTGCAAGATAACTGAGTATAAGAAAGACAAGAGCCAGCTGGGCGGAGATAGTTGTTGTTACTCCTTGTCTTAACCCAAGTTCGCTAGCCTGTAAAAGATTAAGTAGCATATTGATTTTTACCACTAAGATCCAAAAATGCACCCAATCATAAAAGAAATGTAATTATTAATTATAAAAACACTCACTGTTTATTAAGTTAAACGTACATAAAATAAAAGAGAAATATTAGATTCAATAATATGAACAAATCAAAGTTCACAAATACTTAATATTTTCTAATTCACTAACTATAAATACATAAGAATAAGTAATATTCGGAAACATTTCTGCTTAAAATAGATAACGTAAATAAATAATAATATTTATTCAACGTGGTGTTTGTGAAAAATCGGTTGTATGTACAATGTATGAATCAATAATAAGTAAAAATAAAAAAATGATGGTTTTCAGGAACCTTACAACAACATGCTTGGCGGCTATACTGGTGCTATGTTTGTGTATGTTGCCATGGAGAAACAGTTGAAAGCCAATTGAAGTAGAATTCGAAAACTATTCTCATTCTCATTATTATAGTTTGTTCTTAATAAAATTGATATGTTTGTGTATTTGTGATTTTTATCTTAATTTCGTATGTATTTTTCATTATAAAAATTGCTTTAATGCAATTTTAAAATCATGCCCGCTCATCTTCTTTAATGATTAATGACACCAGTATGGCCACTGTGACATAACATGCAAACTATCAATACACAATGTTGCTACTTGTGTTCACTTACATACTGGACCAGCATTAGTGTTCCCCCTAAACCAACAATGTTGTAAATGAATAGGGTCAATGTGAAAGGTTCCATAACATAGTTCACAAATCTTGCAAATCTAGACAAACAAACAAATTATGTTCATTAAAATTAAACCAAGTCGAATTTGTGAACACATCGAAAGAAAGCCTAAAATATATCTTACCCAAGCACTTCTTGATGTAGCTTAATACTTATCTTGAGCTGTTGTGTTAATTCTTTTTCAATGAGATTTTCATTTATCTCTTCAACCGGATATGGGATTGTCCTTCTTGCAATTATTTCATTCAATCCTTTACAGCCAGTAATATTCGCGACATCAATATCAGGTATTTGTGTTCTTACTGGCAAAATATTGCTCGGGTCAGTAATAACTGAACCAGGTATGTTGTATTCAAGACATGACCGGGAGCTCAGCAAGGATTCATCTTTGGCCCTCTTTTCTTCTTCACCTGATGTTATTTCATCAATCTCAACACTCACATCTACGTTTATATTCATTTCACCTTCACGAATTATTTCTTGAATGCGAGACTTGTTGGTATCTAAAGTGAATTGTCTCGCATTAAGTTTTTGTATTGAAATGATCCGAATGTTTCTAAATTTGTCGCTGACGATATCGAACAATGTGGCTATGTACAACATGTAACATACTACCAACGTGACTAACGTGTTTGCGGTGATCATCAACATAATCACGTGAATTGATCTGAAGAAGAGATTTATTTCGTAAGTTGGTGATTGATTCTCACCAACTAGATGAAATTCACTGGAAACAGAAAGAAACATTAAATAAATAAATAAATTCACGTTTAGAGTCTACCCACTCAGTAATGGAACTGATTTTCAGTGGGGGACTTTAATTTAAAGTGACTGAACCAACCCTGTAAGCTCCGAACACCATCGACGAGTGAGCGATAACCAATCAAAGATCGATATTTCAATTAAGAAACATATGAACCAGTGATTGGACAGTGCGAGCACCTGCGGACAAATGCCAGAATCAACAAGGCCAATTCAGAAAAACTTCGAATTTATTGAGTGCTTGCTAGGACGGCTCCAAAGTCACCGTTTACTCATTCGTAAGACAACAAGTAATGGTACTGAATCCTTATTTATTCATTTGTTTATTTATTGCTCATTAGATATTTCTTTCTATTCACTCGTAATGAATATTAGTTGGTAGAAAAGAGCACATGTGTTACAAAACACATTGAGTGACTGCCAGCTAATTAAAAAAATACCTATGTTAACAGATAAAATAATTTAAGAAAGTCAGTGTAAAAAAGTACGATAAAAGAAATTGAAACCTACCAATATGAAGATGTAAGAATAATGGAATATACAAACAGAAAACGAATTAAAGTAGAAGATAGTTAAGTAAATAGACAATACAAAGCATGACTAGAAAAAGTACCAGTTCAAAGTTTAAACTATTAAAGAAGAAATTATCAAAAGTTAAAAAACAATAGGATTAACGCAATACCCTTATATACACAATGTAGGTGTATATAGTAGCCAACATTTATAAGGATCAACAAAACTTTATAACAATTGTTTTTTGCAATTAATGTGGTCAAGTTTTATTGTTGCATTCAAGATCCTCCCTCATCTAAAACCCTTGAGAGCATTAAAAAAGAAAAAATGCTTTTTTGGCCTCTTGAAGATTTCAAGGAGAGTGATGAAAAACGATGTGAGTAATAGAAAACTTTTGAAACTACCTAACAGACAAATTAAACTCACTTACCCAAGGAACAGTTTCCTTTTAGGTAGCAGCTCCAAAGTACTGTAGAAAAATATTAACACCGGGAACAATTTCGACCACAATGCACTGCATTTCTCAACAACACCACATATATGATGCATTTTATCGATTAAATCCTGTTGCGATTGATTGTCCACATTGTCGCGATGAAACAACTCCTCAAGCCGACCTTTATAAAAGGATAGTATTCTGAAGTGTCGTTTAACACATATAAGACCGGTGATGATTACTATGTATACAAACATCACATATACATTTTCTATAACTTGAACTTTTATATGCCAATTTCGATATATGTCAGTCGGATGAAGGATAATCACGTCACGAAACATGACTGATATCATGACATGCGAGTAGATATTGCGTAGAAACCGGACGGTCCAACTGAGGAGTGAATGTTTAATGAGTAGTCTGGCAAACCAGGGGGAAAAATACTGCAAATAAAAGTCGAGGTCTGGATTTTGGCTCTCTGGCCACAAACCTAGAAGAAAATGAGAAATTATAAGATAAATATGAAATAGTGTAGTAAGATAAACATGTTTTATATGAATATACTGTTTTCGAAATAATTTAGACAATTTATTACTTACCAAGATAGTAAAGCATTTTGACGTTCTTTTCCATGAGTTTTCTCACTTGCGATGTTGGGGGATTTTCCAGTGAAGGCATATTGTTGATAATAAAAGTTCAAATTATAATATTTTCAAAACTGAGTCATTTAGCTATGACACTGTGTAGGCTGTAGAAATACAGTAGGCCGTAGCTTAGTTGAGAACAAGAAAATCACTCGATCTTCCGTCGATCTTGGCCCCACTACCTGGCTAGCACAAACATGAATCGAAATCTCTTAATTCATTACCAGAAGTCATAACAGAAGTTCAACCAAGCGCCGCACATTTCGTGGAAACCCAACATCTAGTCAAAATAATAGGCGTCCACACAACAAACAAACGATTATATTTGATTACTTTTTGACAGTTCGGACGCAACAATTTTAAGGAATCTGCGGTCTCACTCGGGGTGTACAAACAATTTACCGTAAATGCAGTGAAGAAATTGCCCTGAGGTGTTCTCAGCTTTGCCACGGGCCAAGTATATGTGACTTCTTATTGCCCTTTAGCCGGACAACTGGTCGAATCTCAGTTAACCCAAGTCGTATACTAGTCTATCGATTTATTTCATGCGCAAAAGACGGTCAAGCTAAATATTTAATATGAACGCTTGTGTATATTTAACTTTTATTTCCCGCTTCGGATATTTGAATATTAATGTATATGTCGACATAAATTTACCGTTTTCCCTTTTGAGACTATAATTTTCTGTTATTTTACAAAACAGGTAAATTTATTAGTTATTAAAGGCCAAGGTGCTACCACGCAATATAATTCCAAGAAAAATAAACGATATTTTTTTTGTATCTTGAGAACGCTTTAAGATAAAAAAAAAAAGGAAATTCTAATTTCTTTGCGGAATTTGGTTATGTATTGTATAAGGTGAACAATGAAATTATTTAAAAACTTTCAGATCTACGGTCGCTGATTGGAGCTCGGGGCCTCACTTTGCTCCCAACGCTTAGCTGTAAACCCACCGTAATTTATAATTTAGTCATTATCGAAATGACAGTCGTAGTATCTGAAATATTTCAAACCTTTAAAACACATGGTTTAGCTGATACAAGAATAAATCTCGCGTAGAAATTACGTTTCCAATATGTTTTACCACAGATAACTAATTAATAAGTTATCTGTGGTTTTACTGTTCTCAAAGTATCAGTAAAATAATTGAGTTTAGTCCTATTTACTCTTAAGGATAATCTTCAGTCTAAAAGCTGTACGATTTTAATTATTTACAGTTTAAATCATTGCATATTGGGAAAATTAACCGACTTATAAGTTCCTAAATAAACACTTTCTAAGAATTGTCACACAAATCGAATTTTCCAAGTCTGCACGCACCATTGCGTGTCTACCAGATAATAAAATATACACAGCAAACCCGAAAACGGCGTTTTGAATTCCTTTAATAATTCGGACGGTTCCGCCTCCACCACCCCTGTTTTACGCTTCCTTAAATACGTACAAAAACAAAATTTAAACGATGTTGAAACTCATATGTATATTGATATTGAAGCCTGTTGCTAAAATTGAATCTAAAACCAAATAAGGTAAAACATAAACAAAACAAAAAATACGAGCAGGCACACACACACGGCAAATATTGCGTCTCAAACCTACTTTTCTATTTTGCCAATGATTTATTAGTGAAACAAAGACAAAGACAAACGGGAAATATGGTTTTGAAAACATTTATGTATTCACTGCAACCCAGATAAAATGTTTTTAGTATTGGGGTCATCACGTGATTCGACTCTCATCACTGATTGGCGGACACATGCCGTGAAATGTTGTCGATAAATATTTTCTGTGTTGAAACCAAACATACAGTTACTTATAGTTTGTTATAGTTATAGTTAGTTATAGTTATAGTTAGTTATAGTTATAGTTACTTATAGTTATAGTTATAGTTAGTTATAGTTAGTTATAGTTATAGTTAGTTATAGTTATAGTTAGTTATAGTTAGTTATATACAGTTACCATGGAATTGTTTCGAGTGTTTTTTATATTTTGTGTCAGTTATTAACTTGGAAACTTGAATAAAACACCATACAATAAATGAATGTATGTATGAATGAATGAATGAATGAATGACTGACTGAATGAATGAATGAATGAATGAATAAATGAATGAATGTATGTATGAATGAATGAATGAATGAATGAATGAATGAATGAATGAATGAATGAATAAATGAATGAATGTATGTATGTATGAATGAATGAATGAATGAATGAATGAATGAATGAATGAATGAATGAATGAATGAATGAATGAATGAATGAATGAATGAATGAATGAATGAATGAATGAATGAATGAATGAATGAATGAATGAATGAATGAATGAATGAATGAATGAATGAATGAATGAATGAATGAATGAATGAATGAATGAATGAATGAATGAATGAATGAATGAATGAATGAATGAATGAATGAATGAATGAATGAATGAATGAATGAATGAATGAATGAATGAATGAATGAATGAATGAATAAATGAATGAATGTATGTATGAATGAATGAATGAATGAATGAATGAATAAATGAATAAATGAATGCATGAATGAATGAACGAAAAAATGATTGAATGAATGAATGAATGAATGAATGAATTTATTAATGTTATGAATACATTATAGTGAATACGTGTGTTCTTTTTTCAATTTCGAGGGGAGGTTGAACATCCTGTCCCCCCTCCCACTAGCTACGCCCATCGACGTCAATGGGTAGCCTATATACCGTCTGTTTACAAGAAGCTATACAGTATATGATTGCCGGAGGTGAACCACAGTTTCCAGGTAGCTATCTCTGTACCCACCCTTAGCAAAGTCCAACACAGCCATTATCTTGAGTGAAACTAAAACAGGAGCGATCTATACCTAGAAATAATGATGTCAGAAAGTTTTCTTTCATTGCAAGAAAAAGTGATAACTGAATATAGGTTTCCTGGTGATGAAAGTATATAAGATCAGTTTATCTCTTCGTCTGTTTTGTGATAATTCTGACATTTTGAATGAGTCGGACCGTGTGAGAGAAGGAGTGCATGAAAATCCAACCACAAAAACGTAACAAATTCTAAATACAAACGAGGCAATAACTATTAAATATCAACTTTCAGGTTGCCTGGTGAAGAAAGTTGTAAGATCATATTATCTCCGTCTGTTTTGTGTTAATCGTGAATTTTTCTTATTTCATTAGTCAGACTGTGTGAGAGAGAGAGGGAAGAGCATGAAAATCCAACCACACGAAAACGTTACAAGTTCTAAATACAAACGAGGCAACAACTATTAAATAGCAACTTTCATGCGTGTCCCACTTAACCCTATAAGTATAACCACTGTTCCCTTTGTCGGTGACAAAATATGAGTCGTAATAACATAGAAATTGATCCCAAAAATAATTGTAGTTGGACAACTTTGATTTCGAGGTTTGGGATAGTAGGTCAAACGAACATTGATCCAAAAGATCTACGCATTTACGCACGTATGTGCGTTAGCTCTGTCTGACTGCTGGAACATTCGGCGCAGTATACACCCTACCCATACAGGTATTGTGTGATATATTGTCTTCTTCTTTTCAATTTCTGTATACCCTGCTCTTGAAATAACGAACCAACCAACGAACGAACGAATGAATGAATGAATGAATGAATTAATTAATTAATTAATTAATGAATTAATTAATGAATCACTGAATGAATGAATGAATGAATCAAGGAATGAATGAATGTTTGAATGAATGAATGAATGAATGAACGAATGAATGAATGAATGAATACATTTATAAGTTTGGATAAACGATGAAAGAAGTCTTCAACAATCTTATTCGTTTATGAACTTTTCGTCAACCGATACAGAAAACAACCGTTTGCACCAGTTGTACCAAACGCACACGCACACGCACACGCACACGCACACGCACATACATTTGTGTTTCTACTACAATATGTACATTTCTAGCGATTTCAACGGAACACATTAACTTGCAAGTTAGAAAAGCTTGTTTATGGTTTCAAAGAGTATTATTCAACGGAACACATTAACTTGCAAGTTAGAAAAGCTTGTTTATAGTTTGAAAGAGTATTATTCAACGAAACACATTAACTTGCACGTTAGAAAAGCTTGTTTCTAGTTTCAAAGAGTATTATTCAACGGAACACATTAACTTGCAAGTTAGAAAAGCTTGTTTATAGTTTGAAAGAGTATTATTGTGAGTCTATTACTTCCAGCAATGGCCACTCCAGGAACCCGGGTTAAGGAAGAACGCCCGTTGATGCATCTAGCTATAACACTGCTGTACTGCCAAGGTAGGGTGCTTCTAAGATGCTATAGGTACACTATAAGGTTGCTCATACACTATTCATAGTTCCCACGTGACGTCACAGCGGCCATGATTGCGACACAATTGATGAGGACCAATCCTAGATCATTGGCAAATAATATTCAAATTCGATAAACAAGCCTAATTTAGAAATTAAAAAGTAAACATAAGTAATAAAACAATTAAAAATTACGACACACTAATTTTATTTAAAAAAACACTGAATTTTAAAGAACTAAGAATTTCTGTGTTCCACCACAACAGCTGTCAATTGTTTCTCCATGGCAACGTCAAAGTTTGATCACAAATGTGGCCGCCACGCGCAAAGATGTGACTTACGTGCAACCTATGAATAAGGTTGCTCATCTTCAAGCCAAACTGTTGTGAAACAAACTTCGACTAAATATGGAGACAACACAGTATTCAATAAAGGCTTAGAAATTTATAACCGGATTCCACAACCCATAAGAGATTTGTCGTGTGCCAAAGGTTTTCGAAGGTCATGCTGTAAATAAATTAAAGAAAATAGTCTGATCCCTTTGCCTTATGAAAGCCAGGGATTCTGGGACATCTAATATAATAACATTGTACTATTGTTAATTATTTTTTGTTTTATTGTTAATTATTGTTAATTACATGTTTATTACTAAGCTGTGGTGCTACTGTAATGTACTTCTTGGCTTAGGAATAAGTAAACGGTGACTTTGGAGCCGTCCTAGCGACGAAGCACTCAATAAATTCAAAGTTGTTCTGAATCGACCTTGTTGATTTTGGCATTTGTCCGCAGGTGTTCGCACTGTCCAATCACTGATTCATATGGTTCGTATTTGAAATATCGATCATTGGTTGGTTATCGCTCACTCGCCGATGGTGTTCCGAGCCTACAGGGCTGGTTTAGTCGCTTTAAATTAAAGTCCCCCGCTGCAAATCAGTTTAGTTACTGAGTGTGTAGACTCTAAATGTGAATTTATTTATTTATTTATTATACTTGTGAAAATAGCTTTTGCTAAAATAAAGTTTCTACTACTTCTATCTATGTAGATTACATCTACACCGAAGTAAAATAATCGACATAACGCAGAAACTCTTTGAAAGTGGTAATATTTCCGCAAAGTGTGTCATTTTTTTAATTCACGTTCTCCTTCATGGCCTTGCTCATGTCTACGTGTGATTTACATTTTATTGCAATACTGATGTGTTGTTTTGTTTTAACAACTTTTGATTAAAATAGTAGGGGGACAGCTCCACAGGGAAAAAATAAGAAACACCTTCAAATTGCATCAATACTATGATTGCTACGAATGGGTATTATTTTCAAATGACTCGCTGTCGTATACTTTTACCTAGAAACTATGTTGTATGCAAAACATAGTAGCAAAACTTTTTAATTGAAAATGTCACTATAGCTAGTTTCAAATTTGATTATTAATTTATAGACTGTGTATACAACCAACTGATTTCGTAACATTACATTCATATTAATAGATCGTCAAAATATACATTAAAATCAATTACATGTGATAAAACGCTATTTTAGTAGGCTATTTAGATTTATTAGTAGGTCAAAGGATATTTTGTTTGAACGTTTGACACAAAAATTGCTTGACAAAAGTTTTATTGTCATTTATTTTAATATTTAATTTTAATGGTAACTTTGAAAAATTTTATTTGGAGTATTATAAACAATCATAAAATTATCCATACTTTAAATAAATGTTCTGTACCTGTTTTAGGCTTCTGGTTCGAACCTTCAGACCAAGACCTCAACTTCTATCTACAATATTTCAGTCCGAGACTATCAAATCTCCTCGCGGAAAACCCTAATCTTCGCTCGGCATTCCGCATCTGTCGTTCTCTTTACGCCAACTCGATTCTCGCCTACGCTTTATTTAACCTGTGCATCTCTTACCCGCTTGGATTCTTTTTAAACTGGTACAACAACCTACAAGTGTTCGAAATAATCTTCGCCCTTTTGGCTTTCTTGGCGCTTTCATCGATGATTGGGGCGATGCTTTTCCAGACCGAAGATTGGAATGAGTTGGTTTCACGATTGCGTAGAATATCTACGTCGCAACATTTTCTAGATGAAGATACACAAAAAAGGATCAGAAAAGCTATCAAGATTTGTGATACTATAACGAGATATATTCAGCTGTTAGTACCAGTAGCGTTTATTGGATTGGCTTCTTACTCGGTCATGGTATTGTTACCGAAAAGGAAGCTTTTATTCGAGTAAGTTTCTACAAAATAAAATTTCGTTTTGATTAAATAAAAGATTTTTGTTCAATAAGACGAGAAAAAATTAAATAATCTAAAATTAAAGCGAATAGGGCACTAGAAACACCAAAAGACAACAATGGAACAAATAAATTAAACTGATGGACAAACAATCACCTGTCAAAATAATAAAATTGCAACCATACAAATAAAAACAGGTGTAGCAATAGTAACTCCTTGCCATTCAAAACTTTTAATGATAGACAACGACTAAGTGAAAGTTTTGTATGTGTTTGTTTTTTGTTTTGTTTTCCAAAATCAGAAGAAATTATTTTTTGACAGCTTGTTGTTTGTCCATCGATTCATTTCATTTGTTTCATTGTTGTCTTTTGGTGTTGATAGTGCCCTATTGGTGTAATAGAAAATTTTCAAAATTTATCTAATACCCTTAGAGAGAGTTAATCACGGTCCTCTAATGAGAACAATGCACGACAATTAGAAATGCACCTTATATAACATTTGATAACTAGTTTGTATTCTTGTTTTGTGCATTGTTGTAATTGAAGATTTAGATAACCGTGATTAACTCTATCTAAAGATCCTAGATCAATTTTGAAAATGTCTTATTTCATTGTGATTAAATAATAGATTGTTGATCAAGAAGACTAGACAGAAATAAAAAATTATTGCCTCTAACTTCAATGTCCAGTTAAAGTGTTAAGTAAATTTAACTTTCAGGTAAGCCAAGTTTGGTGTATTTCTATTGGCCGTTGTCATGGTGAAAACAATTTAACTGAAAAGTAGATTTTAACTGGACATTTAAATACCGGCCCAAATCATCTAAGTTAAAGCGAAATGATAGTATTCGGAAATTTTCCTCATCAAACTAATTATTTTTTGTTTTTCAGAGGGTGGTATCCGTATGATGTCAAAAAATCACCCGCTTACGAAATAACTCTTTGTGTATGGACACTATGTGGCGTAGGATCATTCTGTGTCCTAAACACAATCGCATGTGTATTTGTATCCTCATTCTACTCAATAACCCTTTATTACAAAATAATCTGTTACAAATTAGAAACGATTCACGAACGCACCGTGATGAAGATAAGAGAAATAGAACATCTGAAAGATGACACTGAAAAATTGATTTTGGATCAATGCAGGCTGGACTTGGAATTGGGGGAGACGATAGTCGTTGAAGACTCAGGCACAGGTGTGAATGCTGAAAGACTTCAGAACCTCGACTTGTTTAGTCCACATGTTACAATTTACATTCCTGGGGCGGTGGAACAAAGCCATTCACAAGGCGGTGGTTTCACAATGTCTTCATGGACTGAACAGAAGCCAAAAGCTGAAGACAATGATGAAAGATCAAATAAGACGATGGATAATGATCAACGAAAGATAAATTATGAAGAAAACTCGTACTTTGATCACGCATTAAACGAGGACATTTCCGAATGTGTTAAATTACATCAAGATATACTGAAGTAATATACGTTGAACTGTTTTGTAACTATAGAAGGGGAATAGACCATTTTCCAAATTGTTCCAAAAACCTATTACATTCGTCAATGACAACAATGCACAACAATGAAAAATGAACGTTGATATAACATTTGAAAACTAGTTTTAACATTGTTATTGATGATTTAGGGGACCGTGATTAACTCTATCTAAAGGTCATGGATCAATTTTTTTGAAAATGGTCTATTGACGTTTTCTAAAAATCATTGACATTACTTTAAACGTTTTTTCTTCATTGTTTAGGCAGATCAACAGTAAGAAAAAATGCAGAAACAGGACCACCAAGTAGTTGATAGCATTGGATTTTCTTATTCGTATGAATTAGTAATACGTTATTAATACAAAAATAATTATAATAATCATTAAACAAGATCTAAATTTATGGATATTCAACATATTATTAGAATCTAAACACAATTACAAACTATGGCCTGTCAAATAATATCGTTAATGTATTTTGGTTTTGTTTCAGAGTTACCGACGAGTTTGCCTCATTAATCAATGTGCAATTCATGGTTACCTATGTCGTGTACATGGGTGCAATGGGAACTACATTCCTTGTTGTTTCGGCGGTATGTTAAACAACAAATTAAGTTTTAACCTGCACTCAACCCTTCAAACTTTCAACCTTCGCACATCTCCTTAAGGCTGGTCCTCACAGATTTTGAAGACATAATGCATAAAGTTTTAAGACGTTGTTTTAAAAACAACAATGAAAACCACGTCTTAAAACTAAGTTTTTGTGTGAACGCCAGTACGTGTTTCCTATGATCCAACTTTACGACTACGCGTAAAACCTTAAATCGTATGTCTTAAAAATCTGTGTGGACCAGCCTTTATGGTCAGTCAACAGTGTCCAGTCAAGTATATAATTGTTGTTATGGAATTGATTTATTACATGCTATTTCCAATAAGAAAAACAAACTCCATAGCAACGTAAACTTAACTCCATACATGACTCGACTGTGCATATTTGTATTACATTTATGTATACGTCTTATGAAGAATAAATCTTATCTTATCTTAACATTATGATAATCACATATGGCTCAAAGCATACATTATCAATTTATTTTTCGTTCATATCTCACCAGAACTTGTATTTTGAATATAAATGACAGGTCTTAAGAAAGCGTAGATTCGGTTCGGTATTTTTATGGGCAGCCGCATAATTAGTTGGATTTAACGACAATGGTTAGCTCGTAATGTTAAATCACGAGAAATAAATGGCACAAATTGTCTCTGCATTGAGATGGACAATACCCTAGATTTCGGTCCTAATTTGAATTCTATGTCTTGTTTTTATAAGTGTAATTAAGTTTATTGTAGCCTACAGTGTTACTCACGTGAAAGAAAAATTTCAATTCGGGTTTTTAGACAAATAATCGATGAAGATTCTCATTCTTAGAGCTACTAAAATAACTGCAAATATAAATGTAGCTGGTGAGCTGAATGAGTGAACTAGAGGGAAACACAGTCTATTCAACAAATTCACAACTAAATTACTGCAAATATAAAATGTAGTTGGTGAGCTCAATGAGAGAACTAGATGGAAACACAGTCTATTTAACAAATTCACAACTACATTACTGCAAATGCAAAATGTAGCTGGTGAGTTGAATGCGTGAACTAGATGGAAACACAGTCTATTCAACAAATTTACAACTAAATTACTGCAAACATAAATGTAGCTGGTGAGTTGAATGCGTGAACTAGATGGACGCATAGGCTATTCAACAAATTTACAACTAAATTACTGCAAACATAAATGTAGCTGGTGAGTTGAATGCGTGAACTAGATGGAAACACAGTCTATTCAACAAATTATTCACCAAAAATTACTGCAAATACAAAATGTAGTTGGGAAGTTGAATGAAAGAACTAGATGGAAACATAGGCTATTCCAACACATTTACAACAACCCTACACAGTACCTACCTAAAATAACTACAAACATACATGTAGCAAGTGAGTATTATGATTGAATGTATGTGTACTGTAGGATGAATGTATGTTCGACCAATAGTGAAAGCAAAAGATACCTTTATATTTATATTATCATTGTTATTATTTAAAATTATCAGTACTTATTAAAAATGAAAAGAAAAACATGAATTAACCTAGGAACAAAATAAAACGCTACAATATTAAATCAATTGAAGATAATAATTTATAAAATCTTCTATTCTTTTCAGGCTGAAACTTTAAGTATAAGGGAGTATTTGTTTGTGACTGTGTTTTTGGAAATCGAGATCGTGTATCTTATGTTCAATTATCTGGCCGAAGAAGTCACAACCCACGTACGTATTTGGCACGATCATATAATTCATATTATTCTAAGAAGTAGCAATGCTGACAACATTGGAATTAATAACCATGTTTCTTTGTTTAATTCGTAGGGGCTATTATTTGTAACTTTAAAGATGCCACCCTAGCCGAAAGTGTTAAAATGTTATGTTTACGTTGATACACAGGATTACTACAATTATTTTAAATTTCAAACAATACCTTTGAAAGAATGTATGTACTATTGTTGTTCAGCAATAAAGGTTTACATTGATGTATTGGTCAGTCCTCCAAAATGAACAGGGCAAAGATATGTATTATTAATTAATTAATTAAATTTATTTTAATATCCCCATAATAAATATGGCGTACGTATTGAAACTGAGCAGTTTGTTCTCACTTTATTCACGTTCCAAAAAATTAATTTTATTGTTTCATGATCATACAATTTCGTAAATTTCTAAAAAGAGTATACTTGTGTACTTCTTAATTTGACACGATGTTTTTTTATTTATTTTCCTAGCTATGGTTACTGAAATAGTTGTTAACACAATAACACATTCTAGACCTCATAATTTTAAACAATTTTGTAGTGAAGACGGTGACATATGCTCAAAGTACCGCTATGTTCCAGGCTGCAGCTGTTGGCGAGGCGTTGTACGCTTGTGATTGGCTGAGAGCCTCGCCTAGATTCAAACGATCTTTGCTTATTGTGATGATAAGGGCTAACTCTCCCGTTGAAATAAAACCAACTGGTCTTGACCCGTTATGCCTGGTAACGTTCAGTGAAGTAAGTACTGCTCAAACACTGTATTTTCTCTTACATACACTGAAAAGAGATAAAATTTAAGGCTGCATTTCCGCCTAACCTACGGAACGTCCGATTCCCTCTGTTAAAGTTGCTTTAATTTTTTTAGAACATAAATAAAACTGTCATCATCTAGGGAATTTAGTGCTCTGTCAATATTTTCGTTTTAAAAATGTTTTAATTAGAATATGTTGTTGCTAGATAGATTTTTGATTAGTTAAAAGCATTTGAAAAACGGAAATATTTATTCGAACAAAGAGCATTAAATTATCTAGGAGATGACATTTTCTTTTAAATTGTGACAATTTTAAAGCACAACCTTACATGATACTGATTCAAAAGCGGCTGTCATTTTGTTCCAATAGATATTTACTACTACAACAAAATATCATAAACAGTAATAAATGATTTTCTTTACAGGTTACCAAAGCTGCATATCAGTTAATAAGTACTATGAGTTCATTTTTAAAGTGAATCTCCAAATCTATGGTTACACCACTTCGTTCTCAAGTCGTTCATAAGTGTCAGCTCATTATGGACACTAGGGAGACGTCATATCAACTTTTTAATTATTATTCACCCTTCGTATGCGTTCGTTGTTTTTATCGTTCTTGAACCTTGATAATAGTATTAAAATATAACAACTATGATGTTCTAGAAATAAAATTGCGTTTAAAAATAATTGATTAAAAACAAAATGCACATTAGTAGAAAATTAACCAACAACATGGTCTTGCAGTTGATATATTTTCAATGTAGCAAATAGAGACCTGTTGATAATATCATGTATAAAACTTTGATAAATGTAAAGGTAAATGTTTGGCCCAGCATGCCTATTTTCATAATGTTGTTATTTTACGTTGTATTGTATTTACATGTCTTCAGTTTTATATGAACTGTTTTCCTGTTTTTGTATAATTTTGATGATGGATGGGAAGTATTACAACGTGACGGCCGATTCTCTTTTTGGGAGCTCGGGCAGTAGTGCCACACTCGTGGATTTTCTTAAAAAATATAAATATATACATTCTTGTTTAATTAAACAATTCTTAAGGTTGGCCAACATTTTACGCAACCATCTTTATAACAACATTAAGTAGAATTTTCTGTCGCTATTATACATTTTTCTTATAAGTGTTTTTAGTATGCTGGATCAATTAAGTCACTGAATGTACATTGAGGGCATGTTCCAACGACTCAATTTTGGCCTGCTTCGCCTACTTACATAACAATTATTGTTGAAATTAATTGTTGCGTTAGTCTGCTAGGGAAGCTAGTCGACTAAAAACGTCAAGTTGGAACACGCCCTCAATATCAAAAAAGTAAATAGAATAATATAGAATAATAGTAAATAGTGTAATTCCTATATAAAATCACAGTAAGGCACAGTTAAAAGATATTCGACGTCAGTTCACTATTTCGGCAGCTGCTCTGCAGCCATCCTCAGGCACGAGTAGGTTGCCTCATCGTCAGTCGTCTCAGCCCGCAGTCTCGTGATGACGTAGGCGAGGCGACCAGCTGGCTCGCCGAGGTTGGTACACACAGCGTGTAATGCGTGAAACTGTGTGAAAGCACAACCTCAAGTATCGGGATGGTCATCGGCATAGGGATTTCAAACGTACCTTTTCTCATGCTAAACCATTACGAAGGATTACGATTTAGTTGTGAACAGCGCCATAAGAACCGAGTTAGTTCTTTTGCGTTTTCCAGATTACGATTACAATCACGATGCCGACACTTGTGGTGTGGGCTGTTTTATAATTTAGTTTATAAGTCAAGTGTTTTTTTTTTAAATTATACATTCCTCTTACTTTTATGTATTACGTAATTTCATTTTAGTGTTATTTCCACGAAACAACTATTAATAATAAATTATATATAACCTTTATAAATGTGTTTAGTGGATTTTCATATTCTTGTCACATTGAAAATTGTAATATCTTAGAATGTTTAGCATTTCATCTATATCTGTATCCTAAGTGTCTGTAGCTTGTAACGTAATATTGTGAGCAAAGATTACACTCTAGTGTGTAATCTTTTATTGTGAGTACTGAGGTGTAAAACATTTTCGATATTTCAAAACAATACTTTATTTGCATTTATATGTTTCATACTTCACAAATAAAAAGCATACAATTCCAAAATGTTGATTGATTCATTTTTTAACCTTCTTCTCATATTGGCACTTCCACTTGCACAGTTGTTCAGTTGTTTAAAGAATAAATTGTTATTATATTTAATTGAAAAGTTTGTTCATTTTACTCAGCATTTTGAAAGCGGAGACAGAAACCTGCAAAAGAAAAAATACATTTTTTTTAAATTTACATTTATTTCATTCCTTTCATTTTTGGCATTCATCGACTTTCAATTAAGAACTTAGTTTTTACATAACTGCTCACATCATTTTTATTAAACACTAAACTGTAGATATAGACGATAACAAATTGATACAATATTATCTACATTCTAAGCATTGGTCAAAACTTATAAACACTGAAATGAAGGGAAAGGATTGTCCAGCTATATATATATATATATATATATATATTTATATAACAGCATATACTTAACAACCCGTGGTACAACATTGAAAAGTATCAAATGACACAATTTAGATTTATTCTCAATGTGTATGAAGAAAAAATGTCAAAATTCTAATCAGTAGCCTACAGTTGCTTTTTTTTTGACTATGTATCACGCAATCTAAGCTCGTGATGTAAGAATTCAATGAGGGTGGGTGCAAATGGGTTTTTCGTAATTACTTACTTCGCCAAACATTTGCCGTGAAAGAGGGTTAAGACCAGTAGGTTTCATTTCCAAGGGAAGATTAGCACGACTCATTATGATGAGCATAGACTGTTTGAATCTAGGCGAGGCTCTCAGCCAATCACAGGTGTACAACGCCTCGCCAACAGCTGCAGCCTGGAACATAGCGGTACATGAGCATAGACTGTTTGAATCTAGGCGAGGCTCTCAGCCAATCACAGGCGTACAACGCCTCGCCAACAGCTGCAGCCTGGAACATAGCGGTACATGAGCATAGACTGTTTGAATCTAGGCGAGGCTCTCAGCCAATCACAGGCGTACAACGCCTCGCCAACAGCTGCAGCCTGGAACATAGCGGTACATGAGCATAGACTGTTCGAATCTAGGCGAGGCTCTCAGCCAATCACAGGCGTACAACGCCTCGCCAACAGCTGCAGCCTGGAACATAGCGGTACATGAGCATAGACTGTTTGAATCTAGGCGAGGCTCTCAGCCAATCACAGGCGTACAACGCCTCGCCAACAGCTGCAGCCTGGAACATAGCGGTACATGAGCATAGACTGTTTGAATCTAGGCGAGGCTCTCAGCCAATCACAGGCGTACACCGCCTCGCCAACAGCTGCAGCCTGGAACATAGCGGTACATGAGCATAGACTGTTCGAATCTAGGCGAGGCTCTCAGCCAATCACAGGCGTACAACGCCTCGCCAACAGCTGCAGCCTGGAACATAGCGGTACATGAGCATAGACTGTTTGAATCTAGGCGAGGCTTTCAGCCAATCACAGGCGTACACCGCCTCGCCAACAGCTGCAGCCTGGAACATAGCGGTACATGAGCATAGACTGAGTGAATCTAGGCGAGGCTCTCAGCCAATCACAGGCGTACACCGCCTCGCCAACAGCTGCAGCCTGGAACATAGCGGTACATGAGCATAGACTGTTTGAATCTAGGCGAGGCTCTCAGCCAATCACAGGCGTACACCGCCTCGCCAACAGCTGCAGCCTGGAACATAGCGGTACATGAGCATAGACTGTTTGAATCTAGGCGAGGCTCTAAGCCAATCACAAGCGTACAACGCCTCGCCAACAGCTGCAGCCTGGAACATAGCGGTACATGAGCATAGACTGTTTGAATCTAGGCGAGGCTCTCAGCCAATCACAGGCGTACACCGCCTCGCCAACAGCTGCAGCCTGGAACATAGCGGTACATGAGCATAGACTGTTTGAATCTAGGCGAGGCTCTCAGCCAATCACAGGCGTAAAACGCCTCGCCAACAGCTGCAGCCTGGAACATAGCGGTACATGAGCATAGACTGTTTGAATCTAGGCGAGGCTCTCAGCCAATCACAGGCGTACAACGCCTCGCCAACAGCTGCAGCCTGGAACATAGCGGTACATGAGCATAGACTGTTTGAATCTAGGCAAGGCTCTCAGCCAATCACAGGCGTACAACGCCTCGCCAACAGCTGCAGCCTGGAACATAGCGGTACATGAGCATAGACTGTTAGAATCTAGGCGAGGCTCTCAGCCAATCACAGGCGTACAACGCCTCGCCAACAGCTGCAGCCTGGAACATAGCGGTACATGAGCATAGACTGTTTGAATCTAGGCAAGGCTCTCAGCCAATCACAGGCGTACAACGCCTCGCCAACTGCTGCAGCCTGCAACATAGCGGTACATGAGCATCGACTGTTTGAATCTAGGCGAGGCTCTCAGCCAATCACAGGCGTACAACGCCTCGCCAACAGCTGCAGCCTGTATCATAGCGGTACTTAACCATAGAATGTATGGAATTCTGCCAATAATTAGTTATTTTTCTTAAGTTTCCAGTTATAGTGAATGTAAGTTTAAAAAAAAGTATAATATACAAGTACGTACCTCAATAGTAATTTCGTTGGCCATCAAGTTGAATATAAAAAACACTATTTCAGCTTCCAGAAAAAGAGTGATCAGAAATAACTCTTTCATTGTGAAATCTGTGGCCTGAAAATAGAATAACTCCGGTTATTACTTCAACAATGTTCATAAAAGTACCTGGAAAATATGTTTATATAGTGTTGTTTTTCGTGGAGAGCCTTAATTTTTCTTCTATTGCTTTTATCCTTCTTAAAAGTGTGTGGCGTATAATTCTTCGAAAATGCCGGCGAAGAAACCGCTCTACGAAATTGGCCACAATTGTTACTAAAAAATTCATCTTCTGTGAAGTAATAATAAGTATGTGATGGCTCTCACCGCGGTTACAAGCAGAACAGTTGAACCCAGTGTCCCCATGCTTGTTAAGAAACTCACAATAAACTGTAGGTTCATTACTGAAAACCATTCGTTTGTACACCTGCAAAAAAAAAATACAATTATACATTTTCAGATATGAATTACTTGTCAATTGTATTAGGAAATTTAATAATTATACTACGCTCAACGTAATGACTCTTTTACCGACTACAGATTCGCATTTGCTGCCCGTTTCATGCGCACGCTGTTTTAACGAAAATCAACATAGTTCTGGCGTTCGTTCAAACATTCGTAAGGGCGGAATTTCGCTTAGAGTGCACAGGCCTAGTTCCGCCCTTTATGACTAAACATTACACCATTCTAATAACTGATGTTAATTCTGATTGTTTTAACAAATAAGGATGTGTATTTACCTATTTATTTTCTAATCAGTGTAAAACTTAAATATATATTATATTTATACGAAAATGTCATATGTATATCATACTACCCTTTTAACTCCAAAAATAATAAAATGTATAGATACCGAATGATTTCTTGATGGTTTTTCACAACTTCCAACAGGTGCAGATTAATGGCATTTTCATCCCCTTCAATATTGATCACTTTAGCCTTGGCTTTGATTCTTGGTTTAATTCTCTTCCTTAAAATTATCGGTAGTCTACATTCAGGCTTCCTTTTTCCCAGTACAGTGTACTCTAGTTTAGCATTTGGTATCTGGTGTTCTGTCAATGTTGACACTCTGAAAGCACCGCCTTGTGAATAGTTCTGCTCCACAGCCCCAGGGATGTTAATATTAAATACGGTGTGGCTCGTAAGCCTTTCTACTTCCGGTCCACCGACATTTCCGCTCGAATCAGTAACAGAAACGATTTCGCCCAAAGCAAAATCCAGCCGAGATCTTGAAGCAATAGAATTACATCTAGGCACCTTTTGATAATTCATCTTTCTTATACTCGTACTAGTACTTCTTCGAATGTTTCTGAATTTACGTACGATTATTTTAAAGTAGACGATAACGTACAAAAATGTCGAACAATACAAACATAGGATGGTGTTGACGATGCAGAACGTAAGAATACAACCGAGGGTCCAGATGAAAAGGGTTACCTCGAAGGCTGGTGATTTCTTGATGTCATACGGAAACCAACTCCTGCAACAAGGCAGATGTTATTAGTATTTATAACCAAGTTCTCTGCGAGAGATTTATTGGTATGGTCAGTATAAACGTGACGTCACAACCGCCACAAGAGGGGGACAATTGGTTCTCACATTTGAGTGGCCAATTGTCCACTGAAAATAGAATTGATAAATCATTCTAAGGACCGGTCTACCAATCTCCTAATAAGAACGTGATTTGTAGCAATTACGCTATTTGGAGGATTTCAAGGATTTTGATTGGTCGTTGCTATGGAGACAACAAGCTATTTGACGAATAAGTAGTTATTGGAATATTGTAAGACTGGACCTCAGTATATGAGGAGAAGTTTGGCTGTAGATTGTACATTATTGTAGTATTGTTACGTCATCAATAGGGCAATCTTGTAGATAAGGATAGCGCTATCTATTTATAGCTTGCTTCACACAGTTTGTGGTGATCAAATTCGTTCAAATGTAAAAAAACACTCTGGATTCCAGCACCTGGATTCACATGAGGTTCTAAGTCTTTTTTTGGTCTTTACTCTAAGACCGACGTAACTTTGGACCTGTTGTGAATGCAGACCTAGGTCACATGAAAAAGTTACTAATTCCTGGTCGGAACAAAGACACAATGAACATTTCAAGAACATGTTTTAAAAAATCTATTCTCAGAAATTGGCCTCCGGATTCACAAGAGGTTCAAAGTTAGGACGGTCTTAAAGACCTGGGCCCGGATTCACAAGAGGTCCTAAGTCTTTTTTGGTCTTATCTCTAAAACCGGCATAACTTTGAACCTCTTGTGAATCCAGGAAAATATCTGAGAACAGACTTTGAAACATATTATTGTAATGTTCTTTGCGTCCTTATTCCTATCAGGAATAAGAAGCTTCATTATGAGACCTGGGTCTGGTTTTACAGGAGGTCCAAAGTTATGCCTGTCTTCGAGTTAAGACCAGAAAATGACTTAGGACCTCTTGTGATTCCGGGCCCAGGACCTCTTGTAAATCGCTGTTGTGACGTCTTGTGAATATAACCAAGTGGAACGACTTACCGAAAAAACAGTTTCCTCTTTGGTAGCAAAAAAACGTACACGTAAATCGCGAGCCCACTCGACATAAGTGGAACGAAAATTAGATGAACGTATTTCGTTACAGTATGACAAAACACGTCAGTTTTCCTAAGAATTCGTTTCGAATCTTCATCATCAAACAATTTACATGTGGCCATTTGCTGTAGTTTCGATATCAAGACAAATAAAGCTTTCTTCTTGAAAAACAGCGTCGACAAACCCGATAGTCCCAAGAAGCAAAACAGAATGGCGTACGTGTTTTCGATCGCCTCCATTTTGTTGCCCCAGAAGAAGAAAATGGCGAAGGGGTAAACAACGAAAAGGTGGACGAATAAGAAGGCCATTATGGAGAGGGCGTAAAACGGACGACATAGACGAAAATAACGATGATGCGTCAACAGTTTTGACAATCTTAGTTTGAAATATTTGTTGTAAACATCCAGGTTTGTGTTTGGTGGTTTCAACCAGAATCCTGTAACAAATGAAGAAATTTAGAATATATATATATAGTTATAGGCCTAATAGTTAATACATAAATATGTTTTAATAGCTTTATCAAATAATTGTAGCTACGTATAATAATTGTTCAGTATTCATGTTTGCAACCCAACGGATTGGCTTGAAACCAGTGGCGTATCCAGGAATTGGGAAAGGGGGGGGGGGGGGTTCCAACCCATATTATAGAGTGGAACCTAAACATAATGGGGGTTCCGGGGGGCTTGCCCCCCGAAAAAATTTTCGTCAAGGTCATTTTATTGCAGATCTGTTCGTTTTACAGCGGCCAACTGAAACAAGATTACTCAGTTTCTGGCAAGACATTATTTTCCTTAAAGAAAGATATAAATATAATAATTATAGATCGATGCGTGTATTTTTAACAAAAACAAATGTCTAAAATACTGTCTATTGAAATGTAAACGGTTATTTTCCATGTTTCCTTTGCAAAAAGGGGGGCAGGTTTTGTCCCCCCCCCCCCCGTGTATACGCCACTGCTTGGAACATATCCAAGAAAGAAAAGGGTTACGGGAATCAACCCTAAAAAAAGATGAGAAAGAGGTAAGGTAGGGTGGAAAATAAAATTGTACATGATTATATATTATTTTGACAAGTTAACGACAAGGGGTACTAGTACTACGCAAAGTTAAAACAAGCAAATTAAACGATATTTCATTGATATCTTGAGAACGCTTCAAGATATTGAAACAGTGATACTTACCCGAGATTTGGTTTTAAATTCGCTAAATAACGAATTTCAAAAATTTCAAAATTTCAAATTTCAAAAATTTCAAAATTTCGAAATTGATCTCTTGTTATTTCTGTTTTTACTGAAATACACCTAAATATAGTAATCATAATGTATAAATGTTTATACATTTATTTGCTATAGGGCCTAATCGTAATATTGATAAAATTAATAATAATAAAATTAATAATAACCGTACATAGCATCCACAGTTTGGTTTGGAAAAAATAATATGGACAAAGATATATTTAACTAGTTCTAAGTAGATTTTAATAAGGTAAACATATGGAAATACTTGACATTTATGTCCGTACAACATGTTTATGCCAGTGTTAACCGAGTTTGTATGTATTGCAACAATAAAATAATAATAATGATAATAATGAAAGTAATAATAATAATGTTTAATGATACGGTTAATAACAATAGTGATAGTAATGATAAGAGAGTTATCTACCTTGCCAGTAAAGCAGCCTGGTTACGAGATCCATAACCGGCCTATGGATTCTTTTATTTTGCTGTAGTTTCGTTGGTTTCCACCTTTTCATTTGCTGTAGAATCCTTACAGGGGAGGTAACTTCCACAGTTGCCATTGTTGCCAAAGTTCTGTCGCATTAACAATCAATATGAGCCGTAAACTTCTGAGAAGAGACGTACGGTCGCTCCACACGGTATATTTCAACGGGATTATCCACGGTGCCAGCTTGTTATTTACCACTGCATGGAGTGTACCAGCCTCGTTTGGAATGTGCCCTGCCAACAGACGCGCTGAAACTATCACTATACATTACCGGAAGAATGAGAACGAGAGGTTGGTAGTTGTCACATACGTCCCTTTACTATTACATAATCTATGATGACACCACCTTGCATTTTAAGCACTCAATAAGTTCAAAGTTGTTCTGAATCGGCCTTGTTGATTCTGACATGACATTTGTCCGCAGGTGTTCGCGCTGTCCAATCACCGATTCATATGTTTCGTATTTGAAATATCGATCTTTGATTGGTTATCGCTCACTCGTCGATGGTGTTCGGAGCCTACAGGGTTGGTTTAGTCGCTTTAAATTAAAGTGTCCCCTACTGAAAATCAGTTTCGTTACTGAGTGGGTAGACTCTAAATGTGAATTTATTTATTCATTTTTACTCAAAATTTCGATTGTAAAAGTTGTTATAAAGATACGAACAGAAAACATTTAATTATTCTAACAATCTGGTGACTCAGTGGCGTAACTAGGAATTATTTCGGGGGGGGGGTTATTTTGGGAATAGTGAGATGAGGGGACTGAAAGGGGTCTGGGGCGAAGCCCCAGCCGCCGGAGGCCATTTCGCCTAAGGCGAAATTTTTTTCACTTCTATAGTTATTATTTCGTGCCTTTTAAATTCAAAGAATACTACTCAAACCACTACTCCTTTGTTTGTATTATATTGAAGTTACAGTGTTACAGTAGGCATTAATTATAGTAGTTCTAAATAAGAATTGCATAGAAATTGTGTTCTTAATGTTTTATGGTTGTTCAATATAACCTCAACATGAAGTGAAACATTGTGGTCACGTTACATACATTTAAATTTTAATCCACAGAACGTGATATTGTAATATTAGATTAATGCATTTTTATTCATGGGTACCCTCACTTTTACTGGTTCGAGCGAAAGGTATATTAGTTGCAGATGAACGTATAAATATAATTGAATTATTGAAATAAATTATATATCTTATCTAAGTGAAGTGTATAAATATTATGAAAATGTTATTTGTTGCGATTGTTATACACTAAAGTGGTTAAAGGATCTCTTACAATATAGTATTAAGTTAATGTAGTATTAGGTAAAATCATTCTCGATGTAGTTTCGGGGGGGGGTTTTAACCCCCTAAACCCCCCCCTTAGTTACGCCACAATCTGGTGTTGCCGAGTCTAAACTAATGCGCAATGATTTCGAACCGAACGTACGATCACATATTCCGTTCACTCTTCTCTCTCGTGGGTTATATATCACAGACTGTCTCAGTTTGAATGTCAAGTTTTCAACACAAACACGCTACTGTTAAAATCGATTTCTACCACAACGTGTTGGGTCTTGTTTTATTTAGTAAGCGACAGTGTTGAACTTGAAATTATTTAGTACTTTGTAGTTGATTGTATACAGGAACAGTATACAGTTAACTGCCAGTTACAAGTGTCAATATATTGAAATTGGAGACTATGTCTACGCGATAACAATCACCATAGCAAATGTATTATGTAGATAAGATTTAGAGCACGTAAAGGTCGGTGTATACACTTATTTAAGATTTAGGCCCGGTTTTTCAATCTGTCATTTACGGTCCGTTATCTGAATCTGGTTTGTTGGGTTACAGATTACGGACCGTCAGTTAAGGGCCCCGTTAACGACCTGTTAACCGATTGAAAAACCGGGCCTTAAGGTTTAACACAATCAAATCAAGCCTACGGCATTATAGCATAAAGCATTATACAATTAGGCATTATAGCATAAAGCATTATACAATAAGGCATTATAGCATAAGGCATTATAGGAACACACTAGTTTCTAAAAATCCACCACTTTTGTCGTCCGAAGTTGATAACGACGGTTTCTACACTATACCCTTAATTTACACATGTGCGCGAGTGTGCGTGTAAAAAGTGTGATCGCAATGGAAACAAGAATGACTGCTAATAAATAGGCCTAAGAAATAATAACTTGAATTTAACCTAAAGGTTTGAAAAACGACACAAAAACGACGGCGCGCGAATCTGTAAATGCATATCACGTTTACAATTAACTGAATTTAACAACTTGTGAGAGATTGTCAAGAGCAAAGATATTATAATATTCTCTGGTCTAGAGTATTATTATTATTATTATTATTAGGACTTTATTTGCAACAGAATATAAGTTCCACGAGTGCAAATTCAATATAGACAACTGGGAGGTCTCTCAGCCTTCTTTTACCCGACGCCCGCTACGAGTGCTAGCGTCGACGGACGCGATAACACTGATGTCTGTTGTTCTACCACCCCTCCTCCCCCCCCCCCCCCCATCCAAGTGAGTTTCGCAAACCGTGTATATAACTATACACTTCGCTTCGACGTATATAACCACCATTGAAGAGAAATTTTTTGCAATATTTTATGTGAGCCAACTAGTTCATGCGTCGTTTATGATCAAACAGTGCCCTGTTATCTTCGCTTATGTTGCGTGTATACTATATATATACCTATTATATAGTTTGCCTCTAGTATAAAATTTCACCACCAACTTTCTGAACCGGCGCAGTTGGCCGAGGTCGATTAGGCGTTGGTTTTGATTGATTGATATTTGGGTTTAACGTCTCATATTTTTGCAACTTGGCTAATTGAGACGATGAGTGGGTGAAATATGAAGATGAAATAGGGGGGTGTTTGGAGGAAAGGGACAAGTAGGAGGGCGGTGAGGATAGGGGAAGGGAAGGGGGAGGAAAAGTCTAGTAAACCGCGGTCTCTGCGCTCCAGGTTCGAATCCTGGCTTGGGCATGGATGTCAAATAGCGTTTTTTCATCCTCACAATGACCCACTCATCGTCTCGATTAGCCTCGTTGCAAAAATATGGAAGGTAAAACCGTAAATATCGTCATCACCAACTTTCTGTTCAGTTACTTTGTTTAACTAACACACCTTCGTGTGTGACAAAATGTGTCAAATTTTACAATTCTTCTGTGGCAATAAACTTTTCTAGGCCTATATAACTGTAACGCCATAACTCACCGCACAACCCAACCATTGTGAACATAAAATGTATGTACACTACAGCATGATTGAGGAAATAAGGGGTAAATTACTTTTTAAAAGTAGTGACAGTAGTAGACATAAGTAGATAGGAATAGTAGACAGTAATGAAAAGTAGTTTCGTTATAGTAACGCGTTACTTCCGTTACGTTATTACTACAATACTACTACTACAATACTACCAATAAGGGAGCTAACTATATGACTGGTCAAAGTTACATCGTCCTTTCGGATGGGACGTAAAGCCGATGGTCCCCTTGGTACTTTTCGACAGGAGTAGGCTACGTGCCGGTACCAGGCTTCCCCCCCTCCCTTCCTCATTATCATTCATCAATCATCACTCATCAGGCTAAAGAGGGCATTGTGCCCTACACTGGCCTTAATTACAATAAAATAAATAAATAAATAAATAAATAAATAAATAAATAAGTATATAAATAAATAAATAAATAAATAAATAAATAAATAAATAAATAAATAAATAAATAAATAAATAAATAAATAAATAAATAAATAAATAAATAAATAAATAAATAAATAAATAAATAAGGGAGTATTCACCTGACGTCACAACGCCCATATTTGAAGCCAAAATGTGTATTGGCGTTTGAGCTGTCAATAAATGACGAATATGACGACCACTAAGGTCCGTAAATCCCCTGGCGGGGGCTTGTCGAACTCCCAAGTGAGGTTTACCGAACCTCAGCCAGGAGATCGACGGACCTTGGCTTAACCACGAAATATGAGCGTTTTAACAGGTATATATTATTATATCCCCTGATAAAGTTTACAAAAATGATTATTTATGTGTGCAATTGTACACCAAAAAAGAGTGTTGACGGACCCCCACCCGGAAAAAACAGTAATAAAAATAACAAATGTAGCAATTTAGAAAAAACAGTATTCTTAAAGTTACTACATAACTGACGATAACATTTATATATATTTGTTTTATATCACTTATAATGTTAACTAAAATAAGACAAAGAAAAAAGTGGAAATGTGGATGTCACAGACAATATACTTGACCCCCCCTCCCTAACCATTTGGAAAACTGACAAATGTATCAAATAGTAGTTGTTGAGCATTTTAACAAAAAAAGAAATAAGACAACCTGTGAGAGGTATATCAATTTGCAAAGGTAACATCACCAACATTGTTGTTTGTTATTAAAAAAAAAAAAAAAAAAATACCATGAAGAGGATCTCATTATCTTGTTGTAGAATATTAAAAAAGCCTACAACAAAAAGACACAGTATGCAAAACTTATCATTTCGAAACATGACTGCATTTACAAATAAAAAAATTACCTTCCAAAACCACAAAATACATAGAAAAAAAGAGAAGAAAATGTTATAATTTACTTACCTTCTATATTTCATAATTTAAATAACGCTGTCAAGGTAGTTGTTATCGATTTAGTGTAACTTATTCAATCGTGGTTCCTGCATTCCAGGTTCGAATCCTGGTTTGGATGTGTGCAGGTCTTCATCTTCATATATCACTCACTCATGTCGATTGTTGCCAAAATATGAGACAAAATGTGGCGTACGAGCAAATGGTGTCAACTGTGTAAGGTCTGAATAATAAACGTGTGTTAAAATATCGAGGTCCGTTGCGTTGAACATTAAATGACGCTTGCGATCTTGGGACATAAATATAAAAAAGCTACATATAATTTTAATTCATTTGCAGATTGTTCATAATACTAGATTAATACTATGTCCACCACCTTTTCCTTATCAGATACCAAAATGTTTACAACTTAACACTCCCAATTTGTTACATAATTCCAAAGAATATAATTGTAGTTTTGAAAATTATATCATCTGTCCTAGTTCACAGAGGTATGCATAAACCAAGTGACAGATAGCCAGGCAGTTGGAGATAACAACAAATATCTACATTTCTTTGCAGAACCAATACAAAATATTACACAAAACTTAAAAAACTATTAATTAATATAAAGTTCCTTCACGTTGAACAATAATTAAAGGACGCTTGCAATGAAAAAGGTAATAGGTAATATGACCACCAATAAAACTACAATAGATGGGAGACTAAAAAAAAAACGAGGAGTGGGGCAAGGGAAAAGTAAAAACTAAGACTTACAAGATGTATTATATTTATAAACTTAATTATAACCCTTATGTTAGTCACGGTTAACATGTACAGGGTTCAACATCCAAGAGTTGACAATGAACGTCGCAACGATCAAAAACCATTTCCCCTCCTTTACTGTTAACAGAATGTATTCAGTTTGTACAGTAACGTAAACCCATTGAGGGTCAGTGTAGCTTGATCTCTTACAAGTTCGTAGGATTTGCCACAGATGCGGTTTTTCAAAGGCGACAAGAAACAATCGGCGTAACTAAAATTTCCATTATTATTTCATTGTTGAAAGATACGTACACAGATCGTCATTGGCTGGAATAGTAACGTTTTTTGAATAAGATACTAATTTGGTAGTGTTAATCTTTTCAATGCAAACTCCGAGTTCGTCATCTTACTCGAAGGCAACTGTTGCGTGGATTCTATCCCAACCCTTAATTATTTTATTTTTCACAAAATGCATTTTCTAATAACTTCTCTCTCTCTCTGCATTAATCAACACGTACAAACACGTTTTATTAACGTTCAGTCGCATTGTAACACGAATGAAGTTCCATAATAAATGGTACAATGTCTCTCACTGAAAATCAATAGTACGTACTTGTAACTGAGAAGGTAGACTATAAATACAAATTTATTTTTTATTTATTTACTTGTTGCTCTTGGCCACATCCGCAGTTACAACAACATACACAAAAGATGTAAAGTAATAAAGTATGGTTTCTGTCTAAACTGTATAGACTAGGGAAACCATCTTGTATGTTTCTAATATAATCTAGGAGAAGAGAAAACAACATGTATACACATCAATATTGAAGAGGGAAGTGTGTACAAATAGTATATATAGGGATGGGTAGTACCCATGTAACTCTTCTCCTAGAATCGTGATAATTCTAACTCCCCCCCCCCCATGCCTAAATAAAGTCCAGCTTATTTTGTTCAACTCAACTTATACTCTTGTTTAATTGCATGTGTAGGCCCAAGAAAGTAACCGTCGTTCGTTTCTAATTCTTTACAAGATGACGAACACAATCGGACTCCGTTTTTATTTCCAGCGTCGAACTCGGAAATCTTCCGTAGCGAGAACGCACTGGGTTGCAACGCAGAATTTTAATTCAAGTCACCACTTTTGTATTAGTCGAGTAACGCACGGTCTTAGAGAACCGTCCGGTATCAACTCTCGTCGAATAACACATCTCCAATATTTTCGACGGACCTAGCCGTCAATTTCTACACACCAAGAGCTGAAAGTAAAATTTTCAACTCGAAAGGCAGGGGCCATCTCATACCATATCGACCGCAAAAGCTTATATCCTATAAAAATAACGTAGAGATGGTGCATAGGCCTCCCCTGGAGAGCTCCGTGTGAGAACTTTTTCAACCAATTACGCCCGTCAAAACGCAAGTTGGCGCCGACAGTTCTTTTAACTCGCGTTCGACTGTGGTAATAACGAGATTTCAAAGATAGGCCAATTCAAAATACATTGCTCGTTGTAAACAAACGGGTGCAGGCTACATGATTGTACAGCTACGAGTGTAGGTGCTGTGAATTTATTGACACGGAAGACACAAATTGTTGACCACTGACAAGTCGGTGAGATAACAAAGAGTACGGTTCATTTTCAGAAGATCCAAGACTACACAGAGACACAGTCTGATACAACTCGTCACTTGCAGAATGCAAAACGGACTGGTTGCGGAATGACCCACGACACGAACAACTGCGTCGTAACTAGCGATACGAAAAAATAGCGTTCACCAATTTAATGTCATCGTATTTAATACCATTATAAGAAAACTAAAACTGTTTTTGGCACATTCGCGGCGCATAAACCCAAAAATGTTCGAGTGAAATAAAAAAAAGCAGACACCTTTTGTTGGTTCCTATTATTGGCTATGGGTACCGGTACGTAAAACTACTTCTTTGTGCCGATGAACTGTCAAGAGCCAGTCGATTATCTATGTGCTTCTCACTTCTAGGTGTGCACACAACTTAAATCATGCCAAAAACGGACAAATGAGACTTTTAGTAAATTATATGGAAAATTGGTTTTATGTTGGGGTTTCTATATTTAGGATAAATGAATCTTTAAGGTACATCACAAGTATTTTGCAAACATCTGCACTATTTCTTCTGACACATTTATCAGTTTATGCGATTTTTCCGTACCTCTAATCATACCACATCAAGACATGGCTGGCAAACTCACTGCACGTACTGTACATTCAAATCTCACCGCTCAGTAATTCTCGTAGTTGTTTTCAAATTGGTTATTCTGATCGAAGTTTCCGTCTTCCTGCGGGGGCAGTGGGGGCCTCATGCCCCTAGGGGGCGGGGGCGGCCCGCGAGGGGGGAAGGGCGGCCGACCAAACGGGGGCCTGCCGGGGGGCGGGGGCCCCCTCCACGGCGGGGGGAACTGTCCTTGGAAGTGGGGCGGAGGTGGGAACTGCCCCCCCTGCTGCCACGGCGGGGGCATCATCCTGGGGGGCGGGGGCGCGCCGGGGGGCGGCAACGGGGGCATCTGTCCCCCGCCTCCCATCTGTCCCATGTTCTGACTGTTGTTGCCGAGCGGTCCGGGCGGCATGGGCGGACCGGGCATCTGTCCGCCCATGTTCTGTCCGCCCGCGCCCATCTGGGAACCCTGCCGCATCTGATTCGGCGGCATCCCCTGGTTCATCCCCTGGCCCATGTGTTGCGGCTGCGAAACGGGGGGCATCGGGGGCAGGGGCGGCTGTCCCCTTCCCATGGGCGGCATGGGGGGCAACGGGGGCTGGTATCCCTGCTGCGGGGGTAGCGGAGGGGGTGGTATACCCATCGGGGGCGGGGGCAGACCCGACGGTGGGGGCACTGGGGGCGGGGGCGGGGGGTGCATCTGCGGCGACGGCGGGGGTGGCGCCTGCATCATCGACATCATCGGCGGCAACGTCATAAACTGCGGGGGTGGCATGGGGGCTGACGGTAGAGGCGCGGGGGGTGGCGCGTCCGCAAACAGCTGGTGGGGGCGGTCGGCCTGCGAGAGGGGGTTCTGAGCGGCGAGTAGCCTCTCGGCTGCCGAGCCGTGTCGCTCGCCCTTCGCGTCCTTCTTGAACGCATACGAGACGGAGATGGCGCGGTTGCAAAGGTATTGGCCGTTCATCGCCTCGATCGAGGCGTCCGACGCGTCGAAGCTGGCGAAGTTGATGAACGCGAAGCCCTTCGAGTTGCCCGTCTCTGGGTCGCGCATGATCTGGGGACAAGACGTTGGAAAATCAATCGAGATTATAGGTCAGCATTTTGAGCAACGTTTCAAGGGTGAAATTTACCCTTTTTTTTGTGTAGGACTAAACAAATACTGATAGCCTAACACTTAAATGTCTAAATGTAACTGTATTTTCAATTTTAACCAAAATACATATTGTATGTAGGCTAGTAGGAAATAACAGTATTTGAGAAAAAAAGTGAATTTTGAACGTCAGGCGGTTCAAAGATGGAAATTATCACCATTTGATCTAGGAATATAGAACTATTTCATTTTTGCTTACATGTTAAATATAATATAATATAAAGGGTAGCTCAGGACAGATTCTCATATGTTTAAAATAGCATGCAATCACATTTATAACCTGAGTTTACCATTGTAAGAAGCCATGTAATATTTTGACCACGTGGTATAATATCATGTTCACATTACAATTCTTAATGTCTTTAATATTTGGAACTGCCGAACGGCATGAGAGAGTGGAAAAAGAAGCGTGTCTCTACTGGTTGATCAGGGCCCTTATTCTGTAATTATCCCGCTTTGGATGCGGGCCGATATGGAAACAATTGAGAAATAATAACACTAGTATTGGAAAAGTATTGAGGCAGTTATATTGTTGTGGAACCGCAATTGTTTCCATATCGCCCGCTTTTGACCCAAAGCGGCCCGCTTCCATAGCGGGATAATTATAGAATAAGGGTCCAGATCCAGCATGATGGTATAATAGCCCAATGTGGGCATTTAATGAGACGAAGACGTTCTGTAGTTGGCTCGTTTTTAACATTGTATAATTACTATTTAGTGAATGCAGGAGAAGACTATACACCAGGTGAAATAAACTCGTTCTTATCTAAATTTGTAGCAAATTTATAATCACTTGAAAACGTACCTTGGGTGTTTGAAGAATCACGCCAAACGCAGAGAACGTGTCGTAAAGCAGTTTCTCGTCGACTTCGGGATCGAGGTTACCGATGAAGATGTTGGCGCCAACGTCGAGATTCTTTTGGTGAGCGGACGCCTGCAGAAAGAGATTTCGACAATTTTGAGAAACACGTTCGACACATCCTAGCGGCCCTTACCAATTTTTAACATTTAAACCTTGATAGCAAAGTTAAACATAAGTTTAAAGTAACGAAGGACTGCTAAAGAATAAAACTGAAGGCCAGGTGGAGGAGAAAAATAGTAGAGGCAGAGGAAGATAGAGGAATAGATGTAACAGATTATCAAGGATATACATCGTAATTTAGAAATAAAAATGAAGACTGCCAGACAGGGTTGGGTAACGACACGTCGTAAATAATATTCGACACGTCACGTCGAAAATACGTGTCGAATATGTAGAATATGTCGAATATTCGCGTCGAAAACTAATTAGCTTTTATGTACGTGTAATTCGAATATTCCCGCCATTATGCCTCGTTTCCCTTTCAAAATCCATTTCCCCCCAATCCCCCATCGTAGTTAGCGCCTTTCCTCGGAGTCGGCGAAGGTGTAAAGCTGCCTGTCACAGTGTGTTCATACATCACGGTGAAACAAGATTGAGGACGAGATTGAAGACTGGCTGCAAGCACAATATTCCTTTCCTACCTATTAGCCCTACATCATCAGGTCTGCTTACTACTTTCTGTTAGGGATGACGAAACCCGACTTTTTTACGACCCGGGTACCCGTTCACTATACCTTTGGGTTACCCGGGTAGGCCTAGGCCTAATAAAACAAAAAAAATCGTGTGGGGTGTCAAATCAACCGCTCAATATCGCTCTCGTCGAAAATAACACCACAAATAGTGTATTGTAGTAGCAGGGATTAGGATGTTTCATTATATTTCGTGATGAAAAGTTGAACACCCATGACAAGAGAAAGTTACAACAGCGCGGGGGGTCGAGGATCGGAGCGGGATGAAACATAATGCGTCACAGCAGCTGCCACTCAAGCTCAAGGCCACAGGCAGACCGGCCGTTGAAGTGTCGAATGGTTGTGTGCTTTGGGAGTGAGAAAGGGGGGGGGGGGGGGTGTAGTGTAGCAGTTCATGCTAAAAGATTGCCAGCGGCCAGGCTTACATGAACAAAAGAAACTATCAAAGTTGACAGTTTATTTATAGACGCGATTCTATTTCTTAGGGAAATACCGCCAAGCACAAAAATAAAATATGTAATGACAGATGAATCAGTTCAAATTCAAAACATTTAGCTAATTCACGGTTCTCAATTTTAGGAACCAGGTTTTGTCGGGTAAACGGGTAGAGAAAACACAAACCCGTACCCGACTTCGTCGGGCGGGTATCGGGTACCCGTCGTCTTTCCTACTTTCTGTCATGGTCGTATTATGATACTGTGAATGATATACATAGATACACAACTGTAAATTTATGACCCACAAAGGGCCAAAGCAATTAGTCTTAGCTGTGAAAAGAAAAGAAATGTGCGTGTGCGTTAACTAGTCATTAATCTATTAATTCCTTCCCCCCCCCCCCCCCAGCACTTTACCATCTCACATTTCTTGCAGCTGCTTTGACAATCCCTTCAGGAGTAGTGTTTATCTAAAGGGACTAGAGTCTAGAAGTGATGATTTACGTTGTTTGAACGCAATCAACATCTTGGATGTCAACTTGGCCTAAAAAACATACTCCAATCTGCTGGAATATTCGACGTGTCGTTAATGTCGTAAAGTGTAATTTACGACGTGTATATTCGACGCGTATAATACCACGTATAATACCCATTTTCGACGTCGAGTATTATACCTACTAGGGATGACATCGGGTAGTAAAATTCGGAACCGTTTCCAGCTCTCATATTACCCGGGTACCCGGATCCTGAAAACGTATTTTTCGATGTGTAGGCTTGATTTGAAGGTCGTCGCTAGGCCTTGTGAAGTGCGCGGGGTGCGAAGGCGAGGGACGAATGATATACATGCCACTTGCTCGGTTACCCTCTCGGAATACGCCTGCAGTAATCACGCCGAGTAAAACAATCATTTCTCAATATACAACTGAAGCACTTACATAAAACAGGATTTTTAAGGAAAATACATAGTAATAGCACAAGTATTAGCCAGAATGTTCATCAGAATGTTAAACAAAGAACAATCAGTAACGAATGCAAGTCGGCTTGCGTCTGTTCTGTTCCCCGCCGAGTCACGTGTTGTGGAAGGGTGGTGGAAGGGTCGGCGCACGCAATACTGGGGCGTAAATTTATCCTATAAACGGACTAAAAAGTTACCCGGACCTGAAAAACGGCTCCGGGTAAATTGTTGGAGC
This sequence comes from Isoperla grammatica, assembly GCA_945910005.1. Classification (NCBI taxonomy): domain Eukaryota; kingdom Metazoa; phylum Arthropoda; class Insecta; order Plecoptera; family Perlodidae; genus Isoperla; species Isoperla grammatica. Next base: position 8,247,457 of record OX246744.1, read on the forward strand.
CGGGTACCCGGGCTACCCGGGTACCCGATGTCATCCCTAATACCTACCCAACCCTGCTGCCAGAAGAGACGAAATAACGACAGAGCGGTTTCAAACTAATCCATGGATTGATCGTGAGAGAAAAACAGTATAGCGTCGAGTAGTGACGATGTCTTACCTTGTTCACTCTTATAGGTTTACCGTAGAGTTTGATCATATTCATGATTTTGATCGCGTAATCTGCGTCTTCTTCTCCCATAAACTCGACGAATCCATAACCTTGATGCATCTGCGTGACACGATCTTTGGGCATGTGGACGTTAACTGTGAACATGATTTTTAGGGGTAATGAAGTCTTAGCTATAATATGTATTTTTTCTAGGCAGTAGGTATAGGTATGTGTCAATAGTTATTTTTGTTGATTCTATCAAAATGCAATAGGCCTATTAATAATAATAATAATAGCCTTTTATTTAGCGTCAATGCGCTATTCATATATGGTACATACATTGATACATTACACATTACCACACATTATCACACAAGCGCTATTCAGATATGGTATACAATGTACATACATTGATATTAATTAACTAATATTCTAATTTTTGAACATCATTGTCACACAACCTAATACCTAATTAATTAACTTTAAATATAAAGAGTTAAAAATTAAATTAAAGACAATTCAAAATATAAAGTAGGCCTAGTACAAAAATGCAAAAAAGTCACATCTCTCTCCTACTTTTTAAATACTCAATAACCTTATTCCTAAATGCATGAAAAGAAATAAGCCTAAAATAAGAAAAGAGACCAACAGCTTACCTGAAGAGTAAGCTGTAAGGTAAGCTGTTGGTCTCCATCCCCAACCAATATCTCTAACCCAGCCGATAGGCATTCTATTAATTCCAACAAAAGAAATTGAAAGTAAGCCTAGTCATCCCCATGGCATCTATGATACGTCACTATAAATAGAGCCGAGCAGAGCTCACGAGTGTGTCCTTGCTAGCTCAAACTCTTAGCTTTACATTGACTGTCTCAATAAGCACCACGTTCGGCTTTGTAGAAACAACACACTAAGGGCGTATCTCAATTCGAATATTTGGTCTGCTTCGCCTACTTCGCCAACTAGGCCTAACACAACAATTACCAATTGTTTCTATTCATTGTTACTAATTGTTAGGTTAGTCTGCTACGCTAGTCGACACAAGCGATGACAGCTCTCTTCTTTGTTTGTAAAACAGTGACCGTTGACTTACGAAACACACAACTCCCACGTATTAAATCTTGGGGGGAGGGTTGCCTCTGCCACCGGGCTATAAGGCCCAGCCGCAGAAGAGAGAGCTACTACTACTACTACTACTACTACTACATGTAGCGTACCGCACTAGATCTACGCCTTAGACACAGCTAACTTTATGTGCATACCATACGGAGACTGATAAGCAGAGTTCGATCGATGAGCTCAACTGGGCTCTACAGATAAAACTTAAATGATTTATCTCGGCATAGGGCCTTGGCCAAAAACCGCTTACCTAGCCTAAGCCTACCGTACTTACCTACTGGTCCCGATTGGACAAATAGCTCCCACATTAGCGATTCGGATACCTTCTCATCAAGACCACCAACGTATATTGTGGCATCTGTAACAAAAATACGAGTCAGAGCGACGGTAAGTGCCAGGACTCACCCAGTTACAGTAGGCCTAGGGGCCTATGCGATCCTGAATTGCCGGCTGGCAAGCCTAGGCCTAGGGCGTGTGGTAAAGCAAGCTCGGCTAGGGCCAACCTAACCTCTAAAATGTTTTACGGGATGGATAAAATCAGAGATATGACTATTCAAACCAAACCCAAGCAAAAAATTCAAAATCAATTCAATCTTCATTACATTACGTAAAAAATGATTCAAATCTGTGTAATATTTGTGAAATACGTAATATACCAACCTTGATTACGTTCGGCTATTGGACCGGCAGCCATTTTTGAACGCAAACTGAAACTGCCAACCTTGATTACGTTCGGCTATTGGACCGGCAGCCATTTTTGAACGCAAACTGAAAAATGCTTGGGTGCTTGCTCCAATGCACGGATACCAACAACAAATTTTCTTCCCGCATTCTTGGTTCTGAAATGGTTCTGATATGAAAATCGTAATTAGTAGATCCTATAAAACACATAAGCGTTAGTATTAGCCATTTATCATTAATTTTAGTTGATAAATTAAATAAGGCCAAGTTTATTTAAAATCATATCCAACAACAACAACAACGACATAAGTGCATTTTTGTTCCGTTGGTTATATTGGACGATTTTTCTACTAGCTGTCAGTCACCTGTGTAGGCCTATTTAATGTTTTGATTGTATATCGATGCAGTTTATTATTACCAAAACAATTCACGACAAATGTAAGTAGCTTTCAATGTATTTCGACCCTTCAAGATGTGTGCTACGTCAAGGCTAGGCTAGTCAGAGTTTTGGGTAGACTAGGCCTAACTGGTTCAAGTCCCGGCAACAGGAATGGCCTAGGCCTAGGCCCTAGGCCTACGCAAGGTAAGAGGCCTAGACCTAGGCCTACTAGGCCTACCCTGTTTTTTTCTCACAATATTGACCAAAGATTGATGGTGATGTTGGTAGTAACAGAACTGATTTATCTAGGCTAGCAATCATGCTAGAGGCCTAGGCCTATTTCTCAGCACACGTTTGTCCTGTGTTCGAGTCTCAGTTTTTTTTTTTTTTTTAGGCATAGATAAAACCTAGTTTATCATTTTTTCTATATGTTGATATTTAAGGGTGGATCAACAAATTTCCACTGGTGGAAATTTTCCGCTCCCGGTGTTAAGAAGATGGACGACAGCTCGCACGTCAAAAACGGAACGTGTGACGACCTCTTGGTGGACGGTCACTTCGTTGCCGAAACGCGCTACCCGGAAGTAAAACTGGAACCTTCGGCGTCTGACTGCGAAGACGAGCCGTTCGTCGACATGGGCGGATTCCTGGAGCTGGAAACTGTCGTCAAAAACGAGTCGTCGTTTGAGGCGGAGAATAAAATCACTGAGGGTTTGTCCTACTTCACTGGATTATACCCCTTGTAATGTGTAGGAAAACTTAATAAATATTGAGGTGAGGTTAGAGTCTGTTGCAGAAAAGAAGAAAAGAGAGAGAGAGAGAGAGAGAGAGAGAGAGAGAGAGAGAGAGAGAGAGAGAACTGGATTCACAAAACTTCAGATATTGCAAACATTAGGCTATGGTTGTCATTCGGTTTTATCCAGTTCATACGACTCCATGTCTTGCTCATTGGTACCTTTCCTAATATTGTGTAGCACTCTCTGAATAAAAACTAAAAACTGTTTATTCGGCTCAGTTTTAACAGTGAGACTAGACGGCCTACCCTTCAGCCTTAAAACTGAAGGCAACTGCTTTGCAGTCAGTTAATTAATTCTTAAATCCTATGTAAAGTCTCTCTCTGTCTCTCTCTCTCTAAATGAGTTGGTTATACCTTTAGGCCCTACAATGTATGGGTCACATGAATAAAGATGAATATGGATCGGTATGAAATATGGAATTATTCAATATTATCCCTCATTCGTAACCCTTGTGTGTCTGTCATGCTACACCTTGTAATAAACTAATAACGTGATTGATCTTTCCAGCAACCCAGCAAGTTGACGACGAAACAAGAGACGTAGAAACCGAACGAGACCCGAAACGGCCGAGGAGAAACGCGTTCGCAACGCGCCGGTCCAAGCGTTCCACTGTCGAAACGCAAACGCCCTCCGACGAACGCACTTGCCGTCTCTGCGGGATGCGTTTCCCCGGCGACTTAGACCTTGGCGAACACAATGTTGCCACCCACTCGACCGAAACAAGTTCCGCTTGCTCGTTTTGCGAGCGTTCGTTTGGCGATGTTTCGGTTTTCAGGGAGCATTTGAGAACGCACTTTTCTAGCGCGTACCACATTTGTTCGCAAGGTTTTTCTACTTGTACGGAACGAGCGAAATGTAGGGAATGTGCTTTGGCATCGGAGCAAGTAAGAAATTCAAAGGACGGTTGTGTGAATGATTCGTGTACCTGTACAAAAGATACCAAATGTAAGGAATGTAGTTTGGGTTCAGAACAGTCAAGAAATTCAAAAGACGCATGTACCTGTACAGAACAAACAAAGTGTTTAGAATGTAAGGAAAGTACTTTGAAACGCGAGTCGGAAAAGTTTGTAAAACAAAATGGCCACGATAACGGCGTAAAGACGTCTACCTGCGACGTCTGCGGAAAGGCGTGCAGCAATCCGAACGTCCTCAGACGACACTCGAATTCGCATCGCCGCGAAGGTGTCCAATGTCCGACCTGCGGCAAGACGTTCACGGAACGACACACGCTCAACCAGCACTCGAAGCTTCACACGGGCTCTCGACCCTTCAAGTGCGAGACTTGCGGCCTCGCCTTCGCCCGCTCGAGTCACCTCAAGCAACACTCGAACACGCACGCGGGCGTTCGCGCCTACGGCTGCGCGACGTGCCAACGTCGATTCACCCTCAAGAGCAGCCTCGTGCGTCACATGACGACGCATCGCCCCTCGGAAGAGGACCGGCGATTCATGTGCGAGATCTGCGGAAAGGCGTTCCGGCAGTCGGCGACGCTCGCATCGCACGCTTTCGTCCACGCGGACGGCGCCAAACCGTTCGTCTGCGAGAGTTGCGGAAAACGTTTCGCGAGGGCCGGTTCGTTGCGAGTGCACGCGAGGTGTCACGCGGACGATCCGCGGAGTTTCGCGTGTGCCCTCTGCGCGAAGACGTTCACGACGAATGGGAAGTTGACGATTCACGCGAGGAGTCATTCCGGATCGAGGCCGTACGGGTGCGAAAAGTGCGGACGGAGCTTCAATCAGTCGAGCGCGCTCAAGCAACATTCGTGGACGCACTCGGGATTTAGGCCGCTTCAGTGTCCGTTGTGTTGTAAGGGGTTCATACGGAAGATACGGCTGAGAGACCACCTTAAACAGTGCGGCAAGTAGTTGGTCCTTACGGTTAATAGGCCTAAGATAGACGTTATGTGATATGGAAACTGTTGAGACATAGCGCTGCTAAACTGTACCCAAATACTGTAGACGCTATCGCTTAAAGTCACTCCTCTATAACTCGACATCGTTGTCACGTTCTTCATATTTGGCTTACTTTACAATGAGACAGCACTCTTTCACAATACAAAAAAATGTAAGTATCTTTCCGATCTACTTTTTCCAAAATAATGAAGTGAACATTTTAAAAATCCCTATCCTTTAACATTGGAGAGAGAGAAATTACACATTTTATCACTTTCACATAGATATAAAGGAGCCAAAAAACGTTGCTACGTGAACAAATTTAGTACCAGAATGAAGCCAAGTTCTCAAGAAATACACACAAAGCAAACAAAATGAGTATATCCGTACTACTTTTTGCGTTATTTGAGCCTAAAGTTGCATGTACGCTCAGAAACTTGGCAACAATGCAGAGTCGACTGCTCCAACAGGTCACTCCCCCGCCGCCCGCGACATGCTAGACCCGGCTGTCCACACTTGCCTGACGCAGATTTACGTTCATATTAACCGAATAACGTTTTCCTTTACGATTTGTATGAATTCTTACGTCAAGGTTGTTCTTTGAATACTTGTATTCTGCAACATGAGCCTTTTGTAGGCCAGTAGGCTACTCAATTTTTTAATCTAGAATTCTAAGCTTTTACATGATTCAGTTCTTTATTTTGTTGGTACATAATACACAATATCTGTATGTGATCCTTGAAGTTAACTGTGCATTTTAATATTTTGTCTACGTTCTATTTATGATGTTGATAGCGGACATTGACGTGCCCCGGCCCAGCGCCTAGGCACTCGCGCTGCGCTTTGTTTACATTGACAAATTTCGTTCTTTCGTCGTCAACAATGTCGTGTTTATCATCTAATATTAGGCCTACTTTGTATAGAATCCAAGAACCAGCCTAGGACAACAGCCTTGGTCTACCCTTAGTACCATAAATGTTTATCTGGAATAAAGTCATTGTTCGCATTTCGCAATCGGTAGCCAGGGGGTATGGATGGAGATTGGCGTGGGCCAAGAATGTACTAAATTTAACAGTAAGCCCTAGAAGCAAACTGCAGTGGGGCCTACCCTTAGGCCTATATCGATTCATTTTTGTGTAGGCCTGGTCTAGACTAGGCCAAGGGACTAGGCTTGAGAGAGCCTAGATAAGGTAGGCCTAGCCAATGTAAGCATATCTCCGTATGAAATTGAGTTCTAGGCTAGCCTAGAGCCTAGGCCTCACTCCAAACATTGGCTATACGGCTCAAATGTTAAATTAATTACATTATAATGTGCACACACCATGCACCTAATCTGCTAGCTACCTATGCCATCGCATTTTGCTGTCCTTCAAGACTTTTGTTTTAAACAGCCGTCACAAACAACACAAACAATGTGTTGTCACTTGTTTTTGTTTTGAATTTTGATATGGACTTTTTGCACACGCAACGCGCGATAAAGTTAAATCTGGCACAGCTAATCACACCAGATTGCGTCGCTCCAAACTGATCATCTGATTTTAGCGTTTCAGTCGCGTCGCATCAAGCACGTTTTAGTAAACGCAGCATGAAAACGTCCCTTTTTACTGCGCGCGAAAGAAGCTGACATCTTCACATGGCATGTGGTTGATTGTTGGGAAAGTTGCGACACACTAGCCATCACCTCGCGATGTTGCCAAGCGTATTTTAAGGTTGGCAATAGACATTCATGACCAAATATTACGTGTTCGACTTCATATATCAATTCAAAATCAAAGCAACCATACACAAGTGTTTATAATATGTAAATATCAATCTAATATACGGGACATTATTTCAATCAAACAGATATAAAATTAGTGTTATTCTTGCTATTATTTTGTTTCCACTATATGGCTGCACTGATTTTGAGCGGCAACTACTGCGCCGTGTTTTAGTCAGTTGACGGACTAGTACTTCTGACAATGCAAATAAATTAATAGTTTAGTTAACATATTTATGTAGGGAAATATTTACAAACAATATTTAAAATACATACTTCTATTTAAAAGTTAAAAACTTTTTTTAATTGCATTTTTCAGCTGACTGTGATCATTAGTTATAGTTGACTCTGACTAGAGAGTACACTTAGAGGAGTGACTTTAATACAGGAAACTGGGCCTGTTTAGCATGCATGGCAAGGCAATGCGCATGGCGACACAAGTTCACGTATAAAGTTGAACACCATGCGGCTAGGTAGCCGCTAGATCGCAAGCTATAGTCGATAACAAAATTTGGCAGCTTTAGATGCAGTGAGTGAACTTCTTTGCGTCGATCATTCGCCTAGTTTAACTCCAAGCCGCTAGGCCAGCTGTCTCCAGAAATCGACGGGAGTTTCCTGTATTAAGCGATAGCGGCTATTACAGTATTTGCTGTACCTACCCTTCTCTGCACCATCTTAGGTTCAACAAAGGTTCAACAATTACGTAGAACATTGAATATTGACAGCTAAAAATCATGCCTGCTTTAGTTAAAAGGTGGGTCATTTCATATGAAATCAACACAGCAAAGTGCAAAAATTGACCTTACCCCTTCCGATTTTCTTAAAAATTTCCACATGTGCTCAGAAACCTAAAAAACTAATACATTTTTAATTTTATCGTCCTACCTATTACGGTTCTCGAGTTACAGGCCGCCCAAAATCTCAAAATTGGGCGCGCCGCCCCGCGGCTTGCATTGTTCAAAAATGTTTAACTTCTGTACCGTTCAACTTAGAAAGCTGATTTTTTTTTTTATATTATAGTCCTATTGTACTCTTATCTAAAAAGCAGTATTTCATAAACTTTGAAATTCATGGGAGCAAGGTACAAGTCAAAGTATTTTTCAAAAGCGGATTCCCGCCAAAGGGGTATTTATAATTTTAAAAAATTTTAAAAATAGAATTGTATACATGTTCTCTACATACCCAAATAGTTTCATCATGGGATGGCAATGGGATCAGGAGTTATGAAATTGTTACAGTACCAATGTGTATTATAGTCGACATTTCTTAGCCCTAAGAAAAGGGACAATACAAGTAACTATGTATGTATGAGCACAATAAATTATGTGACCATGTTATGATTATTTGTTGATGTTAGTTGAAAGCCCCATAACCTCGCCAAGGTCTCAACTAACTATGGGGTCTTTTTTTTTATTGTGGAAAGGTTAAACCACTGTGAAAAATGGTTCAAAAGGAAATTAGGCAGAACAAAAATCAAATGAAAGAGCCACAAAATAACATAGAAGTAGCTTCAAAAATTATGTGACAAGATTTACAAGGAATACATCTTTAAGTAGGCAGTTTCTTCCAGCAATTTAACTTTAAGCTTGCATCTTCAATCTCCTTGGCAGTGAGTGTATAGACACGGCCGGTTGCAGTTCGTGGATCCATTTTTGTCAGAATGCTGTGAGTTTGTACAGTGAGAATATCTGGTGGTGATGGGTACGTGAAAGATGCACTGGGGCCATGCTCTTTAAAAAAGCTACTTCGTCAGTTTCTAGAACACAAGCTGGATACCAGAATCCGTTATACTCACAGGTAACAAATCCCTTTATGTTTTGAAAGTCTAGTTCATCTGAAGACACACACACAGATTCTTCTTTAGACTCCAAAGCCAAAGAGTAAACTTTGGTTCTTATCTTGTTTTTTGAAATTGGTTCAAAGAAGTGCAATTTCTGTGTACGAAGGATTGGTCGAGCCATGGAAAATCGAGCTTCCAATGACTGTGCCTCTTCAGTATGCTCTTTGTCGGTGCAGTACTGAAAAGTTACTGACGGAATACTTGGTTTTGCCCAATCGTAGAGTTGCCTCGGAGTCATGATCTGCTCATAAGTATTCCGTCAGTAACTTTTCAGTACTGCACCAACAAAGAGCATACTGAAGAGGCACAGTCATTGGAAGCTCGATTTTCCATGGCTCGACCAATCCTTTGTACACAGAAATTGCACTTCTTTGAACCAATTCCAAAAAACAAGATAAGAACCAAAGTTTACTCTTTGGCTTTGGAGTCTAAAGAAGAATCTGTGTGTGTGTCTTCAGATGAACTAGACTTTCAAAACATAAAGGGATTTGTTACCTGTGAGTATAACGGATTCTGGTATCCAGCTTGTGTTCTAGAAACTGACGAAGTAGCTTTTTTAAAGAGCATGGCCCCAGTGCATCTTTCACGTACCCATCACCACCAGATATTCTCACTGTAGATACTCACAGCATTCTGACAAAAATGGATCCACGAACTGCAACCGGCCGTGTCTATACACTCACTGCCAAGGAGATTGAAGATGCAAGCTTAAAGTTAAATTGCTGGAAGAAACTGCCTGCTTAAAGATGTATTCCTTGTAAATCTTGTCACATAATTTTTGAAGCTACTTCTATGTTATTTTGTGGCTCTTTCATTTGATTTTTGTTCTGCCTAATTTCCTTTTGAACCATTTTTCACAGTGGTTTAACCTTTCCACAATAAAAAAAGACCCCATAGTTAGTTGAGACCTTGGCGAGGTTATGGGGCTTTCAACTAACATCAACAAATAATCATAACATGGTCATATAATTTATTGTGCTCATACATACATAGTTACTTGTATTGTCCCTTTTCTTAGGGCTAAGAAATGTCGACTATAATACACATTGGTACTGTAACAATTTCATAACTCCTGATCCCATTGCCATCCCATGATGAAACTATTTGGGTATGTAGAGAACATGTATACAATTCAATATTTAAAATTTGTTAAAATTATAAATAGGTACCCCTTTGGCGGGAATCCGCTTTTGAAAAATACTTTGACTTGTACCTTGCTCTCATGAATTTCAAAGTTTATGAAATACTGCTTTTTAGATAAGAGTACAATAGGACTATAATATAAAAAAAAAATCAGCTTTCTAAGTTGAACGGTACAAAAGTTAAACATTTTTGAACAATGCAAGCCGCGGGGCAGCGCGCCCAATTTTGAGTTTTTGGGCGGCCCGTAACTCGAGAACCGTAATAGGTAGGACGATAAAATTAAAAATGTATTTTTCTTTTGTGTTTTTGAGCATATGTTCCAAATTTTGTCAAAATCGGTGGGGGTGAGGGAAATGGCTGTGTTGATTTGATATGGAATGACCCAGGTATTGATTGTTAATGGTGACTTTGAAGCTGGCATGGTTATGAGGCACATAAGAAATTGTTCTTTGTTATTATATAACTCAGTTATTGGAGAACTGAGATGCATTGATAATAAATATTCCTTTATCAACTGAAGAATTGGCATTTGAATTAATTAATTATACATAGTACCTACAAAAACGGCATCTAAGTTAACAATTTACACTGCGATTTACAGTGTATACTTTGTACAAGATTTACTTGTATCTATGGTGTGGCATGTGGTGATCTACATTCTACAAAATTGAGAAAAGTGGCGAGTTTTGTCAAAAGACTTTTTTACTTGTGTGTAGTTCATTGTGTATCCAAGTCAAGGGCAAAGCAATACAGGGCATAATGTGTCGGTACAATAATGCTTCAATATTGATTTTTCTTGATATAGAGATAGTATGAAGGTAATTACTGTACTTTGTGTGTGAGCATTTATCACTATCTATGTACACTGACTGAATTACAGGGAAAAAACTGTTTGCTATGTCCGTCAAATACCCTGGCGGAGTCTTGTACCGATAGATCGTCGCATTTGTATCCACAACGTTGAAAATAACATTTTATTATTTTATAAAAATAGAAAGATCGTCCAGCAAAGAACGAAATTAGTTGCGTAGTAAAAGCGGCAAAATAAAGTGAAAAAAATCAATATACCGTTTGTAATTAAATGTATTGTTCTGCATGATTATTTATTTATTTATTTATTTATTTATTTATTTATTTATTTATTTATTTATTTATTTATTTATTTATTTATTTATTTATTTATTTATTTATTTATTTATTTATTTATTTATTTATGTATTTATTTATTTATTTATATTTTTTTTTTTTTTTTAATTTTTTTTTTATTTATTTATTTATTCATTTGTTTGTTTATTTATTTATTTATTTATTTATTTATTTATTTATTTATTTATTTATTTATTCATTTATTTATTTATTTATTTATGTATTTATTTATTTATTTATTTATTTATTTATTTATTTTTTTAATTTTTTTTTATTTATTTATTTATTTATTCATTTGTTTGTTTATTTATTTATTTATTTATTTATTTATTTATTTATTTATTTATTTATTTATTTATTTATTTATTTATTTATTTATTTATTTATTTATATTTTATTTATATTCATACCCGACTTCATTGTTGGACACAGGGAGCAGATATATAAAAAAAATGAGTATACTTCATAGCATTTTAACAATATTATGTAAAAAAAACCTTCAAAGTGAACGGGATACTAAAAATTTGAAGTGTTGTACAATACTTTCTTTCTCCATCCATAGAAACTGTTCATTTTACTGAACTGTAATAATTATGTCAGTAGCTCAGGAGAATGCATAGTGGTGTGTATGTATTATTATAATATTCATGACACATTTAAAGAAAGTAGGTTATAGCATTTTCATGTTTTGTGACAGATAAGTATAATGACTAGCCTAATAGTAATGACTAATGAGCTGTATAAATGATTGACATACATTAGGCTTGTAAGTTCCATTAGACATAAAACTAGTTTTTGTATAAATGAAAATAGTATTTCCCCCTCCCCCTTCTCCCCTCCGCTGGTCTAAGAGAACAACAGGAAGTAATATACGACAAATCGATACCACATCACTCGACTCACGCCCATAAATTCGTCACTTAAAAATAATCCATTCGTCAAGTTCAATACCCTTACAACATTGCATTACCATGGTAACTACCTAATATAGGAGTAGGCGAAGGACGTCCAACGGTATTGATTAGGACAGATCAATATCTCCCATTGATTCGGTTGTAGCTGGGCTGGGGGGACATTTCAACACACATTCCTGTCGTCCCCCGGTATCATTGCTCGTATCTGTTTGCTGGTTGATGGTTGCTGTGTGGAGGACTGTCCATACGGCGGGATTGTTAGCGGGGAATCGGGTGATATGCGGGGGAAAATAGAGGTGAGTTATTTTTTAATACACGGTACGATTATTTTTGCAACATTATATATTTCCACCGTCCCCCAAAAATGTATACAAAAAAAACCTTCTCGGTAACATATAGATATTATATTTCTGAAATTTTGAAGGGAAATCTCCAAATTAAATGTGTTATAGTACTAGTTACAAAAGTGTAAATTTTGAAGGAAACAAATAATTGTTTTTTTTTTGTTTTTTTGTTGGTGATAAAGTTAAAATAATAGTGATGTGTTGCTTCACTGACTTTTTAAATGCTGTTGATTGCAAAGGAAGTGGTATAATGGTATTGCTATGTTCCATAAAGATGGTATGGGTAACTCATTAAATTCATTCTAAATAAGAGGATAATAAATATATGCAAATTGAGTTTATACTTAATTGAACTTAATTTAAATTTAACTGAATTTGCCTAACTGTATGTCGGCACATTTTGTGTACCGTACCTGATCATATTCACTTTTGGTAATCAATGCTATATAATAATATGGGCATTAATTAATGTGATACATTAATTCATGATTTAATGTTGTTTCTCTGTTTTTATTCAAATTTGTAGTTTTCTAATATTCTTTCATGCTATTATTATTTTTTTCATTATTATTTCGTTCATTTAAATTCTCAATTTTCCATACATAAACTTTTGGCAAGCAATTCTAAGCTAAAAATGTATTGATCAAAATGAATCGTTGTTCCTAATACCCACATTACACGATTCAATACTTTCGTCAAACTTATTGAATTCAAGGACAAAAAAGCATCAATTAAGAGAGGCTACATTGTTGCAGTTTTTTACAAACTGTTTTTAATTTGCATTTGTTCTTGAATTCAATAAGTTTGATGAAAGTATTGAGTCATGTAATGTCGGCATTACACTTGATATTTGAATACTAATTTATTCCTGATTCCTAAAAAGTAATGCTGTAGAAAATAAAATTACTATAATATAATGTTAATTTTATTGGTTATGAGGATGCAAAGCACAAAGAGCAATTTTTATCGTGGTATCGTAACGTGTAACTAACGCATATTTTCTCCAAAGTGTTGGACAGCATTTCATGGCCCGTCTCGTTTACGAATGCAACCAACTTCAAGCCGCATTCAACATGACGCTACTGCCGATACCTTTAGAGTGAGTTGTACGACCAACGGAAAACTCGTATTTTAGAAAAATGTATCAAATACGGGTAGAATCAGCTTAAATTACATGGCATGGTTCGCACTGTCCAATCACTGATTCATATATGTTTCGTATTTGAAATATCGATCTTTGATGGGTTATCGCTCACTCGTCGATGGTGTTCCAAGCCTACAGGGTTGGTTTAGTCACTTTAAATTAAAGTCCCCCACTGCAAATCAGTTTAGTTACTGAGTGGGTAGACTCTAGATGTGAATTTATATATTTATTTATTTACTGCAAAGAATAATGTTCTTCTTTTCTTATACCCACAATTGACATCTCATGTCAACATGTATTTTCTGGTTAGCCAGTAGAGATAATAATAGTAATAATAATAGATAATATAATATAGATAATAAATAATAATAATAATAATGTGTTTTCAGGTGTCCCCCTGAGGCGTTATATTGCTGCAATGCTAACTGCTGCCTCATCAACCGATATCACCGAGAAATATGGGAGACTTGGTACTTTTGGTACGTAAATTATTAAGTACAGCAGAGCCTCGTTTATTCGGGCCCCGGTAGTTCAGGTTTCCGATTAATTCGGGCCGGCCTCAACTTCAATATAAAATTGGTTTTTTCTTTCCTTGCGTGTTGCGATGACTTTTATTACCCTGCCGTTAGATAAAAGACAGACTGCAGTCGCCCTCACTCCTCTGTGATGTGCACATAACTCAGGAGTAGTCACCCCCCCCCCCCCCCCTCCCCTCCCCGCCGGCAAACCGGCCGTATACTTACTCGAGTCCACCCGATAGCAGCGGCCTTTCCACATTATCTGTTTAATT